>CM035807.1:65048865-65086025 GCA_020466095.1 Chlorops oryzae | reverse complement strand
CCTTTTTTTCGTATGCGATTCTTATTTCGTTTGTAATTCGATTAACTTGCTCGATTGTACCGTGTTTTTCCCTAAATCCAAACTGATGAGAGGGAATAATGTTTTGTTCTAGTAAGAATGACGACAATTTCGGAATAAGTAGTTTTTCAAATAGTTTCGAGAGACAAGGAAGAAGACTAATCGGTCTGTAGGATGAGGCTTGAGAAGGATCTTTACCTGGTTTCCGTACCATAATTATGACCGCTCTCTTTCGCATTTAAAGTTCGGATTTTTACAGCTAAACTGTTATTCCAACTACATTTTATTGAATTTATTAAGAGCGAAACTATTTAAGTTAAGAGCACTGAGCACTTAATTAGATTTCTTTTCGTTCGGTATAATTCTGATTTGTTTCATAAAATAGGACATATAAGACATTTATTCATCTTAGAACCTTTTATGCGTTGCGAAAGCAGTCACGACAATGGAGTGACAAAATCGGATGAAGTCCATCCGATGGCTATTTTCGATGTTATGTTAAGAGGAGGAAACACATTTTTCTGAAATAATTTTTGCGAATAGATAATAAAATTATCTACAGCTGTGCATTTTTAATCAACAGTGTCACTTTTGGAAATTATTAAAAGTTCTCAATTTTAAATCAAAATTTTCGCTTTTGGACAGACAGACAGACAGACGGACAGGCTACAAGGGAGTCCAAACGGACCAAAAAATGTGTGAGAGAGAGGGGGGGGGGGGAGTTCGAAAATGCACCCCTGAGGACTTACAAGCAAAAAACCAAATTTTGTTTTTTTCGCTGGCGCTCCTAACTTACAAGCCGTAATTTCAAAATCACGTATGAGTTCAAAAGGTTGGCAGTTTTCCTTTAAAACTGCATACCACGATTTTAAGTCATTAAATGCTTTGTCTTTTATGGCCATAAAAGTCATAAATAGTGTACTTTTGGCTTTTAAAATCGGTTATTTTTAAATTAATACAATCGAGTCTCTTTTTTTTACTTTTTTCGGAAACCTTGAGTTTTTATCTTCAATTTGATACCATGGTTGCTATAAAAAAGTTTTACAATCAATGCAAAACTGAGGTTTGAAAATAATAATTTTATATTTATGACTCCCAGAAAAGTTATCTTAATCAAATTTATTGAGCACACTTTTAGGCACCATGAGAAAAAGAAAAATCTAAGAAAATTAAAAATTTCTGAATAGTGTTTAAGCCTTACATATCCACCTAAAAGTATGCCCACCAATTAAGTCGAATTCTTTCCGCGCCTCAAGCTCCTTACGAGTGCAAAATGGAGCCCTCCATCCCATAAAATTTTTTGTCCGTCCGACCACCCGTATCACCTCCTTCAGTTTGACACACTCAGCTTGGGACACCCTGTAGACAAATATATTTGTATAAATTGTATTTAGATTCAAGAACATGCAACCACAAAAAGTGTGCCTCAGCGTCACATAGCTCGAAAAACAGTTGCTAGAGAGGATAGTTTAATTTATAGAGCTTCACTTAGTGATCTCTTTAAGAGTTCTTACACAGAGAAAACGATGCCACATAAAATGGAAGAAAAACAATAAGATTTCTCTATGGTTTTTATCCAAGAAGATTATTTTATTGAAACCATAGAGAAAAACTCATCGTTTATTTTATTTTTTTTATTTTTATTTATTTTTTATTTTTTATTTCAGTCTACAGATTTATATCTTTCAGACTAGCCTAATTAAATAATTCAAAAAGTTTCAACTTAAAGCTCGAAAGACTTATACTAAAATCTAATCGAGAACTGTAAATATTACATAAACGAATACATCTATTTATTGGTTCGTTAAATGCATATAATGTACACGCAGAAAAAAAGGCGTTTATCGCCAGTTTGTCACAAACGTCCGTTGTTTGTTGCAAACTAACTTCGTTTGTTGAAGAATTTGCAAGCGAATTTTTCGTTTGGAAAACGGTAGAACATTTATTGCACATGTTTTTTCGTTTGCTACAAACTCACTAAAGCAAGCATTAGACGTAGCAAATATTGTCTCTATTTTCAAAAAAATTATTTTCCGAAATTTTTATTTGGAGAAAATATATTTTCCATGGTATTACACTATAGCAAATATTTGCTTAAAAAATTATTTGTCAGACCTATAGAAAATAATATTTTCTCGTGTTGAAGCAAATACATTTGCTATACTATTACACGAATGAAATAATTTTTAGAAAACAGAATCTGTGGCAAATAATTTTTACTTATATTTTCTTTTCCGTATCTGTCATTTGAATTTGAAATTCATTTGCTCGAATATTTTAATTCATCAACTGCAAAAATGAATGAATCTGAAGAAGACGAATTGTTGTTGGTGAATATTTTTGGCAATGCTGCTAAATTTATTGTTGAGGTACAAGAAAACGAGAACATAACGCGTCGTCGAAAACGTAGTGTATGGGTGCGCGATTGGGTGAAACTCCGCCGAAAGTTTGGATGTTACAGTACACTTCTTAAAGAGCTGGAGAGTGGGGTGCCGCAACTATACAAAAACTTTCTACGAATGAATATTGCTGACTTTAATAATATTCTAGCAATGATTTCTCCATTGATTGAAAAAGAAATTACAACCATGCGTGAACCCATTTCACCTGGTGAACGTCTTGCTCTCACATTGCGTTTTCTTGCTACAGGCGATAGTTTTATGTCTCTCCAATACCTATTTCGAATTCCGCAATCAACCATATCCACCATAGTTCCTGAGGTTTGCGATGCACTATACAAAGTTCTGCTACCTGAATTTATGAAGGTAAAAGCTCATCGATTCTTTATTTGTTAGAGAATTATAAATGTTTTAGATACAGTTTCCATCAACTGAAGAAGATTGGCTTAAATTGGTTCTTGACTTCAATGAGATGTGGAATTTTCCTCATTGCATTGGTGCTGTTGATGGTAAACACATCGTAATTAAAGCCCCAGCGCATTCTGGAAGTGTTTACTATAATTATAAAGGTACCAAACCATTTCAGTATTTTGAAACATTCAATCCTATAGAAATAATTGTTTTTTTTTCCGAAAGGAACCCATAGTATTGTGTTGATGGGGATTGCTGATGCACAATATAAATTCACCTACATAGATGTTGGAGCAAACGGTCGAATCTCAGATGGTGGTGTATTTCAGCGCACATCGTTTTTTAGATCAATGTCCGCCAATGAATTGAATTTGCCAACATCCGATCCATTGCCCGGACGTAATGAACCAATTCCATATTTCCTTGTAGGGGATGATGCCTTTGCTTTAGGAAATCATTTGATGAAACCATATCCCCATCGTAATTTAAATGGACTCGAAAGAATCTTCAACTACCGCCTATCGCGTGCCAGACGTATAGTTGAAAATGCATTTGGTATTTTAGCGAGCCGCTTTCGAGTGTTCGGAAAGCCGATTAACCTTGATCCAGAAAAAGCACGAAAAATAACAGTTGCTTGCTGTGCTCTCCATAACTACCTCATTATGCGGAGCACTGTTTATATCAATCCTAGCTTGGTCGATCGATACGACGGCGAAGGAAATGTTGTGGATGGTGATTGGCGTAGAAATATTCAAACAGAAAGCAATTTTTTTTCCACTTGAAGCGCACCGCAGGTTCAACAAAACAGGAAAAGATATACGTGATGAGCTGTCACAATATTTCGTGCATGAAGGCGAAATAAGCTTTCAATATACTCGAATTTAAATAAAACTTTTATTTTTTGTCTTGGTACAAGATAATAATTGAAATTATGGTGTTATTATTGATTAGCTGGTTCTTCGCCTTTTTTTTGAGTTTGGTTTTCGCTTTCAATAGAATCCATTAAAAGAACGTAATTCATTGGCTACAAATTTCCCAAATGTATCGAAATCATCTTCTCGCTTTTGCCGTTGTTCTTTCAACTTATTGACTGCGTCCTGCATTCCTTCAGCTACGATTATCGCCGCTGATTGCGCATTGGCTACAGAGGATGATTGTGACAGCCGTCTTTTCGCAACCTTTGCAGTACATGTAAAACTTTCGTCATTAAAGTGTGACGATTCATTGGTATTCACCTTTGTAAAAAAGACGAAACAAACAACATTTGTAACATTTAGCTGAATAATATTGCTATATAAGTATACCAAATTCGAAACCGTATTGGCAGTTTGGTCATTTTCAGCACGGCCAACGAAACTCATTGCAGTGTAGAATTTCCATTTCACAGGTTCATCTGCGCCTTGTCCTGATTTTTTCTTTCGGCATTTCGCGTAATAGCTACGATATTGGATTCGAATATTTGACCATTTTGCTATGAGTTCATTAGCTGTAAACTTATTCAAAAATATCTCCTCCGACATCTTCCTCCATTCGAATTGCCGTTCCAGTTTATTTTTGTACTTTTCATACTTGGCATTCCATACCAAAGGTACACATTCAACCGAAGAAATTAATTTGTAAATGTCTTCGTCGGACCAATTGGCACAAACTTTTGGCTTAACCTGCCGTTTCTTGGGACTCGTCTTTTTTGGGCTCAATGCAAATTCGTCTTCCTCATCAGTCTCCTCTAAAACTTGGAACAAATTTTCGCTCGCCATTGCCTCAAATTAACTACTAAAATTACTTTAAAAACATCACTTCAAATGACTTGAATTTTTCAGAAATTAAACTTTCGGCAGTGAATTTTCGAAAAAATCGGAGAAATATTTGGCTTGTTTGCGAACACCGATTTTTTGTGTCGTCAAATAAAAAACAGAAGAAAGCTTGGGGGTGAAGCAAATATAAAATACATTCATTACACGAAGCAAATATTTTCTAATTTTTTTGCTAGAAAACACAACAGCAAATATTTATCTCCAAATTTTTTCGGAAAATATTTCATTATTACACGGGAAAGCAAATATTTTCTTCAATTTCAATCAAATATTTGCTACGTCTAATGCTTGCTTAAGATTTTCGTTTGGAGCAAACAAGTTGTTTTGTTGAATAAGAAGTCTTTTTCGGTTAAGACAAAGTTATTTTCGTTTGTTATACTGTATAAACTTTATTTTGGAGTAAACGAGTTTTGTGTTTGATACGAAGCCTTTTTCGATTGTGACAAAGTTATTTTTGATTGTGTCAAAGTTATTTTCTTGGTAATAGTACGTGTATCAATATCACATCCCTATAAAAAAACACATCCCTATTTAATTACAGCTGATTGTAAGTGAACGCCGGCAGGTATTTCTTAGCATAAATTTATTCATTTAAAATGTTGATATTAAGCGAATATAAGGGTAAAAGAGTGTTTGTTAATATAAACGAACCTTTTTTTTTATGAAGAATATCTGCGTAAAGGTACATTGGAGATCAAATTGCATAATGTGTGAAACAAAGAAATTCTCGCAAAAGCGCTTGGCTTGTTTTTGATGTGTCTTTTTTTTCATTCCTGCAAATCTTATGTTTAATAAGCCGAAGGCTTAGACGATAATGCTCCTTTCTTTCTGTAAGAGAATTATTTACGTGTTATTTTTCATTTTATAAAATATAAAATAAAACTTAAAAAATCATTTGTACTTAACGAAAAATTCGGTTCGTTTTCGCTTAAAGCAAACTAAAACTTTGTTTCCTTTTCGTTCAAATTAAACGTAGGCTTTGTTTCTTATAGCATGTTTCCACATAGTGAATTAACTAAATGAATTAGAGTTATTTCGGACATTTAGAAGCGTATAAATTCGATTATTAATGAAAATATTGGTTCAGGAGAATAAAAAAAATAATATAGTTGATAAGATTTGATGCAGATGCTTTACAGACTCTAATCCATATGGTTAATTCACTATGTTAATTCAATGTCGAAACATGCTATTAGTGTTTGAAGCAAACGAAAACCTCCTTTGAAGCAAAAATAACAGCAAACGAAAAACTCGTTTGAATTAAAGGAGAACTTTTTCGGTTTTAGTAAACGAAACTTCGTTCGACACTTTTTTCGTTTGGGACAACCAAGTTTTTTTTCTGCGTGTACGAGGGACAGAGTTGACAAGGAGACGAGTATGTCGCAAGAGACGTGGAGGATCATATAAGACGGTTTTACTGGCTATTTCTTGGCAGTTTATGTTCAGATTTAAAACATTGTATACGAACAATATAGAGCTATAAGACCGCCTATCTTCTAATGACTGCAAATGCAAATGTAATTTACTCAGCGCTATTCTGGATAGAATTTTTTGGACTTTTTCAATTTTTGTGTTATGAACTGCGTGGTATGGGTTCCATATTAGGCAACAGTATTCTAAACGACTTCTAACTAAAGACACATATAGAGACTTTAATGTAAGAGGATCAGCAAAAGATTTAGAATTTCGTCTGATGAAACCAATTTGAGAAAGGCATTTTGACACAATGTGGTCTACGTGTTTCGAAAACGTTAGTTTAGAATCAAATATTATTCCAAGATCCTTGACTTCTGAGCTACGTACCAATATGTTATTGTTTAGTTCGTAGTCGAATAGCATAACATTTGATTTTTTACAATAAGATACCACACAGCATTTGGAAAAATTTAGATGCAATTTATTCATGATGCACCAGTTGGAAATAGAATTCAGATCGGTTTGTAAATTTGTGCAGTCCGACAATGTGTCAATTTTAGAAAAAAGTTTGACATCATCAGCGAATAAAAGGCATTTTGTAAATCGTAAGCAAGTAGGTAGCAGAGCTGTAAAAGAATGACTCATTTTTACTTCTAAATTCACAATGAGTTTTAAAAAACTGACTTCATTCTGCTCACAAAAACTATGAGCTGAATTAAAATTCGAATTTCCTTACGGTGAATGAAAATATTTTGAATTCATTCTGCTGAGAAAAATTTTTCGTGAATTCAAATTTGAATCGATGCGTACTGAATTAAAAAACTTGGAATTCATTCTGCTCAGGAAAGAAGTGAATTGAATTTTAATTTGAATTCATTCATTGTGATTTACAAATTTTGAATTTATTCACCTCAAAAAAAAAAAACTCTACTCAATTCAGTAAAATAAATAAAATATTCATTTTAAACAGATATTGGTTTTATCCTTAACCAAGGAAATTTTATCATAAATAATGGATATTTTTACGAACGTCGAACAAAGTCCTTCAGGATCGGAGGAAATTCTCTTCGATTGCAAAGAAGAGGATTTGTCCTTTTTGCCCGTTTCTGGCTCACGAAAACGGCCATTAATTGAGCCAGGATTAAACCAAGAAAAAAACCGTCGTTTTTATTAACAAATTATTTTAAAATATTGCACTCGTGTGACTCTTTAGTAAGTAGAGCATTTTTATATACATATATACATATATGAGGTGTCCAGAGAAAAAATATATGGAAAGAAACCAGAATCCAACACCATACTTGCATTTGAGTTTTGAACAACCTGCAATTATTAAAATAATATATGGTCCGTCCGTCATTTTTACAGCCAGGCGCATCAAAAAGAAAAGCTCCAGAAAAAAATACAATATCCGCGAAACGCCTTGTTTGTGACAAGGTAGTGACAGCAACTGTTAATGTATCGTCAAATTTTCTTCGACATTTGAGAAATTGTCATATAGAAAAGTACGAAGAGTACGAAGCGCTAAAACGGGAAGCCAAACTAACTCCAAGGAAACAAGACCATGAGTAGACCTTCTACTATGAAACTTATGGACACTACATTTCAGTGCATGAAAAACAGGTTGAAGGAGATCATAAAAAATTGTGGGTTTTTCTGTTCAACAGCCGACATATGGTCAACGCGTCACAGAAGTTATTTTGGTTATACGCTGCATTGGATAAGTGACACTTTTGAAAGGAAATCAGTTTCACTGGCATGTAAACGACTTGCTGGTGTTCACTCATTCGATGCGATTGGCCGCATTATTAACGAAATACACGAGGAGTATGGACTGAATGTTTGCAGTTTGGTAGCCACGACCACAGACAATGGAAGCAATTTTGTCAAGGCGTTTTCCGAGTTCGGCATTATACATCAAGAAAACGAAGATGACGAAGAACTTGAAATGGATTATAATATGATGGACTCAGCAAGTAGAAGGTTGGAAGGATTTTTTCCAAATAACATCAGATGTGCATCACATACGCTGAGTCTCATCGGAACAACAGATTTTAACAAAATTTTACAATCAAGTTTAGTTTATGATAAGCATAAACAGGTAAATTATATACTTAGAATGGTTTCCGATGGAAATTTTCATAATTAATAATAATAAAAATATTTGATGCACCCTAATATACATATCAGGATATTAACAGCATTTGAGGAGTTTGCGAACAAAAAGGGACATTTCCATCATT
The DNA here is from genome assembly GCA_020466095.1 of Chlorops oryzae. Taxonomy (NCBI): domain Eukaryota; kingdom Metazoa; phylum Arthropoda; class Insecta; order Diptera; family Chloropidae; genus Chlorops; species Chlorops oryzae. The sequence continues at coordinate 65,077,724 of CM035807.1, read as the reverse complement.
GCTCTTTTTTCAGAAATCAATAAAATGTGAATAAAAGCGTAGGCATATTTTTGTAAAATATTGTGTTTATACAAAAATATGTATTAAAAAAGTTACGTGACAATCACTATCTTAACCATTTATAAATGTTTATATTAATGAAGATAACCAAGTTTGAAATTTGGAAATGTCTCGTTTTGTCAGTAAATCTTGGAAATGTTTCCTTTTGATAATAATTAAATGGAAATGTCCGTTTTTGATAATAATGAAATAGGTGTGTAGGCAGATATAAATCTGGTTTAAACATATGTATTGTTTCACTTTAGAATTGTGCTTGTAGATGAGCCGTCTATTTTTCACAATTTCAGATTGATTAAACTCTGCACAGCGAAACTTACTACGACTGCTGTGCCGGCATGGCCTTTTAAAGTTCAAAGCCAGTGGATCCGTATCTACATACCTAGAAAGAAGTTGTACTTTCTATTATTTAGTCCTCAAAACAACACAGAACAAAAACCGAATACATATCATTGGAATGGAATACTCACTTTTCCTGTCGAACGGTTTCTTGCCTTCTTCCCTGCGATTTATTTTTTCTTACTCCATTATTTAGACCCGAAACACTATTAACATGCTCTTCCATTATGAAAATTTCTTAACTTGAAATTACAAGTCACTACGCTTGACGGTTTGAAGTATTTTGACAGTTACTACCAGGAATCATCGATGGAAATGTCGCATTTTGTGGACGATAATGTTTATAGATTAATATTACTTAGGGAAATGTAACTTTTTGTTAGAGCTCCAAAATTATTAGTGGAAATGTCCCTTTTTGTTCGCAAACTCACATTTGGACTCGATTTTTCTAAAGGAAATGGTGGTTATTTTTTCGCCAAGTTCAACTAGAATGTGTATTTCATAGATTTAAATACGATTCTGCCAAAAAAAAGCAATCAGACAAAAGGGGGAAATGTCCCTTTTTGTTCGCAAGCTCCTCATTTATAAAATTAAATTTTTTCCCAGATTTTAAAGAAATGCAGCGCGATATGGTCAAAAATTAACAGACCCAAATCCTCGGAGAAAATCAGTTCAATATTGGGTTGCCAGTTAAAATATCCTATAGTAGCGCGATGGAATTCTTTATATGACTCTGTAAAAGACTTGCTATCACATAAATCCGCATTGCACGATTTATGCCAACAATTGAATATTGAAAGAATACTGGATAATGACTGAATACGTCGAACTTCTACAACCTATAGCGGAGGCTATAGATTTTTTGCAAAGAGACGATGATATGATGTTTGGGTACTTACTACCAACCTTAACTACGATAAAAGTAAATTACGCTAAAATGCAGCTAAGTGGTAGAAGTAAATATTTAACAACAATGGCTGTCGAAATGATGCGTTGTGTCAATACACGTTTTGCATCATACATCAATTTAGACAGTTTAGACAAAACTGTCGAAACAGCCAATGTGGCTTCAGTACTGTGTCCTGGAGTCAAATGTCAGTGGGTGAAGGCACTTAACCCTGAATTCGGTTTAGCAACAGAAGCAAAAATGTTAAAGATAGCGAAAGATGCTGTGGTTGCAATTGACGACGAAGTGGTACAGATTCCATCAAGTCCTGAAACTAATATTTCAAGTTTCTTCTATTTTGCTATCGATGGTATTGCTAATAATATTATAGTAGATAATTATCTGTTCTTACTTTTCCAGTATTTCAATATTCTTATATTTCAGACAATTCTGAAGAACAATCATCGGCCACTGATTTGCCCTCAGAATCTCAATTCCTAGCCTATTTGGCGGATAAGTCAAAATCATTAGTTATGCTCAACAAATATCCGCTGATTAAAAAAGCTTTTTTAAAGAACAATGCCCCATTGCCGTCGTCAGCTGCCGTTGAAAGATTGTTCTCCTTTGCAACAATGTTACACGCGCCAAAACGAGGGTCTCTTTCCGACGAAAACTTTGAAAAATTGCTGCTGCTTAAAGTCAACCATGCTATATAATCTTTCGGAATAAAACGTTTTTTCAATTAATTTTTTATTTTCATTCTGGCTAACCTAATATTCGCAGCATTTTAGTGTTTCTTAATAATAAATGAATTGAATTCAAAACTTTTTAATTCACTGTGAATGAATTCCAAATTGAAATCTAGAGTTTTTTTTTTGAGGTGAATAAATTCAAAATTTGTAAATCACAATGAATGAATTCAAATTAAAATTCAATTCACTTCTTTCCTGAGCAGAATGAATTCCAAGTTTTTTAATTCAGTACGCATCGATTCAAATTTGAATTCACGAAAAATTTTTCTTAGCAGAATGAATTCAAAATGTTTTCATTCACCGTAAGGAAATTCGAATTTTAATTCAGCTAATAGTTTTTGTGAGCAGAATGAATTCAAAATATGACAAATCATTGCCTGAATGATTCTCGAATTCATTCAAAAATGAATCATTCTTTTACAGCTCTGGTAGGTAGGTCGTTTATGAATATAAGAAATAGCAGTGGTCCGCAATGAGTTCCTTGTGGAATACCAGACCACGCGTTTATAACATTAGTAGATCTTAAACCTCCAATTTGCACTGCAAGAATCCTGTCTTCAAGAAAGCTGGCTAAAAACTTTAAGGCAGAACCGCGAACTCCGAAAGAGCATAATTTCTGAAGCAAGATTTGATGATTTACTTTGTCGAAGGCTTTAGAGAAGTCTGTGTATATAACATCTGTCTGCGCAAAGGATTAAAACGAATTAATAATATGATTTACCATAAGTATAAGATTTGTTGATGACGATTTACCAGGCATAAATCCATGCTGATCATCGCAATGCGGTTTTTAGCATAATCAAACAATTTGGCTTTGATAATTAAATCAAAAATTTTGGCGAGAGTACATTGTTTTACAATGGGCCTATAATTACCAACAACACTGCGATTCCCTGATTTAAATATTGGGGTGATCGTGCATTTCTTCCAAGGACTAAGGAAGATACCTTCACGTAAGCATCTGTTAAAGAGCGTGATCAGAGGATGAATGAGGCCTGATGAGTAAATCTTAAAGAAAATTGGGGAAAAACCTTTAGTGTCAGATTTACTACTACACCTTTTTCAGGTGTACTTCAGACAATTTCAAATTGATTTCAGAATATTAAAAATAAGTTCAGATTTTTTCATTTGTACTTTAGAATTTTAAGTTGACTTTCAGAAAACAGAAAATAGGTTTAAGAATAGAACAAATTGATTTGAGAATTTCTTATTAGTACTTTAGAATAATCAATTCGATTTCAGAAAAGAGCAAATAGATTTTAGAATACAATAAAAGTACTTTAGAATAATCAAATTCATTTAAGAATTATAGAATTGTACTTCAGAATAACCAATTCGATTTCAGAAAAGAACAAATAGGTTTAAGAATATAATAAATGTACTTTAGAATAACCACATAGATTTTAGAAATTTTCATTTGTACTTCAGAAAAACCATTTCGATTTCAGAAAAGAGCAAATAGGTTTCAGAATATAATAAATGTACTTTAGAATAACCAAATTGATTTAAGAATTCCTTATTGGTACTTAAGAATAATCAATTCGATTTTAGAAAAGAGCAAATAGATTTCAGAATATAATAAATGTACTTTAGAATAACCAAATTCAGAAATCTTCAAATAGAATTCAGAACTCATTAAAATGAATTCAGAATATTACAAATAGACTTCAGAGTAATCAGTTTTATTTGAGAAGTTTTCAAATTCATTTCATATTTTTCAAAATGTACTTCAGAAATTACATTTGTATTTCAGAAAAATTAAAATGTACTTCAGAAATTATTTCGATTGTACTTCAGAAAGTTTCAAACGTACTTCAGAAATTATTTTAATTGTACTTCAGAAAACTTCAAATGTACTTCATTTATTTGTAACATAATAGTTGTAATAATACAGCCCGATTCTGAATATTTTCTCGGAATTTTTCCATCGGATTTTTCATAAAAAGGGCGTAACTCATTTTTTTCAAAAACGAGATTTGTTCATTTTCTGGTTGTCCACTCTCAAATACAACCAGAAAATGCAAAAATCTCGTTGTTAAAAAAACGCCCTTTCTATCTGGAGCTAACGATATGTAGTAATACTTATACAGTAGAGTCCGAGCGAACCTTCGGTTTCGGTTTCGGTTCGGCCACCGAATCGTCCTAAATTTTCAGTTTCGGTTTCGGTTCGGTTTTAGCTCGGAAAAGGCCGAAACCGAAACTTTCAAACATATTTTAGTATTTTGAAAAAGAAAAATGTTCACATTTTACTGTTATGGAGTGGCTCTGGGATGGCGTAAGAGATGCGTGCTATGCTGTAGATCCCAGGGTCCGAGGATCGATTTCCGACCCAGGCGAAACTGCAACATACATACATACATACTGTTATGGAAATGCCAAAAGACTTGAAACAAAACTTTGTACACCTACTTAAAGTGAAAAAGCCTTAATTTTAACAATGTGAATTCGGACTTTTTGTTTTGTTTTACACATAATACTGTTATGTTTTTATTTTTTACATTAGAAATGTATATGCCTCGGAATTTGAATGTGTAAAAAAATGAAAAAAATAAAATTCAAAAATATATTCAGAAAATATTCAAAAAAATTTAAAAAAAAAATGCCAAAATTCAAAATATTCAAAAAATTCACAGTCAAAAAATCCAAATTAGTTCGAGTTAGTACACCGAGAGAAAAAGGTAGGTATATTAACTGAAAAAGCAGGTTAAAATAACCCCGTTAATTCTTAGCTTATGTGTAGTAGCGGTCGATTCAACAGTACAAACACAGTCAATAGGGATATAACTACCTGATGGTTGATATAACTGTCTCGCGGTTAAATCAACTGTTACCAGCGACTGGAAAAAAAAAATGTATTTTTTGCTTTGACTTGTTTTTATCTTCTTTTATTAATATTTTTTTTTTGTTTTATTAAATTATTATATTTTTTTTTTTATTTATTTGTTTCTTTTTAAATCTTTTTCTCTTTCATCTCTTTAAATTTTCTTGCCTCGGCCGAGCCTTGAACCGCAGACCACCACATCGCTGGGCGAACGTCTTAACCATTACGCTAAACGAACGAATTTAATTTGTTGGTCAAAACGCTCACTTGAGCTTATGGTTGCAAAATTTTTTGCTTGAAAATGAACCATTAAAAAAAATTAAATAAATTAAAATCTTAAAAATTTAGGAGAAATTTTTTGCCTTAAAAAACAACTACACTCTGAACAAAAAAAAAAAAAAAACTGTAATTAAAAAAAAAATCCAGAAAAATTCCCGCCGCCAGCAGGGATAGAACCCCGAATCTCACGACGGTCAAGCCACAGCTTAAACAACTGAGCTATTGAAAGCTCCGGAGACGGTTGATCAGAATGCGAACTTATACGTCTAAGTGAACGAAAGCGAACTTGAACATAAAAAGTGACTATTTTTCAACTGTTGATTTGACTTCCTTTTTCAGTGCATTTAACGGGGAATACAGTTAATTTGACCACTCTTATTTAACTGTTCTAAGTGGTTGATTTAACAGTTCTTATTTCTCTCGGTGTATGCCCAATAAAATGTTGAATTGTCAAATTAACAAAAAAAAAAGCTTACTTCAGTGAATAAAATATTCAAAAAGCACAGTAAAATGCAAGAAAATTCAAAAATATTCAAAATATTCAAAATCCGAGCTCTAGTAATGTATATATTTTAAATTCATATACTAGCAAACAATAAAATTAGTTTTGTTTCTCAGATTTGAAAAGTTTCGGTTTCGGTTTCGGTTCGGCCACCGAATCTTTAAAAAAACCGAATATTCGGTTTCGGTTCGATTTCGGTTGAAAATTTTGACTTCGGTCGGACTCTATTATACAGTATTAATAATTCCACTGCACAAAATTTCAAACGTACTTCATTTATTTCTTATATAAATAATAATTGTAATATGTTGGTTGTCATAGTAATTAACCATAATAATAAGTAATAGTCATTGAAGAATAATAAAATAGCAGTAATAATAATAGTTATATTAATTAATCATAGTGTTACAAAAAAAATTATAAGATTTTAAATGCCAACTGGCATATCCTGCAATAAAATTGCATCGTTGTGGAATGTTGTGGTGTGCTGGATAGCTCTTGCGCAATCGCCTCCAGTTATTGTGGCCTTAGCTTCACCCACGATATTTTCTAAGAGGTTCAGGCGCTGTTCAACAACTCCTGCTCCATTTACTTGTGGAAGCCTAATGGTGCACTTCACGTATGTTTTCACTTTAGACCAAATTATTTCGATTGGATTTAACATTGGTGAATATGGCCCCAAGCGTAAAACAGCGGCTTTGTCTTCGTGCTGGAAGCTATTAACCGCCGACTCCAGTCTCGAATGGCATGGAGCATTATCACAAACGATCACCAAATCCGCTAAACTATATCTCAGTTCTAACCACTTTTCAAGGACCGTTAGAATCCACTCATTTGCGTTTTGGTGCTTGAATGACCCTCGACGACGTTCCATTGACACAACACCAAAAGCAGCAATCGCTCCGATTAAGTGAATGTTTGGTCCTCTTGATCCAGGGAGCATTTGTACCAGCTCTTGCCCGACCTCGGGTGCGGCGGCAGAACAAATTGAAATTTGTTTCGTCTATAAAGACAACCTGCTTTCCGGCTTGAATGTAAGCATTGAGGTCTGTAACGTATTCAGCGCGTTTCTCCTTGTTTTGAAGGGTATTCATATTTATTGGCTGCGTGTGAACACCTTTGGTGGTGAACATTTTTCCATCTAAATAGTTGGAAACAGTGGCCTCGCACACGTTTTTATTATAATCCTCCCCTTTTTTTTTTGGAAACTATTTGTTTCAAAGTTATACATAGTAGAGTCCTCTTCTATCCATTGTAGTATTCCTTCAACTTCGTCTTCACTTAAGGATTTTGGTCTACTACCTCCTCGTTTGGTTGACTCGCTGCGACCAGAGTTAACCCAAGTAAACGCTGTTTTGTAATTAACATCAAGGGAACTCGCCAGGTGCGACCAATCCTCGCCCCTATTGGCCGCCTCCACTATCCTGACACGGTCTTGCGCTGAGTATTTTTTGTATACCGAACGCTGTACGACCTCGCTGCTGGTAATTTCTCCGCGGCAAATAGGACAACGGCCAGATGCTATTATTTGCGGGGAGCAGCGCTCGTGCAGTAGGTGTCTGCAGTTTGATAGACGTACCAAACTGCCCCTTTTCATGCCAATGTGGCATATTACGCAAAGGTCTTGAGCTTCCATTCTTAGGAAACAAATTTCTTAATTTTTGTTAAACGAAGTAGCCATGAGAAAATGGATATGAGCATGGCAGTCTTGTATGGAAATTTTGAAAAACCAATTGTTCATATCTACATAAAAATATATATATATTCACATATTTGTAGCTTTAAGTCTTTGAACTCAGCTTACGTAAACAAAAAAAAAAGCAAAACTGAATGTCGATCATTAGCTTTGAATTATGCTGACAGTACAAAATTTCATATTTCTTTCTTTTTGTCATAGCTCAAATTCCACCAAAATCAAATATATGAAAGTATTAATAAGCATTTTCCAATCAATAAATTTCAAATTCCAATTGTGCCAAATTAGCTTAATATTTGTATAAAAACAATGTAATATGAAAATAAATTCACTCTTTCAATAGCAAGCAATCTGTGAACATTGATTGAAAAGAGACTGACTCGGTTAAAGTGCCGATTGTCAAACAAACAACAAAATATCGGCAATTCAGTTTAAGTGCTGTTATTGCCATTCATCAAGCAGCGCAAAGAAGCGTTCTGCTAAACATATATGCGATTCAGTTTAAGTGCTGTTATCGCTATTCCTAAAGCAATTCAGTTTATGTGCTGTTATTGCTATTCTTCAAGCAGTGCAAAGGAGCATTTGCTAAACATATTGGTGACCCCAAGTCTTGTATTTGGCACGAGACTTCATCGCAACACGCAAATTGTAATTCCGGAGGAGGAACAACCAACCCTTGGAAAGGAACATCAGCTATCTTACTCAAGTCGACGTGGACTAGAGGAAACCATTGAATTCAACTTGCACAGTTCGAAACAACGCAATGGATGCGTTTAATCAACTTATAGAAAACCAAAAGGAAACCGGTACTAACATTGAAGCTATTATCAGAAACTTCAAGAAAGATTCAGCCGGAAGAAAAGATACCAATTACTTCAGGGAACGCCTAAGACGGTTAGACGAAGAATGGTCTAAATTCGAAACAAAAGACAACCAAATACGATTGTTGGAAAATCTACCGTTAAACCACGAATACTTCACTAGAGATTACTACAGCTCAATACTAAACATAGTGCAGCAATATACAGAAGTATTCAAGGCAGCCATCCAGAAAGAAACACTAATGGAGAGTGACGGGAAAGCTCAGCAACAAAACTCAACAAAGCAACAGGACCAAGCAGTGGGTGAAGTTCAACAAGTAGTTCCCGGTGAAATTATTAAGCTTCTCCGGAGACAAAAAGTAATAATGTCATCGCTAACACGTTTACTGAAAGAAAATTTTTCAAAGGAAGACATCCTAATCGCCAAAAAATTATGGGAAAACGTTGAAAATATTCATTTTCAATTATACGAAATGTATGATGACCCAGCCACACAAGGTTACAACACAGATGAGTTTTTATGGTTAAAAAATATGGTGAGAAACATGTTCAAAACTGTTAACATCGGCTCAGCAGTACAAGAAAGCTCAAAAGAAGTAAGGTCTCAGGAATCAATTCCAATGCCAAAACTAACAATCCCGAAATTTGATGGTAACCACATCAAATGGCAAGAATTTCATGATTTATTCACCTCACTGATAGTGCTCCAACCAATGCCAAAGGTTCAGAAGATTTGGTACCTCAAAACACACTTGGTGGGGGAGGCTTCGAATCTAATAAAGCACTTTGCGGCCACTGGAGAAAACTTTGATGCAGCATGGACAATGGTGGTAGATCGATACAACAACAAAAGAATACTTGTTGGAAAACTAATTCAAGAATTGGTCGACACCCCAACAAAGGCATCCAGCGACCATTTTAAGGAGCTACATGACAGAACACAAGAATGTCTATTAGCACTTAAAAATCTGAAGATCGACACCTCAACCTGGGACCCATTACTACTACATGTGCTATTAAAAAAAATTAGATCACGCAACACGCCTTCGATATGAGCAATGTCTTTCAAATCCAAGAGAAGTTCCAACAATAGAAGATTTCTTACAATTTCTGGAAAGGCATTTCCAATCATTGGAAGCAATAGGTGAAAAAGACAGATCAGGAAATTCAAAGGCAAAGGTTTGCACATCCGTGACTTCAGTTGATAGTTCGTGTGCAGTTTGTAAAAATGGGAAGCATCCATTGTTTTCATGCAAAACATTCTTGCAGTTAACACCACCAGAACGACTGCAGTTTGTTCAGAAGAATAAACTATGCTGCAACTGCATGAAAGCTGGACACCGCACAAAAAGCTGCACTTCAAGAAGTTGCATGAAATGCAACAAAAAACACAACACGCTGCTTCATCTGGAAAATGCAGCACAGAACACGAATAAATCAGGAACGGAATCAAGCAGGCCAGAAAAACAGACAGAAATCAATTCATCAGCTGTCGTGGAAGCAACACAAAATGCTAGAGAAGCAACGTCACTGACCACATCAAAACATTCTGCAGCAAACAATTACGTTTTTCTCAGCACTGCAATGATAATCGTTCGAGCTAAAGGCGCTGAAGTCAAATGTCGAGCAATACTCGACTCTGGCTCACAACTCAATTTTATCACAGAACGGCTGATCAAACGGCTTGGGATTACTGCACAACCCACTTCAATATCAATCAACGGAATTGGGACAAGTAATGCAAAGGTTCAGCACAGAGTTAATGTGGCAATCCATTCTAGAATCAACAAGTTCAATACAAGGCTAGAAGCTGCAGTATTGCCACACATAATCTCACCGCAACCATCACAACCTTTGGACATCAAAGATTGGCCGATCCCCAAAAACATCGAATTGGCAGATCCAGCATTTAATCGCCCTGATAAAATTGATGTTTTATTAGGTGCCGAATTTTATCATCAACTCTTGTCAATTGGTCAGATCAAATTAGCACACGGCCTTCCAACTCTACAAAATACGGTATTCGGATGGATCATAGGAGGAAAAGTGGAAAACGCGCTCTTATCAACAGCAACATGCGGCATATGTATCGATGAAAACATCAGTTTAGAAGACGCCATTGCCAGACTATGGGAATTAGAAGATGTGACAGCCACCCAAAAACCTCTTTCAATTCCAGAAAAACAATGTGAATCGCACTTTGCTCTCAACCATACTGTGAATGAAGATGGGAGGTACGTTGTTAGACTGCCATTTTGTGAAAACCCTGATGCACTAGGCGAATCTCATGGAATAGCCTTCAACCGTTTTCTATCTCTGGAGCGCCGACTGATGAAAAATCCCAAAATCAAAAGCCAGTACGTCAGTTTCATGGAAGAATACGAAACATTGGGACACATGACTCAAATCGACGTCACCTCACTAACTGATCCGAAATATTTCATCCCTCATCACTGCATCCTGAGACCAGAAAGCCTGACAACAAAGTTGCGAGTGGTATTCGACGCTTCAGCCAAAACTACGACGGGCCTGTCGCTGAATGACTTAATGCACATTGGGCCCACGGTGCAAAGCGAGCTGTTCTCCATCTTACTCCGTTTTCGTATGCCTCGTTTCGTTTTCACCACAGATGTAACAAAAATGTATCGGCAGATGCTGATACACCCTGAAGATAGAAAATTCCAACTAATCATCTGGAGAAACGACCCCGACCAGCCAATAAAATACTACCAGCTGAATACGATAACGTATGGAACCAGAGCAGCACCTTATCTAGCAACAAAATGTTTAGAAAAAATAGCCAAGGAGCACATGACGCAGTATCCTTATGGAGCTCAATTTCTTCTTAACAATTTTTACGTGGATGATGGGATCGGAGGAGCAGACAGTTTGAACACAGCACTCACGATTCAACGAGAGCTACAACATATTTTAAATAAACATGGTCTTAAGCTTCAAAAATGGAGGGCAAATCATGAACAATTATTGCGAAACGTAGCAACAGAGGAAGACGAAGTTAATATTGATTTTACCAACAGCAAGGGTGAAGCAACTAAAACATTGGGCTTAACATGGATGCCTGGGTGCGACAAATTCTGTGTCAAGGTTAATCTTACAGACACCAACCACATTACCAAGAGAACAGTAAGCTCAGATTTGGCGAGATTGTTTGACCCCTTGGGAGTATTGGGTCCAATCGTTGTCACGGCGAAAATACTGATACAAGAATTATGGAAATTGAAATTGGACTGGGATGAAGCATTACCTGCAGAATCACATACAAGATGGATGATCTTCCGACAAGAACTGGAATCTATCAATAACATGAAGTTCCCGCGGCACGTATACGATGGACAAGTCCCTCTTAAAATACAAGTGCACGGCTTTGCAGACGCATCAGAAAAGGCATACGGAGCAGCTATATATATAAGATCGATATATAAGGAAGGACTCATAAAAGTAAGACTACTGTGCGCGAAATCCCGAGTGGCACCATTAAAAAGGCAAACACTCCCACGCCTCGAACTATGTGCGGCACTATTGTGCGCTCAACTGACAGTGCGGGTAATGAACGACTTGAACCTTGATAACACAACAGCACATTTGTGGACAGATTCGGCGATTGTTTTAGCTTGGATCAATTCCCAATCATCAGCATATCATACCTTTGTGGCCAATCGAGTATCTAACATACAAGAATTAACAATACCACAACAATGGCGACACATCGACTCAAAGGAGAATCCTGCAGACATTCTGTCAAGAGGAATATCTCCTAAAAAATTAGCAGGATGTAATCTCTGGTTTTATGGACCCTTGTTTCTGCACGGAAATGAGGAACTCTGGCTCCAACCAAAGCAAAATATCAACGCAATAATTAAAAACATTGCACAAATGGAGCAAAAGAAGATAGTCTCAATTCCAGTAACAACGTCTGCTGAGGACTTATCAAACATCATTTACAACATCAATCATCGAGGATCGTTTCACACCCTTCAAAGGATTATAGGATATGGAATAAGATTCATCAACCGCATCAAGAAGTTAAAACAAGCAACTGGCGTGAATTTAACAGTTCAAGAATTAGAAGAAGCTCTTATTGTCATAATTCGTACTATCCAACAATCAGACTTTGAAGACGACCTGAAACATCTAAAAAGGCATAATGTAGTACAGAAAAGCAGTCAGCTTAGCAACCTGTCTCCATTCTTAGACAAAAACAACATCATACGAGTAGGTGGAAGATTGGAGGCTGCTGGACTGTCATTCGACGCAAAGCATCAAATGCTTATACCGTACAACGATCCAATAACTAAACTGTTAATGCAGGGAATACACGAAATGAATCGGCATTGTGGACCTCAAGCACTTCTCTCACACGTACGACAAAGATTCTGGCCAATAAAAGGAAAAACGCTTGCTAGATCGATCGTTCAAAATTGCGTACGATGCTCTAGAGCAAGACCGAAATTGCTTAACCAAGTCATGGGAAACTTACCCTCAGCACGGATATCACCAGCACGCCCATTCATTACCTCTGGGGTCGACTTCTGTGGGCCATTCTGGATCCACTTTAAGGTACGAGGAAAAAGACCACAAAAGGCGTACATCGCAATATTTTGCTGTTTTGCGACAAAAGCAGTACACCTTGAGCTGGTTAGTGACCTTACGACCGAGGCGTTCATCGGATCATTAAAACGGTTTGTAAGCAGAAGGGGTCATTGTCAAAACCTCTACTGCGACAATGCCACTAACTTCGTTGGTGCGAAAAATAAACTCAGCGAGCTTGCAGAGTCCATTTACTCAAGTACGTCCAGTGAAAAAATCAACAAAGAATGCATAAACAGAGGTATAAATTTTCACTTCATCCCGCCAAGAGCACCTCATTTTGGAGGATTATGGGAGGCTGCCGTAAAATCTGCAAAGCATTTGTTGGTGAGAAGTGTGGCTACTGCATCATTGACCTACGAAGAATTGGATACAGTTGTCATCGAAATCGAGGCCATTTTAAACTCAAGACCACTTTGTCCACTCTCAGACAACCCTAATGATTTAGCAGCCTTAACTCCTGGACACCTTTTAATAGGAGAGCCACTTAACGCACAGGTAGATGCAAACTCAACACCAGCAAATACCGGGCTGTTAACCAGGTGGAAATTGGTGACTCATCTTAAACAAGAATTTTGGAGACGATGGTCACGGGAGTATTTGTGTGAGCTACAATACCGTAATAAATGGAAAACACATCAGAGCAATCTTAAGCAAGGCGACATGGTCATTCTCAAGGAAGAAAATACATCTCCGCTACAATGGCCCTTAGGAAGGATTATAAAAACACATCCAGGCGATGACGGAATCGTAAGAGTTGTTGATATTAAAACGGCAAACAGCATTTGCAAGAGACCAATTGACAGATTAGCACCATTACCAGTCAATAACCAAGAACCAGAAGAAAGTTCAAAGAACCGCACATCTGACCGAAAAGAACACCCTCAAAGCTCTCTAATTATCAGTATTCCATTGGAGAAAATCGAAAATGTTGAAACAATTTTCAGGAAACAAGACTACGCTAAATTGAACGACACCCCAGGAGTGCCAAAGAAAAGAAGACGCACTTCCAACCAGTATACCTTAATGACAGCAATAATTGCACTCATGTTGATACCCCTAGTGCTATGCTCGAAATTTCAAAATACCCACTTTGAAAATCAATTGGGCATGCACTTTGAAGGAATCGGATCGGCGATGGTCTCACCCACCCAATGGCAGCTGCTTATCTATTACGACTTAGAAGGATTCTGGACGGAACTTGCCATCTTTTCTAATGGGACCAGCGCTCTCAACCAATTATGTGCAGAGCTAAAAGACAATGGAACATGCCTAAATCTCGAAAAACATTTTAAAAGCAGGGAGGCCGAACTGTTGATGGATAGCACATTACTTTCTGGACGAAGACTCAGAAGAGCAGCGCTAGATCTTGTGGGAAACATCGCACATTCTTTGTTTGGAGTCTTGGATACCGAGTATGCAAAGCAGATGGCAAACACGATCACACAAATTAAGGAAAACGAAGGTCACGTACTCAATTTATTAAAAAACCAAACATCTATTGTGGACTCTACAATAAATATTATCAAGGCGGATCAAGAAAGTGTGAAGGCAAAATTTGATCACATGGATCATCAGATATCCCAAATTTTCAATAGAATAAAAACTGAAAATAAAGACCAGCGAGAAGAAAAATTACAGCGCATTCTTACAACACTTTGCATTCAACTAACAACTATCGCAGCAAAACTAGAGCGGACACAGGCATCAATACTAGATGTACTTACAAACACTCACCATGGCATTATAAGTCCATTAATCCTTACTCCCAGCCAGCTACAACATGAAGTAGAAAAGATAAAATTTCATTTACCGAAGAATCTGGAGTTACCTGTAAACAAGGAAGATATGTTACAGTTGTACAAACTTATGAAAGTGAAAGGCGGACTGACAAAAAATACCGTCATTTTTAGTATTACGTTACCTTTAGTTGAACCTGAAAGACTTGAATTATTTAATCTAGTTGCCATTCCAAGCTGGATCAATGAGACCATGATCTCCATAACTACATGTTCCGACATTTTGGCCATCAATAGTCAAAACAAACAATATATATCCATCAGTAATACCGAATTTGATTCATGCACAATAGTTACAGCTGACTCATATATTTGTTCCAGCGGTCATATTCAATACGAAGAAGGTTCAACAGTATGCGCTTGCGAAATCAATTTATTTCACAAGAAAACACAAACCAAATGTCCACTAAAAAAAACGAGCTTCACAGTGGCATGGATTCCGTTACGTCATCAGAACCAATATTTATATTCAATGCCAGCTCCAATTCCTGCAACAGTCGTATGTAACCAAGAAATCACACAACTAACGCTTGAAGGTTCAGGTTTACTTATCTTGGAACCAGAATGCATTCTCAAACACAACTTCGTTTCCATTCAAGCACAGCGAATAGTATCCAGCTCGCGGCAAGCGTCTTATACCAGCTTGTTAAAGGTCACAGCAAAGGTCCACGTGTCCCTTGTAAAACCACTATTAGATGAAATCAACACAAAGCAGTATCTCTCACAAATAAAAAATTTAACCGAACTACAAACCTCTTTAGCAACACAAGAATGGTCACAGCTTCCAAATAAAATCGAACATCAAAATTTTCATCATATGACGATCGGATACTCTTCATTGATTCTCATCGCTTGCATTCTGCTTTACCTCAAATGTAAACAAAATGTTAGAAATCCTCCAACACCAGCTCCGACAAAATCAACTAGAAACAACTGATTTCACCGTTCACATTTAGCGACCAATTTCAACGAAAACAACAGCCTGCTAGCAAAGAATGCCTTCTCAGCGAATTCCAACGCAAGCAACAGCAGTGCAGCTCAAGCCACAAAACATCATCACTACTCAGATGTTGAGCTAAGCTCAACGGGGCGAGCATGTTCATATCTACATAAAAATATATATATATTCACATATTTGTAGCTTTAAGTCTTTGAACTCAGCTTACGTAAACAAAAGAAAAAAGCAAAACTGAATGTCGATCATTAGCTTTGAATTATGCTGACAGTACAAAATTTCATATTTCTTTCTTTTTGTCATAGCTCAAATTCCACCAAAATCAAATATATGAAAGTATTAATAAGCATTTTCCAATCAATAAATTTCAAATTCCAATTGTGCCAAATTAGCTTAATATTTGTATAAAAACAATGTAATATGAAAATAAATTCACTCTTTCAATAGCAAGCAATCTGTGAACATTGATTGAAAAGAGACTGACTCGGTTAAAGTGCTGATTGTCAAACAAACAAAAAAATATCGGCAATTCAGTTTAAGTGCTGTTATTGCCATTCATCAAGCAGCGCAAAGAAGCGTTCTGCTAAACATATATGCGATTCAGTTTAAGTGCTGTTATCGCTATTCCTAAAGCAATTCAGTTTATGTGCTGTTATTGCTATTCTTCAAGCAGTGCAAAGGAGCATTTGCTAAACACCAATTGAGAATTTCCAACTTTTTTCCAGAAATTTTAAAATCACATGCCTACTACATGAAGTACATTTGAAGTTTTCTGAAGTACAATTAAAATAATTTCTGAAGTAGGTTTGAATCTTTCTGAAGTACAATCGAAATAATTTCTGAAGTACATTTTGAAAAATATGAAATGAATTTGAAAGCTTCTGAAATAAAACTGATTACTCTGAAGTCTATTTGTAATATTCTGAATTCATGTTAATGAGTTCGGAATTCTATTTGAAGATTTCTTAAATCAGTTTGGTTATTCTAAAGTACATTTATTATATTCTGAAACCTATTTGCTCTTTTCTGAAATCGAAACGGTTTTTCTGAAGTACAAATGAAAATTTCTAAAATCTATGTGGTTATTCTAAAGTACATTTAATGTATTCTGAAATCGAAATAATTATTCTGAAGTACAAATGAAAATTTCTAAAATCTATGTGGTTATTCTAAAGTACATTTACTATATTCTTAAACCTATTTGTTCTCTTCTGAAATCGAATTGGTTATTCTGAAGTACAATTCTATAATTCTTAAATCAATTTGATTATTTTAAAGTATTTTTATTGTATTCTAAAATCTATTTGCTCTTTTCTGAAATCGAATTGATTTTTCTAAAGTACTAATAAGAAATTCTCAAATCAATTTGTTCTATTCTTAAACCTATTTTCTGTTTTCTGAAAGTCAACTTAAAATTCTAAAGTACAAATGAAAAAATCTGAACTTATTTTTAATATTCTGAAATCAATTTGAAATTGTCTGAAGTACACCTGAAAAAGGTGTAGACTTTAAATTATTGATAGCAAGAACATCCTCACTACTATCCACGAAAAACTGATTTATTAAGTCGACCGAGCTGTTCATATAATATTTGGCGACGATGCGACTAGATCGTGTTTTTCGTAAACAAATTGGAAAACTTTAGCAAAGAGATTGCACGATTCAAGAGTATTATTTGAAGTTTCATCACCGAACTGCAATCTAGATGGAATTCCATTTGTTTTACGTTTCGTGTTGATGTAGCCCCAAAAGGATTTTGGATTTGATTTAATATTATCTTCAATAGTTAATATATAATTTCTAAATAGAAACTTATGAAGAAAATCAAATTGTTTCCTTAACACTTCAAAATTTATTCGGTCAGATTCTTTGCATGTTGCCTTATAGATTTTTAACGCTTTATTTTTTCTGTTTTTTAGATTACAGAGTTTGAAATTGAACCAAGGGGGCTTATTTCGAGGTTTCAAACATTTTACATGGACCTGAGAATTTATTATGGCATGTAATTCATTGCAGAACAATTTGTAAGAATTCTTTATAGAATCAATGGAAGACAAGGCATTCCAGTCGATAGCGTCAAGGGAAGCAGCGATATCTTCATAATTTGCGTTATTGTAATCATATACAAATCCATCCATGTCTCTTTCACAGTCGAAAATATAAAATTCGAAATTAATGATAACCGCTTTATGATGCATATTATTGCTCGAGATGGGAAGAGAGATTGTTCACATTTTATTCTAAGTGTATCAGATGAAAAAACTAGATCCAGAGTCCTACCTAAATCATTCAATATAAAGTTTTGTTGGCTTAAACCAGAAGAGAGTAAAGAACTTATAACTAATATATCGATATCTGTATTCATATTTATTGGCACTAAAATAATTCCACGCAAGTTCCAAGATATATTGGGCAAATTGAAATCTCCAAGATATAAGACTTCATCCAGCTCATATACACTGTCAATTAATGAACTAGCATTTCCTAAATGCAATTTATACGTATCAATGTTACTATAAGACGGAATATATGATAAAAGTAGGCACAGTGTATGATTTTTATTAAACCTGATACTAACGGCGATTTCCTCTATAGATCTATCATTATGTTGTAGAGGGAAAAGGCTACAGCTTAAGTAAGACCTAACCGCTATCAAAACACCACCACCTCTGCCGAGTCCTGAGGTATATTCCCAGCGATCACGTCGGAAGACGTAGGATTTGTCGAAGAATTCAGACGAAGAAAACGAGTCGTTGAGCCACGTTTCAGTGATGGCATATTCTTGAAGTGATGTTTCTAAACTAAATATTGACGATTTTGTATGCATACCGCTGACATTTTGGTAATAGAGTTTGCAGTTATTAGATTTTTGATTTGATTTACTGTCAATTACGGAGCATCTGCTAGATTGGGTTGTTTTGGAAATAACCAGAACTTACGAACTTTTACGTCTGATGGCCAAATCGATGGGTCTAACACTTTTTCATATAATATAATGAAACTACAATGCCAAGTTTGAAGTTAACTTTTTTTATAGACGAGGTCGGCGTATCTTTTTTGATCAGATTATAGCATGCAAGAGACGAACGTTCAACACCAGCATGTTTGACAACATACTCAATAACTTTATCGGCTGTAACCGATGGTTTGAACGACGACAAATGAACCCACTTCAATCGAGTTACAACATCCAACTGGTCGTTCGAGTTATTACCAACAACAATAGAACGATGCTTTCGTGCTCTATTTTCATTTGCGATTACAAGAGTGTTACCGTCGATGCATAAATGCAGGTAGCCATGCGGTTCGAAAATGAATTCTAAGAACACGCTTTAATATTTACAAACTGCTTATTCAATGTTTTTAAACGATAACTAATTTTAATGTATAATAAAAAAAAGAAATATTTATTCAAGTTAGGAAATTAAATGAAATTGCTATTTAGCACAATAAAGAGCGACCGAGTTAGTTTGCGAGCGAGCGAAGTTTTAAAATTTATGTGTTTTACCGCACACGACTGTATGACTACTGAATGCTTAAGAATTTTCAGAATACAGAGAATGTGATGCAGTTTGCTAAATAACGGCTTTTTTTTCTTTTCGGTTTTACATATGCCAAGGTCAAAGAATGTTATATGTTGCCAATATAGGCTTACTCATGTATATGTGTACGTATTTAACGAAAATAAAATAGGAAAGATAATTGAAACTAAATCACGGTTCAGACGGCGGCAACATCCCTCGACCGTAAATGAGTCTCTATGCATTCAAAGAGTTTTCTCTATGGAAAAAGCACATCGTTCATATAGTTTATGAAGATTTCTCTATAAAATCGCTCAATAAGGGGATCTTATTGATTTTATGTGGTCATATTTTTCTGTGTGTAGCAAATTAGGAGCGATGTTTGCTCAGAATTTGGAATCGATGTGTCCTCCAGAACTGTGGGAAGACGTCTGAATGAAAAAAATTTTGGGGGAGCATTGCACAACATAAAGCACCTGTTTCGAAAAAAAAGTTAAGACTACACAGCTATGCGTCATAAGAAAAATTTTTAGGATAAAATTTGCTATCGATTTGTGCAAAATAATCGAAAATACTTCATGGATATGATATGTTTTAAATGCATGTCCACCACTCTATATACATAGATTCGACAATGAACGACTATTCGACAATGAACGACTTCACCCAGAGAAATAACAACAGTGAGATGAACTACTTAGAACAGTTAAACTAGGAGTGGTAAAATAAACCGTATTTTACGTTAACTCACTGAAAAAGGCAGTCAAATGAACAGTTGAAAACCAGTTTCTTTTTATGTTCAAATTTGATTTCGTTCACTTAGACGTACATGACAGGTTGACTAATAAGTCCCATGTCTGACACATAGATGGCGTCGCTAGTATTAAATGCATATTATTTTTATATAGTGGCAACCTTCATATGATTCGTGTCAAAATTTGACGTCTGTAAGTCAATTAGTTTGTGAGATAGAACGTCTTTTGTGAAGCAACTTTTGTTATTGTGAAAAAAAAAATGGAAAAAAAGGAATTTCGTGTTTTGATAAAATACTGTTTTCTGAAGGGAAAAAATACAGTGGAAGCAAAAACTTGGCTTGATAATGAGTTTCCGGACTCTGCCCCGGGAAAATCAACAATAATTGATTGGTATGCAAAATTCAAGCGTGGTGAAATGAGCACGGAGGACGGTGAACGCAGTGGACGCCCGAAAGAGGTGGTTACCGACGAAAACATCAAAAAAATTCACAAAATGATTTTGAATGACCGTAAAATGAAGTTGATCGAGATAGCAGAGGCCTTAAAGATATCAAAGGAACGTGTTGGTCATATCATTCATCAATATTTGGATATGAAAAAGCTCTGTGCAAAATGGGTGCCGCGCGAGCTCACATTTGACCAAAAACAAGAACGTGTTGATGATTCTGAGCGGTGTTTGCAGCTGTTAACTCGCAATTAGGGTGATTGATTCGGTTAACCGATCGGTTAACCGACCGGTTTTTAGTGCGGTTTGGGAGGCGGTTTTTTCTAAATACTGATTTTTCGAATATCGAATAAATCGGTTATTTTTATACGAATACCCGGTTTTTTCTCCAACGGCTTATTTTCGCTTTCACTCAGTTATTCCTTTCCTAACGTCATACAAGATTGCATACAAAAATGACCATGTGATCACCACTATAAGTATAGATTATCAATAGCTATCGAAATGAGTGTCATCATATGGGCTATCTCCAATCTTGCGATTATATCGTTGTAAGTTTGTCCGCGTTACATTAGAGAGACAATCGCCAGAGACACACGAAGTGTAATGGTGCATCCAAATAGAAATGATATTTTGGATGATTTTTTGTATTTAGACAAGTGTCACAAAAGAACAGAAAAACTTGATTTGTTATTTTATGCTTTATTAAGTATATCTCCACCAAGCATCTTAAGTGAAAGGGCTTTCTCTATGGCAAGTTTGATTAAAACAAAAGAAAAAAATCGGTACACTCCGAAACTTTTGAATGTTATTTTATTTTTAAAAAAATATTTTAAGTTAAATAATTGAACTCTTATATGTATTTTAAAGTTGTAGTTTTTCAAAGCAAATGAAAATATGGCTGTTTTAATTTATTTTATGCTGAATGCAAATGTTTTGTTTTTGTTTTTTTATTTTTTAAGTTTTATAAAAAAAAAGAAGTACGAAGAAAACATTTACGAACAAATAAAACACACCCGTCCAAAAATTGCTTTTTCTTCGGATTTTTAAAATAACCGGTTAACCGATTTTTAGTGAACTTTTATTCGCTTAATCGGTTTTTTTTAAATCTTAGGATATCGAGTTATTCGAAAACCGGGTTCTGGAAAATGTCGAATAATCAATCACTCTACTCGCAATACACCCGAGTTTTTGCGTCGATATGTGACAATGTATGAAATATCACTCTATCACTACACTCCTGAGTCCAATCGACAGTCAGCTGAGTGTTGGAAAAGTAGGTGTAATTGTACCTTTTTCGGCCCTTTTTCACTTCAAAGGTACATTAGGTACAATTTGTCCATTTTAGATACAATTTCAAGAGGAAGAAATTTCGTTAGTGAATGAAATGGTGAAAGATCTGCTGTGGTTATCCGCGACTACTCCTGATTCTATTGCAACATTCTCAAGAAATTTAGACAGAAACGGCATTGGCCGTCATAAGAATATATGTCACGGGTTGGTCATCGAAATTGGAATAGATTACTCCATCGTATTAGTAGGTACTTCTCGTTTTGCTAGACAATGTCATCGTTCGGGAGTGAATAACACCTTATCTCGATGACATTGCCATTAGAATTGGTATGAATAATATCTCCATTAAATGAACATGTCATCAGATTTTGAGAAGTACTCAAATATTCCCCTTGATGTCTTCGGTGAAAAACATGAATGAATTTACCATTTATGAGAAAAATTCCGGCTGGGTATATTATTTGTCATTTATGAAAAATATTCTGGCTGAGTATATTAGGTACACTTTATTAAATTTAGGTACAATTTATGGATCATTTTTAGGTACACCCTGAAATTTCCATTTTCCAACACTGGTGGACAGCGATCGGTGAACCGTCTCCGAAGCGTGGAAAGACTCAAAAGTCCGCTGGCAAAGTAAAGGCCTCTGTTTTTTTGGGATGGGCATGGAATAATTCTTATCGATTATCTTGAGAAGGGAAAAACCATCAACAGTGACTATTAAATTATATGTCGTTATTGGAGCGTTTGAAGGTCGAAATCGCGGCAAAACGGCCCCATATGAAGAAGAAAAAAGTGTTGTTCCACCAAGACAACGCACCGTGGCACAAGTCATTGAGAACGATGGCAAAAATTCATGAATTAGGCTTCGAATTGCTTCCCCACCCATGGTATTCTCCAGATCTGGCCCCCAGCGACTTTTTCTTGTTCTCAGACCTCAAAAGGATGCTCGCAGGGAAAAAATTTGGCTGCAATGAAGAGGTGATCGCCGAAACTGAGGCCTATTTTGAGGCAAAACCGTAGGAGTACTACCAAAATGGTATCAAAACATTGGAAGGTCGTTATAATCGTTGTATCGCTCTTGGAGGGAACTATGTTGAATAATAAAAACGAATTTTGACAAAAAAATGTGTTTTTCTTTGTTAGACCGGGGACTTATCAGCCAACCTGTTATAAGTTCGCATTCTGATGAATCGTGCACAGTGTTTTAAAGTATGGCCCGACAGACGCAATGTTCGGGGTTCTATCTAGGCTTGCTACCTTTAAGAAATCCCTGGGTAGGACTTCATCAAAAAAAGTTCACACAAAAATATTAGGCATTAGGGCCCGTAAAAAATTGTTGGTCTTGCGACCCAAATGGGGCAAAGGGAAATCGTATGTAGATCAAATTAAAATCACGCACCTTTGATGACGGCGGCGTCGAACGGATCGGATGACGACTTCTGTTCCTGCTTTGACTGTTGTTTCTGCTGTTGTTGTTATTGGTGTTGTTTGTGTTGTTTCTGCTGTGGCCGCGGTTGCGTTGGTTTTGAAATTAGTCCCGAACAATTTAATAAATAATGAACGCGGCCCGTACTTGTGATTTGGAATCACTACACCTTCGACTTTTGGTTTGATGTCGAACTTTTCGAGATAAATTGCGGCACGTTTTTAACTTCGATTGCGGATCGGTTTTAACTTTGTTTCGCGGAGGTGTTGTTCTATCAACCGTTCTTTTGAAATGTTATTTAAAACCGACCGGTGTTGCTAGTCAAGCCCGGCGAAAAAAGTGGCGATCAGCTAGGCTCGAAGTGCTGCACTCCTTTTTCCTGTTTTTTCGCCGCTGGTGGGATTTAGCTGCGTAGCGACATCGGGTCTTAAACTACGACATCTTGTGAATTACCTTATTACATCTTTTTTACGGATGTAGTTATATATTTTAATACTTAGATGTTCCCGGCAGTAATTTCTATCTCGGCGCTAGCTAGGCGCTAGCTAGGCCCTAGCTAGGCCCAGCTTGTTTATATCTTGGGCTAAGTTAGAAAAGTCTAGGTAGCGCCTTCCTAGTTTGTTAATGCTTCGGCTAGGTAGCGCCCGGCTAGTAAATTCTTGTCGGCGGGTTCGATCCCTGCTCCAGCGAGCGTTTTTTTTTTTTTGTTTTGGAAAAGTAAATAACTTAACATTTACATTATTTAAAAAACTGAGAAATAAAAGACTTTAATTGGATCGCGTCCAACTCTTAGTTTCTCTGCATTTCTTCGCTAAAATTTACTTGCCTGTTTTATTCTCCATTTTTCAGCAAATTCTTTGGCCTGCGGCAGGGTTCGAAACTCGGACTTTCCCGATTACAAATCTAGCACACTTCAACTACGCCATTGCGAGATATCATTTGACTTGCAGTTTTATTATATCAAATATAAGTGGGAAACAGTAGAAACTATTAGATTGACAGTAGAACTTATTGCATTTTACGTAGATTCTATTATATTTCCATCGTAGACTGTACGATGGACATATTTCGTCCACAGTAGCAACTATTAGATTTATAGTAAAATTGTATTTCAAGTAGATTTTATGACATTTCCATCGTAGATTCTATGATATTTCCATCGTAAAATCTATGATGGACAAAATTCATCCACAGTAGAAACTATTGGATTTACAGTAAAACTTATTGTATTTTACGTAGATTCTATTATATTTTTCTATGTCTTCCTATCGTAGAAACAACGATGCAAAATTTTTTCAGTGTAGTCAGCGCCCCTACAGGGGTGGCTCTAGCTAGCGCTTAAATACCTTGCAAGACATGCCCTGTAGGAAGAGTGGGGTCAATTGTGCCCTAGCTAGTAGTTCTCGAGCATAGGAAAAAGAACTAGTTCGCGAGTAGAGACACGGACAGTGGCATATTCAACAGTTCAATTTTGTCCACACATTAATCTAATATATTTTCTGTGCGTGAGTCAGATAGGTCCGTGGCGTAGTGAAAGCGTATTTCGCTTTGTCAATATGATGGGCTCGAGTTCGATTCCTGTCGCAGGCGAAAAAATTTGGAAGAATGACATAATTCGAAAAACTCAAATAATTGGATTAAAGAACAAGTCTTCACCAATGGTGTCTCACAACTTTGCGCACCAATTTGTTCAAAATTTTCTGCAAATTTGAAACCTTTCTTCTTTAAATAAGTATTTGCTTTTTATTCCTCTTAAGATTGCAATTTTTACCAATAATTAAAAAAAAAAATCAGCGCTCGCTTGGCCCGGGATTTGAACCTGGGTCCTTCGGATCGCGGGGTGCACGCGCTACGCTGTGAGCTACGACAGCGCGGGCCGGTCCCCCATCTATCAACGTAGTATAGCAAATTTACTGAATTGGCCCTGTTTGCCTCTATATCTGCACTAGTTCAGACGCGACTGTCGATTTTCGAAAAGCACCTCAGAGTAAAAGTTTACAGTTCAATGCATTAGCGGGGAAATTACGAGCGAGTAGTACTGTTGATTTGAGAAGAAGTCGAAGAATACTTCTGCACTAGTTCAACTTCCTACAGGGTGCCTACCCGAAACACTAAAACAGTTTTATAAACAATAATACAAATAAAATAAAAAGTTAAGGGTATGATATGAGTGAGAGCGAGGAGGATAAAAGCCTCTGTTAAATTACGTATGCGTAAAAGAGACGGCTGATCTAAGCGGCTTTGTGCTATGCGAAAGTAAAGTTTTTCATGCTATAATACCGACTATTTGTTAAGAATTTTTTTTGAACTAGATGAAGTATCACTACGGAATAAAAATTGTTAAGTCGAAAGATTGTTTTTGGACTTGCAGCTCTTTACAGAATTTTATCTTTTTTCACAGCATTACTTAATTTTGACGCTAGCCCTAAATTATTCTACCGTTAGGTAGGCTTGCTTAAAAGTGATACCTCTTTTCAAAGGAATGCCTAAGGCATTTCTGTGAGGCTTTCTATACACCTACCTAAAAGGCTGCCTGATAATACTACTGATATAAACGTGATGTCTAACGAATTTTGTTGTTAATAGTATTGGGTATTTCACTTGTGAAATAGTGAGTATGCCTACCATGAAAAAGCGAGACAACTGTATGCCAAAACATATGCGAGTGTTCATATGAAAGAAAAGGATAAATTCTTACACGTACATTTGTTTCAGGTAGTTTTTTACACTGCACTTAAGGAGCTAATAGAATCTTTTTCATATTGACTACCAAAACGTATAGTTAACGCTATTAGTTAAATCTCCTGGTAATTAACAGGTAGTGTGTTTGCAGGGTAGCGCCGGACTAGATTTATCAAGTCGGGCGAATCTAGCTAGGCGCTAGCTAGCGCCAGGCTAGAGTTTGCTGTCCGGGCTTTACCTAGAAAGAACTAGCTAGCAGAGCTGCAAAAATATCGATATTCACGATACTCGATATTTTCGATTTTTTTTTTAAACATCGATACCATCGATATATATCGTCTTTAAGGCAAACACTGAAAAATAACTTTCTCACATTGCCACTAACAAATTTTTGTTTATTATAGCGAAATAAACAAATTGTTTTACTATTCAACCTCTTACATTTGTATTAATAAGTAAATATTTGTAGATTTTACACTATATGTATTTATCCATATGAACTGTTAAATTATCCACAACGAAATCGGTATATCGTGTAAATACTTGTTTTTTTTACATCTCTAACCCACAGCTTATATACGAACAATGTAAATGAAAAAATATTTTTGATGCTTTAAACGCTGTGGGTTGAAATATTTCAGGAATTAGAAACAGATTCTGACAGTTCATTTGGATAAATACATATACAGCCCGATTCTCAAAAAGTTCCTGGAAATAACTTCCCTGAGAACTTACTTTTCTCGAGGCTCAAATTCACCTTTTTTGAATAAATGAGGAAAGGAAAATTATAAAAGTAATGTATATTTAACAAATTGCCATAAATTTCCTTTCCCCGTCTTTTCAAAGAGGACGTATTTGAGCCTAGATAAAAGTAAATTCCCAGGGAATTTATTTCCAGAAACTTTCAGAATCGGGCTGATAGTGCACAGCTCCCTTATTGAGACAAAAAACAAATTTTGTTAAAAAAAAACACTTCAACATTTCTTATAAGAATAAAAACAAAATAACATTCAATAGTTTGATAAAAAAAAAGTCTTTAGTTGTACTTTCGACTAGTCGGAGATCCAAGAATTTTTGTTCAAAAACAGCAGCATGTCAACATGTTTAGTTTTGAAGGAAGCTCTTCTATCACTTATGATTAGTCCAGCTTTACTGAACATACGTTCCGATTCCGTTGATGTTGCTGGGACCAAAGAGTATTAATAAATATAAGAGCCGCCAACGTACTCTATCGGCTCTCTTAGCATTTTGAAAATGCTGGCCTCCTTATTACGATACACTTGTCCCTTTGCCATTTCGTCTCACATCACAAAGCGAATGCTGATTGAAAACAAAAATGCGTAATGCGAGTGCGAGAAACGTGCGTAAATGGATATTTAATGAATGAATTGTGCGTTTGCTTATGCGCAGAGAAAAAAAGGGATGGAAATTTTTTTATGCTTGTGCGCAGGCAAATCCTCCTTGACGATAAGAAGAAAAAATAGCCGAACAGTGTGCAATATTTGACTATTTCAAATCTTTCTTCAGACAAGTTCTATTTTACTTATTATTGATATAATTTTTATAGTAAAATAAAAATTGAAATGTTATCAATTTGTTTCTAGACATTAACCCTAGAAAGATAACGTTATTTTTTTACCTTGGAAAGATAACGATACGCCTGAGCGACGTGTGTTTGTTTTTACTATCCTTAAGGATGTTTTAAAAAAAAATGTGAAACAGATTGTAATTTAAATACATTATTTAATTTATTGTCAGTCATTTCGGCTCATTTTAATAACCAAACTTGTATATATTAAAAGTAAATAAGAAAAAACTTAAATATGCTTTCAAAAGCGGGAGCAAAAAAATTACAAATGACTACGTCTCGTAGGCGTACGTTATCTTTCTAGGGTTAAGAAAGCTATTTTGCTGAATTTTATATTCATAATTTATAGTTCATGAAAATTTTTTCATAAACTGAAAGGAAGAGAATCGATATTTGCACACTGTATCATTCTTTTGAAATTTTTTTGAGTAGCATTGATTGAAATGAGCAAAATTCGTTCAAGGAATGACGGTGGAAGGGAAAAGAAGTTCTATATGTATGAGCATAAGAATGCTTGTATGTATTTAAAATATAATGATTCAGCTTGTTTACATTCGTTGGTGCAAATACATGTCCGTTGAAGACCCATAAAAAGTTTTTTGAAAATTTCAACTTTTCTATTGACTTCACAATTTTTTCTCTTACATTAATTTTAATATTTTGGTAATATTCACAAAAATCCTTAAATTTATTGAACAAATTTCAATATAAGGCAATTCAAAAAGTCTTCTAAAATTCATTTTTAATTTAGCCCCACCTAAAGGGAGTATTTTTACAACTGAAAATACCAATTTCAGCAGAGGATAAATTTAAAAGAGATTTTAGAAGACGTTGCAGATTATATAATTTTTAATATCAAAAGTAAAATTACATTAGCATCAGAAAAACATCAGAAAAAAATTTTTTTCGATTGCTAAAAATTAACATTTCGTAATAGAAATGTTTGGATCCTAAGCCCGAAAAATATTTAAGTAAATAAAATTAAAATGTAAAAAGGGTCGAATTAAAACTAAAAACACTAGCACATAATGTTACAAAAGGTAATCGAAGCGACCAGGCTTGGACTTTTTCGCATTTAGCGCCGCGCAAGTCACCCTACAGAACCATACGGTAGTGACTTTGCATTGGTCACGTAGAAACAGGAAAACAACATAAGCGAAGCGACTCGAAAAAACGATTTTTGCATTTTTCAGCAGCTGAAATTTGCAAAGGCACACAACAGCCAAATAAAACGTACGTATGTACATTGGCGCACACACAAACTCATATATGCGCATAAGTAAGGCACGCAATCGAAAGAATAACAGCACAGCGCGAAAAAAACTATAAGACATGAAAAACCGTTTCTCAATGCGTAAAGGCAAGAAGTCAGATTTTCGTTTTTATTTTGATCCTTTCTATCAATTCCTACATTTCGAGTTCTTTCTTTCCTCGATTTCATGCTCTGTGAGCGTTTCAGTTTTCAAAGCATAGTGTATCGTAATGCGGAGGCCAGCATCGAGAATGAGTGAAAAATGGGATTCGCCATAGAGTACGTTGGCGCCTCTTATGTATATTAATACTCTTTGCTGGGACACAAAGACTCGTACAACACAAGATTTTAATATTTGATCCGAAGCGCTCTGAAAAAA
>CM035807.1:64971049-65048765 GCA_020466095.1 Chlorops oryzae | reverse complement strand
TGAAACCGATAAAACCAAACGGCTGTCTTTCTCTTGAAGATTATAATTTACCTTAGTATGAAAAGCCATAGAAATTCAAAAACGCTGGTTCTATCTTCGCCTTCAATGCATTCTTCATCTTGAATGCCTTGTCTTGATTCGTTTCTCTCATTTAATATTTCTACCCTTTCGGAATGAAAATAAGTTATAAAATGTACGTTTGCATTTGTTTTTAGTGGATGTTTATACTCGTAAACCCCCAGGGGCCTATTCTCTACGTTGAAATTCTTCCTTTGACTGTTTTTTAATGAAATTTCTTTTTTACTTTCGATATTTTTTATTTTATTTACGAAGTGCAAGTTTATTTCGTCTTTGAGAACAATATCATCTATATACCTATTTGCCATTGAAGAATTTCTATTCTTTATTTTTAACATACTCTGGCAACCCTTGTCGAAGACTGACGTATATAGTTTCGCGCTCCGTAAAAAATAATAAATAAAAACAAAAAGTAAATATTGAGCAACCTGCTTTATTTGAGCAAAGCTCAAAAGTATTCTCCAAGGAGGACTGAAGTGTTTTTGTGCCGCTCCACCAGTAAATTGTGTGTTTGAAACACAAAATAAAGATAAGTATAGTGAATATACATACGGACATTAGTATATTATTTGTTGTCGTCAAACTTCTAGGAACGACAGAAAGAGACACTCGGTCTCTGCAGCTGCTGCAGCAGCTAGCTGCTCTGCCCGAAAGTGATGCCAATCGGAC
This sequence comes from Chlorops oryzae, assembly GCA_020466095.1. Lineage (NCBI taxonomy): Eukaryota > Metazoa > Arthropoda > Insecta > Diptera > Chloropidae > Chlorops > Chlorops oryzae. The sequence goes on along the minus strand of CM035807.1, from coordinate 65,048,018 downwards.
ACAGTCCACCATCCAATAGCTGCGACACGAACCAGTTAAAAGCTGGGCTTTATCAACATCCCGGTAGGGAAAATTTACTAATTCCCAGTAGGGAAATTACACAAAATGGTGACAATCTGGACCAGTCTACAAGTGAACAGCCAGGTATAAGCCAATGCAAAAATATTAAAATCCAGTTCGAAAGAAAGAGATCGAACTCTACCAGTGGAATAATCTCTCTAAGCGTTAAGAAAAATAGCCCTAACAACACTCCTAAGAGTATTTTAGAAAATTCCCCTTTGGAAGCTCTTTCTAGAGATCTAATTGGACTTAATTCATCCAAGCAAAGTTCAATAGTTACTGAAATGAATAAAGAGCAAAACAAGCAGCAGGCGGTGCTAATCGGTATGCACCGTTATATTAATATCACGAAGAGGAAAAGAAGCCCTTCCGGAAAAAATGACAACAGGGCCAAACTTAATAAAATGGAAGCTCCTGCTTCTCAAGAAACACTAATTGGTAATCGGTTCGCTCCACTTGCTGCAATTTCTGATGAAAATTCAACAGAAAATCAACCAAAAAAAGTATTTAAACCGCCCCCAATCTATTTGCGCGAGCGGAGCTCGAATGCACTTGTTGCCAAACTAGCTAATTTATTAGGAAATAGCAACTTTTACGTAGTTCCCTTAACTAGGGGTAATATCCATGAAACTAAAATTCAAACAAACACGGAAGACAGTTACCGAAAAGTTTTAAAAGAGTTTGAAGGAGCGAATAAAAATTTTTACACATACCAGCTAAAGAGTAGCAAAGGTATTACAGTGGTGATCAAAGGTATTGAAGCAGATGTTGACACAAACGAAATAAAGAGTGCGCTAGAAGAGAATGGTTTTCACGCAAGATCGGTTATAAATATATTTAACAAAGCTACAATTCCTTAGCCTATGTTTAAAGTTGATCTGTTGCCGGACAACTTAAAGCTTAAAAAAAACGAAATCCATCCAATATACAATTTGCAATTCCTGTTGCATCGTAAAATAACGGTAGAAGAGCCACATAAAAGAAATGGTCCCATACAATGTGCCAACTGTCAAGAATTTGGACACACAAAATCGTATTGCACATTGCGCACCGTGTGTGTAATATGTGGCGAGCTTCATCACAGCTCAGTCTGTGATAAAAAATCAAAACATGATCGCAATTTACTTAAATGTAGTAACTGCGATGGAAATCATTCTGCAAATTTCAGAGGTTGTCTAGTTTATCAAGATCTGAAAAAACGAATCAACATTAAAAAGGAATCAGCTCGTAATCCTACAAAAAATATTACTGTTTCGGTACCATTCTCCTCTCACAACCTTAATTTGAACCCCGTAACTCCAGGAGTTTCTTATGCAAATGCACTAAAACCCGCGACCCCTATTAGTGCTTCTACTAACAACAACAGTAGTCTTGAGATAATGATATCTACTCTAACTCAAAGTTTGTCTCAATTTATGCAAACAATGCAAAGCTCACTCGACAGAATTGTGCAAATGCAAACACAATTAATGACAGCAATTTTGGCTAAAATATGAATTTCCTTAAAATTTGTGCCTGGAATTCGAACGGGTTACCCAAGCATAAGCTAGAAATTCAGAATTTCTTTAATCAGGAAGAAGTTGACGTTATGTTTCTCTCTGAAACACATTTAACAAACAAAAATTTATTCTCAATCCCCGGGTATATATTTTATCAAACCAACCACCCAGATGGCAAGGCGCATGGAGGCACGGGTATACTTATTCGTAGAAGAATACAACATTTTATTCTAGATTCTTACAGTTATGATTTCCTTCAGGCAACAACGCTTTACGTAATAGTGAGAGGTAAAAATCTGGTTTTATCGGCGATTTATTGCCCACCTCGTTTTAGCATAACCGAAAAAATGTTCTTAGACTTCTTTAAGACATTAGGTGATAAGTTCCTAGCAGCAGGAGACTATAATCCAAAGCACATTTTCTGGGGTTCCAGAACGTGCAATCCTAAGGGTCAGCAATTATACAAGGCAATTGTCAATAAAAACAATTCTCTAGACTTTGTATCTCCAAAACAGCCAACTTATTGGCCAACAGATCTCCAAAAAATTCCAGACCTCTTAGATTTCGGAATAACTAAAGGTATTGCAAGAGAGCTTATTTCTGCAAAAGCAACAACCGACCTCTCCTCAGATCATTCCCCAGTTGTATTCGTTTTGAACAAATATCCGGAACCAGTAGAACGCCCACCCAGCTTAAAAGATGCAGGCACAAATTGGTTAAAATACAAAAAGCACATAAGTGCGCATATTCATACTAACTATAAAATTCAATGCATTGATCATATTGATGATGCCGTAACTGTTTTTAACTCTTATTTGGCATCAGCAACGCAAAAATCGACTCTTCATACTAAATATAGAACAAAACACGCCTTCTCTAATAGGCAAATTGAAAATCTCGTCGCAGAAAAACGAAGATTCAGGCGCGAATGGCAGCGGGTCCGTTCTCCGTTGGCCAAAAACAAGCTAAAAGAAGTAGAAAAAAAGCTAAGAGCAAGTTTAAATAGGGAGAAAGAATGTAAAACGCGCAACTTTGTCGAGAACCTTACGCCCAGAGGCTCAAATCGTAGTTCCTTGTGGCTGGCAAGCCGCTCTATGAAGACCCCAGTACAGAGTGAAACACCCGTTCGGTGTCTCAACAGTGGATGGGCGCGCTCAGATGAAGAGAAAGCTATGGTTTTTGCTTTGCACCTCAATAAGGTATTCCAACCGAATCCGAGCAATGCTGAGCATGTTTTCCCAACTTTGTCCGAAAACACTCGTAGAATTTCCATACAAATCAGTTCAAAAGGAATTGTCGGTATCATAAAAAATGAACTTGTCTGCAAAAAAGCCCCGGGACATGATCTTGTCACTCCAAAAATGTTAAAAAATATACCATTAGTAGCAGTACAGTTTTTAACAGTCTTATTTAATGCAATTATTGAGTTCAGCTACTTCCCAAAAGATTGGAAACGGTCGGTTATTAAAATGGTGCCTAAGCCAGGAAAAGATCCTACCCAAACATCCTCTTATAGGCCAATTAGCCTCCTGCCTTGTCTCTCAAAGTTATTCGAAAAGTTACTCATAGCTAAATTAACACCTTATCTGCAAGAGCAGAACATTATCCCTCCACATCAATTCGGGTTTAGAAAACAACACGGTACTATTGAACAGGTAAATCGGATTACAAATGAAATAAGACTTGCCTATGAAAATCGGGAGTACTGCTCTGCAGTATTCCTTGATGTGCAACAAGCGTTCGATAAAGTTTGGCATGACGGACTGTTATACAAAATCAAAAGATTACTTCCCTTCAATTTTCACGCGATCTTTGAGTCATACTTAAAACATAGAACGTTTCAAGTAAGACATAACTCATTTATTACAAAAACCTTTCAAATAAACGCGGGAGTCCCCAAGGGAGTGTTTGTTGGGCCTTTTCTTTACCTTATATACACAGCAGATATTCCAAATAACGATAGAATATTGATTTCAACATTTGCTGATGACACAGCGGTACTTAGTCGGCACAAGGACATAAGTATCGCAACTTCTCAGCTCCAAGATCACTTGAGCGAAATCCAAAGCTGGTTATCTAAATGGCGAATCAAAATTAATGAGCCTAAATGTCAACACATTAATTTCACGCTCAATAGAAAAGCTTCTCCAGACATTTTCCTTAATAATGTACGCATCCCCCAATGTGAGGAAGTCATATACCTCGGTATTCATTTGGACAAAAGACTGACATGGCGTAAGCATATTGAAGCCAAGATAACCAAAATTAAGCTTAAAGCCAACAGCCTCCACTGGTTAATAAATCGCCGCTCTCCTCTAAAGCTTGAATATAAAATCCTTCTATACAACCAAGTTATAAAACCAATATGGACGTAGGGCTTACAATTGTATGGAAATGCCAGCTCTTCGAATATAGAAATCCTGCAAAGAGCACAGTCCAAGATCCTAAGGACTATAACAGGAGCTCCTTGGTTTGTTTCGAATGAACGGATCCATAAAGAGCTCAACGTAGAACTGGTTAAAACAGAGTTCACCAATATCAAAGAGAAATACTTCAATAAATTGCGCAGATATGTAAATCCACTTGCCCGTGGATTATCGAACACATCATTCTCTTCGAGATTGAAAAGAAATGACCGGCCAGCAATTATAAATCGTTCTTCAACAGCAGGTGCAATCCATGCACATCCATAAACTCAGCTTTCCTAGCTGATCGTCTACTCGGTGGGTGCACTCCATGCACCCTTGCAATCCACGCACATTCATAAACTCAGCTTTCCTAGCTGATCGTCATCTCGGTGGGTGCACTCCATGCACCCTTGAAATCCACGCACAGCCTAGCTGCTTAAATCTTCATTTCCGCACCGCCAATATTACACGTGTTTCTTCACACATCAGCAAAGCCCAGTTTTCGGTATCCGAGGCCCGCAATGAACTTATTACTAAGTCATAATCTTTTCAATTAAGAAAATGCTTTGTGATTTGTAATATTGTCCAATTAGGTGTAAGATTTAAAAACTTATTGCTAGACTCCTATATTATAGGAGTGATCCAATAAATAATAAAACGTTTTTTAAAAAAAAAAAAAAAAAATTTTAACAAATTTTCCTTTTTACTTTCTATATTTATTACTCTATTAAATATCCCGGGCCTATCTAAATCTTCGAAGAAGATCTTTCCCCTGGTTAAATTTTTAAAGGATGGCATTATTGTATTTCTATTAGTTCGAATTCAAATTAGCGTTGATAAGTGGTTTTTCGCTTCGGACTACATTTTGGCTGTGATTGCAAAACCGTTTTTTTAATTTGTTATGCCGTTTATTCTCAATATAACTCATGTTTCTAAAATATATGTAAAAAACTGTGCAATTATTATTCTGAGCCTCGGACGTGAATAAACAAGTGAATCTAACCAAAATATTGCAATTCATTGCTAACTTGTTAACAGTAAGGACTCTGGGCAAAAAAAATATGTTATTCAAAAGTTTTTTTTTTTTTTTTTTAACTCACCATATGTTTATGCGTGTTTTACGCTCTGTCGATTTTCTGCTTTCCGCCTTCCGATTATTTCTTTGGTTTTCAGCTCTGTCTTTTTACTCTATTTTATTATACAATTTTCGACTAATCTTGGATTTTCTTATACAACTCTTAATAATCCATATTGCTAAGCTGTCCTTTGGAGTTATCAACTCTCCCAGACTCTGTTGGATTTGGTATCACCGCTCTCCAACAGTTTATAACAGTAAAACTTAAATAAAGTTAATATAAAAATAATCGGTGTTATTCCGCCCACTTCGCGCCGTTTTTACTAAGGTGTCCTTTGGAGTTATCAACTCTCCCAGACCCCGTTGGATTTGGTATCACCGCTCTCCAACAGTTTATAGTAACTGGTTCGAAAATGGGTGGAATATTCACCAATTTTAACCCATTATCAGGATTGTCGTTCGTTGAAAACCGCAAGGATCGTAGTTCGTTCCCGACTTAACTTTATTCGAAAACCGGCTGCGCCATAAATGTTGTGTCGTCTAGGGAGCGCGTCTAAGTAGCTTAACGCAAGGAATTACTCGAGACCGTTTAATATTGAATAAAGCATTTATTGATTTACTTTAAGGCGTAACATTAAATCCTTAAGCTAACTAACTTAACTGAGCTATTCCCTAGCTAACACGGAGATCCACACTTCAACGTCCTGGCTCGTGAGTAGGTGCGTTAAAGTTGAGATCTTCTGAATACTTCGGTTCACGGTTCTGATCGTAGTACTCTTCCCGTTTTTAAGGGGATGCATATGTGTATTCATTTGTTTTGCCACCAAGACCATCCACCTGGAGTTGTATTCGGAACACTCAACAGCGTCCTTTCGGGCCGCCTACGATTGATTTGTCGCACGCCGCGGCCTTCCTAAATGTATATTTTCAGATAACGGTCGCAACTTTGTCGGCGCAAAGAATGCCCTAGAGGATGAATTCGAAGACTTCCTATTCAACGCCTCCACGAAAATTCGTCAATACTATGCGCATCAAGGTTTCGAATGGCATTTGATTCTTCCTCATGCTTCGCATATGGGCGGGCTCTGGGAAGCGGCGGTGAAGAGTTTCAAGACCCATTTCGTGAAAACAGCTGGTGCTAATAAATTCTCATTTGAATGACTTGCAAGAGGTGCTTGGCTGACAGCGTGGCTCGAGGACTCGCAATCAGACCTACCCCTTACGACTCGCTGGGAAAAGGTGAAAATCTTACACCAACGATTCACCCAACGATGTAAAATTGAATATCTATTGAGTTGAGCCCTGCACAAGTATGCTTGATACGCTTTTAAGCACATTTGATATTTTGTGCTTGGTTCGGCTTAGCGAACAAGCCAAGTACACGAGAACGGCTTTGTTTTTTAATGAAAACAAAATGAGAACAGGAGAGCGTACTAGCGCGAGAGTTAGAGCTGTGATTTCCACTGTGTTTGCAAAACCAATTTCTTTCAAGGTACAAATCAGTAAAGGGCATATGGTGCGTGAATTCACAGAAACACATAACAACAACAACAACACAAGAACGCCAACTATAAAATTTCGAATGTTTTAGGGTACTCTCTGAAATATAAGCGAGGTCGCTGTTTTGGTTTTGAAAAAGCAAAGCAGAAGAGGCTTTGTAGTGAACAAGCACAGTATAGTGTTTGCTTTGCAAAAACAAAATGCACACAATGCACGCTCTGAGAGCGTCACTCTCTCCCTATCTCTCTCTCTCTCTCTCTCTTCTCTCTCTCTCTCTCTCTTTTGATTCAAATGCGAAGCATTTTAATCGCTCTCTTTGCTTTGCAAGCATTGTTCTCTGCACTAGATCATTTGTTGGCATTGAAAGGCAAGCATATATGTGCAGGGCTCTACTATTGAGTCTGCACAAGCGAGAGAAGTGAAAGACCTCGCAGCCAAACCTCAACGTTGGCAACTTCGTGGTAACAATGAATGAACAGACACCCCCCTTTGAATGGAGGAAGGGTCGAATAATCGCGGTGCATCCTGGTAACGATCTTCTTGAGCGTGTAGTGGACGTCAAAACTCAGTTCGGCATCATCACCCGCCCTATAACTAAATTATGCGTTCTACCAACCGACTTAACAGAAACATAATGACTAGCCACCCACGTACCTTTACAACAAACCTTCCCCTTTCTCGTTTCCGCCCTATTCATGTGCTTAAAGTTATCCCTCTCATCGTTTCAGCCTATCATGTGCGACGAGGACCTACGAGAGCGATGCCCGCTTTGCCAGCAAAGCCATTGACTGTCCCGCTGCCGCAATTTTCGACGCCTGTTGGTGGAAGGAAGAAAGAGCTGCATCCGGCTCCACAAACGCTGCTGGTCGTGCTTAAAGGCTGGTCATCATCACTCTTGTCATAAGAAGCTTGGCGCCAGGCCCACGAGTGGTGCGTGGAAGCCCAAGCAGCGTTCTAAGCGGAGTGCCGGGCCCAGCGTCTTCACTAAACGAGTCATCTGTTGCGTAGCGCAAGGCAGGCAGTATGTCCGTTTTTGCACCTGTCGTTACGCAGCTTAATACCGCCAGCGGCGAAAAAACAGAAAAAGAAAATTATAATGCAACTAAAAATGCATTACAATAATAATGAAAACACAAGTTAATAAATGTTATTAAACTTTTGGATCCGAGAAACTGACAGGTTTTTTTGGACGTAGTTTAGTGTGCCAATTTGATCCATTATTTACGAAATAACATGCAATTTTCAACAAAATGACGTATCGGTCTTAAAAATTGGTTGAACATAACCGAAGCGATATGTCATAATGTTGGAAATTGAATATTATTTCTTAAATAATGCCGATGTTAGGGTTTTCAAGTAAAAAAGCGAAAATCAGCAACAATTATTGAAAACTTGTAGTTTTTAGGTACTGCCCTACTTGGCAAGTAAAGCGCTTTTAATGAGTACTTTGCTTTCGCTTGCAAACTAAGGTTGATCAAAAAGTATTATCAGCAGGCAAAATCGTTCTTGACAGCACATTTTGAAGAAGGAACAATAGCTTTTTAACCCCTTGAGGACCATTTCTGATAATGCAAAATGATAAATTATCATTATAATTGTAATGCATTTTCAGTTGCATTATAATTGAAGAGTCAATTATATTGCATTTTTAGTAACATTCTAATTTAGGGCTTAATTATAATACATTTACAGTTGCATTATAATTAAAAGGTCAATTATAATGCATTTTCAGTTGCATTATAATTGAAGGCTTAATTATTATGCATTTTCAGTTGCATTATAATTGAAGGGTTAATTATAATGCAATTTCAGTTGCATTATATTTTAAGGGTTAATTACAATGCAATTTCAGTTGCATTATAATTGAAGGGTTAATTATAATGCTTTTTCAGTTTAATTATCACTGCAGGCTTACTTCTAGGATAATTATAATGCAATGCTTAATGCATTATAAATTAAATGCAGTTTTCCCAACCCTGCTTCCAGCAGCATCATCGTCATCTGCAAAATCTTCACCAGCAGCAGCACAGATTCCACGGTTTCAACAGCGTCGGAAAAAACATCTTCAACGTCGTCAACAGCAACAGTCCTTTCAGATACGTGGTTGATTCTTCCTCCTTTGTTTCTCTCCAAACGGTTTTTCTTTGCCGCATTTGGGTCGAAAGACCAATCCATCCATGCGGGCACAAACAATCGTCTTAGAAACAGCAAGGGTTGGCTAGACTTTTTTTCACCGGGAAAGCCAACATACTGACCCTATGATCAAACAAAAATCCCAGAACTCATTGATTTAAACATAGTGAATGGAGCCGATAGATCACGAGTTATAGTCAAAAAACCCTTCGATCACTCTTCCAAGCACTCACCGGCGCTCTTCAATATATCAAAAAAAAACAATTTTTGCTGAGTCACCTGTAGGACATACTTCCTACAACACCAACTGACTAAAATATAAAAAATATGTTGGTACTCACATTCATATTTATTATATCATTGACTGTACAAATAGACCACATTGATGATGATAATACTGCATTGAAATCAATTTTAACGGCAGCGGCGGAGTAGTCAACGCCTAGTCCAAAGACCTATATTAAGAACTACCTAAGGAGCAATCATGACACATTAGAGCTTGTCATAGAAAAACATACGCTCAGGCGGGAGTGGCAGCAATACAGATCCCCTGTTGTAAGGCTCCGATATAAAGCGAATTAAAAAAGCCCCTCTCAAAAGCAAGAAATCATGAGTGCAGAAGCTACCTCTCAAAATTATCATCACAGGCTGTAGGAAAAGGACTTAAATAAATTCATACGATTTTCCGATCATCTTCTGCGCAAATAAAATAAAGAAAATAGTGAGTGGTCAATTATTTCCCAAAAAAGCTCGTGGAAATGACAAAATTATCAAAAATGATTAAAGAGCTGCAACTCATTGTAACTGGCTTTATTATGTTACGAAGCTTTTCAATACCATCATGCGATTTAAATATTTTCCTATTATGTAAAAATCCTCGTTAATTAAAATGATTTTGAAGCCTGGTAAGGACGCGACAGTTGTTCATCTTATAACCTAATAAGCTTCCTCCCATTTATTTCAAAACTTTTTTAAATTTGCTCCATTTAAATCAGAAAATAATATTATTCAAAATCACCAGCTCATTTTCCGTAAAAACCATGGTAATAAAGATCAAATTAATCTTATAACGAATGTAATGCGAAGAATTTGTGAATGAAGGTATATGTTAGTAAAGAATACTGTTCTGCTTACTTTTTGGATTTAGCTCAGGCATTTGATAAGGTTTGGCACGAAGGACTTATTATTAAAGTACAATCTCTTTTAACCCTTTCTGTTCACGGAATTTTAACATGCTATTTTAGCAATAGGGTCTTTAAAGTTAATTTCAAAGACCATATTACCGAAAATATAGAAATTAGAGCACGAGTGCCGCAAGGGAGTGTTCTTGGACCATTGCTATACTAACTGAACAAGGCAGATTTCCCTGTAAACAGAAACCGTACAATTTCTACTTTTGCCGATAACACAGCTATACTTGGCTGCGATCAAAGCGAGATTTCTTCCTCTTGAAATCTGCAATCGCTTTTAAAAGTACTGGAAAAATGGCTTGCGATATAGCGCGTCAAAATAAACGAACAAAAAAGTAAGCACGTGACATTTACTCTCAGAAGAGGTTCATGCTGAAGCTAAAAGAAACGCTTTGAAACTGAAAGCGTCTAAGTTTCATTGGCTTATAAACCCTCGCTGGCTTTTAAAAATGAACATAAAGTTGTTTTATGGCTATACGGAGTCAAACTGTGGGGAAATGCTAAATGCTCTTGTATTGTATTAATACAAAGAATACTGTTTAACTGTATGATATGGTTATTTTAACTGTTTTACTTTTTTGTCTTGCCAAGTGATTGTGCCAAGCTCAAGTGGTCTTTCGACCCAAATGGGGCAAAGCGAAATCGTTTCAAATTAGAGCAAATAAAACCAACCACGTAGCTTTTGCAAGACGATGCTGTAGACGTCGTTGTAGCTGCGGACAATCGAGATAGGCTTCTTTATTGATGGTGATTGAAGTAGCTGCTGGTGGGCCAGCAATAAAATTTGACGCGAAAAGTTGACGACACTTCGGTCCGGTTCACTTTAACTTTTGTTCGGCCGGAACTTTAATGATCGCGAAAACGACCCGGAAAAAACACGATACCCGTGTTGAAATGGACCGTTGGAAAAATAGAAGTCGTTCTAGCTGACTGGTGTTGCTGGCAGGATTTCGTTGCGTGGCGCCAGAGGCAATAGCGGGCATACTGCCCGCCTTGCATTAAGAAAAAGTTACTTTAAGATGAGGGCGCGGCTGGTAACGCACAGATTCAAGGGGGCGAGGCGATGATGAGTGACGTTGGTGAGTAAGTAACACTCGTCGACGCTCCTGTGGTAAAACGCGTATCGTGTTGTCAAAGTGTAATACTTTGGCTCTTTTGTCACTAATTGGAGGCTCCTCCTGGGTCGAAAGGCAGGATAATGTGCGCGCTGCTGGCAAGTGGTTCACATAATTCGCTGGCTATGGGACCACTCAAGCACCACCCGAAGACTGAACTTTGTGCAAGTAGACTGCCACCGACGTTGATTCAAATTCCTGATAGCATTACTCGCTGGAGGATGTCGGAGCCAATAACTAAATCGATACGTCCTGGTTACATTAAGTGAGGACCTGCAAGCTTCAGGGAAAATAGCTCTTTCTAAATGGGATTTGTTGCTCTCAATGAGCGAAGCCAATTTGTAAATTTTGGCAGCACAACGGCAGCCACCTCTTCGTGAAACTCAAGGCGGGGAAATGCCAAGGTAAAAACGCATTCCGCTTTTGCTGTTGATGATTTTTGCCCGCCGGGGCCAGAGAATTTTCGAAATTTTTAACTTGTGGGAAGACTGAAAACTTTTTTTGTGCTTTCGTCGAGGAACGTACGCTGAGAGCCTTGATCCAGGAGCGCTCGCACGGTGGATCTCTTGCCTTGATAAAAAATATGCGCGAAGCTGCTGGGTAGAAATATTTCCGTATGGCCGTCAGCCATATTCGTTAAATGTTTTACGCGACCTTTCTACTGTTCCTAGAGTTTGGTAATGGTAGGCGGTTGAAATGAAGTGTGATATTCCTAATAATTTTTTAACGCTGTGAATAATTGGTTTTTGTATTCGGTTATTGTTTTAATAAAATCTAACGATGCAGTTTGAAAGAGGATAGTTTGACTGAGTAAATTCTGAAATTGGTTTCCCTTAAATGTTATATTTTGTCTTAGAAATAGTTATGTGAATTCACTTAAAAATTCTACGGCAAAAAGTAATGAAATTTACATGTATTTAAGTTAGTAGCGCGGATATGGAAGGAATATTTGTTAATGCAATTTGAATGATATGATTGTTTAAATACATGTAGCATTTAGTTGTTCATAAAAATAGAAACTATTTGCTTGACGTAAGTGGTTATATAGATATAGTTGTGCGATTCAAAAGTGCAGCACAAAATATAGTTTTTATTTATAGGGAAATGAATGCAAATCTTCTTATCCAACGTATCAAACTTCATTTCGACAGTATTTTTCAATATTTCTTAATTACAAAGAAACTTTCATGCCGTCTGTGTGGCGTATTCGTATTAAGCAGACTCTATAATTCAGGAGGAATTAATGGCAGGGAGACAAAAGGGTAAACTGTACCGCCGGAGCTTAGAAGAATGTAACAAATTTTTCGATCTTAATGAGGAAGCGATTAAAAAACTCTATCGAGTAACGGCGGAGATGGCCTTAGAATTAACATAAAGAATAGAGACAAGTTTGCAGTCTTCAAGATTAAATATTGTTTAAAAACTTATAATTTCGAAGTCGCATTGCCAATTTTTTGAATTTCTCATCCCTAGCAAATAAGCCTTGCATACTACTTCTAGCGATAAAAATACAGAATCAAACAGTCGCTATTGCAAGCGATGAAATCGTATAACAACGACGGAACGATTATCGGATCGGAAAAAATTTATAGAATCGCCCTACTGGAGTCACTAGAATACTCAAAAAACTTAAAAATTTCTGTGTTATAAGGCGGGTTTATTGGTCGACAAGTTTGAGGCAACTCAAAAAATGTCGAATTCCTTTTGCCTCCTACGCGTTTCGACTACCTTTGTTTTCTTCCTCAGGGAGTCTTTTTTATTGAGAAGATATTTTCCACATTTAAATTTTCAATTACAATTTACATTAGTTTTGAAAAAAAATTTTAACTAACAATTTTGTATAAAAGAAAAATGGATGTTTGTATATTTGTGATCGATGGACGCCGAAACCGCTCGACCGATTTTTATGAAAATTGGTATGTATACTTAGTAGGTAGTGGAGAAGGTTTATAGGTTTATTTGATACCGCTAGATGAGGTAGTTCGCGAGTAATTGGTAAGTTCTAAACCACTTATGCTTAAGTTGTGAAATGGGTATCGTTGGAAAGCTGTTTACAAGTAGATATATGTAGGCTATAATTTTAAAAGAATGACTTTACCACAAACCGCGAAAATTGAAAATTTAAAAAATATTTAAAAAGTTGATGTACTGAGGTGAAAATGTTTGTTAAGACTTCCTTGATATAACTGGAATAGTGGCAAAAAATTGGATGGTTAGTACGTAGAGAAATTGGCAAATTTTAAACCACTTATCCTGAAATTGTGAAGTGGGTATCGTTTTAAAGCTGGTAATGCGTAGTTTTATGTATGTACGGTATAATTTTGAAAGAATGCCTGTTTTATTACGGTTATAATCGGACCACGACCATGACCCGAAATTTTGCAAAGCTTTAATTTTCAATATTTGAAAGAGGGGTGAGAGAGGGAAGAGAGAGGAAAAGGTGGAAAAGGAAGAAGAGGGAGAAAAGGGGAAAAGAAGGAAAGGGGGAAAGGGTAGAAAATGGGTGAAAAGACTTTTTTTGTAATTTTCTTATAGATGAGCGGCAGCTGCTGCGCCCACAAATAACGAGTTAAATGGAACTTGCGTTTGGATGTGGGCAGAAGATTAAAATTATAAACGCAGTTCTATTTAATAGAGATTTTTTTAATTCCTTAAATGTTGATTGTTTAGATGTTGGTTTGACATATCCTACAATCCTGTAACGAAAACTGTCATCTTTTTGGTTTCAAGAGTGACATGAAGTTCAAAAGATTTCAAAGAATACATTCAAATAATATATCCAGATTCAATATGGAGGATTTTTTAAAGATTTTTTAATTGTATAGATTCTTTGGCAATCCTACAATACTATAAGGAAATTAGTTCTTTTTCCAGGAGTCGCCTGAGATTCCAAAGATGTCGACGGACAAATGTAAATTGATCTTTGGAACCAGTTTGAAGGTTTTTTTTTATTGAATTTAAAAAAATTAAGAAGTTTGAAATCTGTCTGTCACAAAGTAAAATATTATAATTATCATATGCAATAAAACTACTGAGTTTCCATTAAATCGACTTTCAATTTGGGGCGTAGCAACGCGCGCCGGGTAACGCTAGTTTTGTATAAAAGATAAATTTTTACATTTTCTTATATTAGTTTTTCCTTAAAAAACGTGTTCCCTCTATTTCGGTCCGAATGTTTGGAATAGTCAAGATTGAATGCTTTTAAGTTCAAGTTATTTGTATATGCCCATCTGATTTTGTCTTTGTCTTCTTTGAAGTTCATCGCCCGTGTTAATTGTTGTTGCGTCCTTAAGGTTTCTAGCGTTAGTGTAGTGTTCCGTCGTCTATCTATGTCTAATATTCACGCGTTTTCGAAATCAACTGTGTGCCCTTCCATTGTCAAGTGGCAAGGAAGTGCTGTGTTTCGTTTGTGTTTTTTGCGTCTGTTTCGTGCTCTGAGAGTCTAGCACTGAGTGCTCTCTTTGTTGTTCCTATGTAAATCAGAAATTTCTATTTTTGGAAAAATATGACTATGTATGTGAAAAAATTTATAAGAAATTGTAGCAAATGCACACTAAATAAACGCAAAAACCTACTAAAGACCAACTAATAAAAAATGCAGTTACAATAGTCTGCGACTTAACAAAATATTTAGTTTCAGTTCCAATACCTAACAAACCAGCGAGCACAGGTGCCATACCTAAATTCGAAAAATTTATTTTACAATTCGGAACCGTGAAAAAAGTTATAACAGATATGGGAACCGAAAACAAAAACCATTTATTCACAGAATTAAAAAAATTATTAGGAATATTACACCCTACTTCAACCGCCTACCATCATCAAACTCTATGAACTGAAGAAAAATCGCATAGAACATTTAACGAATACTTAACATTTTGGCTGATAAGTCCCCGGTCTAACAAAGAAAAACACATTTTTTGTCAAAATTCGTTTTTATTATTCAACATAGTTCCCTTCAAGAGCGATACAACGATTATAACGACCTTCCAATTTTTTGATACCATTTTGGTAGTACTCCTTCGGTTTTGCCTCAAAATAGGCCTCAGTTTCGCCGATCACCTCTTCATTGCAGCCAAATTTTTTCCCTGCGAGCATCCTTTTGAGGTCTGAGAACAAGAACAAGTTTCTGGGGGCCAGATCTGGAGAATACGGTGGGTGGGGAAGCAATTCAAAGCCTAATTCATGAATTTTTGCCATCGTTCTCAATGACTTGTGGTACGGTGCGTTGTCTTGGTGGAACAACACTTTTTTTTCTTCATATGGGGCCGTTTTGCCGCGATTTCGACCTTCAAACGCTCCAATAACGACATATAATAGTCACTGTTGATGGTTTTTCCCTTCTCAAGATAATCGATAAAAATTATTCCATGCCCATCCCAAAAAACAGAGGCCATTACTTTGCCAGCGGACTTTTGAGTCTTTCCACGCTTCGGAGACGGTTCACCGATCGCTGTCCACTCAGCCGACTGTCGATTGGACTCAGGAGTGTAGTGATAGAGCCATGTTTCATCCATTGTCACATATCGACGCAAAAACTCGGGTGTATTGCGAGTTAACAGCTGCAAACACCGCTCAGAATCATCAACACGTTGTTGTTTTTGGTCAAATGTGAGCTCGCGCGGCACCCATTTTGCACAGAGCTTTTTCATATCCAAATATTGATGAATGATGTTACCAACACGTTCCTTTGATATCTTTAAGGCCTCTGCTATCTCGATCAACTTCATTTTACGGTCATTCAAAATCATTTTGTGATTTTTTTTTATGTTTTCGTCGGTAACCACCTCTTTCGGGCGTCCACTGCGTTCACCGTCCTCCGTGCTCATTTCACCACGCTTGAATTTTGCATACCAATCAATTATTGTTGATTTTCCTGGGACAGAGTCCGGAAACTCATTATCAAGCCAAGTTTTTGCTTCCACTGTATTTTTTCCCTTCAGAAAACAGTATTTTATCAAAACACGAAATTCCTTTTTTTCCATTTTTTTCACAATAACAAAAGTTGCTTCACAAAAGACGCTCTATCTCACAAACTAATTGACTTACACACGTCAAATTTTGACACGAATCATTTGAAGGTTGCCACTATATAAAAATAATATGCATTTAATACTAGCGACGCCATCTATGTGTCAGACCGGGGACTTATCAGCCAACCTGTTACGTTCATACATTTCCATAGACAGATCAGATTGGGAAAAATGTTAAGGTACATTTACATATTGCTACAACACCACTCCTTCCACAGTTCATTGTTATTGTCCATACGAATTACACTAGCTTACAAAAAAAAAAAAAAAAGAGCATGAGACATCCGAAATTCTTTGTTTCCAAGGAATAGTTTTTGAGATATGCGCATGTTTTTTTGGTTATTTAACGAGGTTTTTCCAAATTACTCCAAAACGGTTTGCCTAAATAAAACAATATTTAATCAGTACGAAGCAGAAAGCTTTCTTCTTTGCAACGATATATCATTTGTTACAATCGGTGTCTTAGTTTTTGAGCTATAAGGGTCCATTTACACTTTTGACGTTTTACATCAAAAAAATTTGACTTCAACATTTAAAATGCTTTTTCGATTCAAAAAACGATTTCGATGTCAAAAATTCTTACGTGTACACTTTTTGAAGATTCTTTTGACATAGATTTTGACAAAATTGTCAAATGTGTAAATGCCCCCTAAGCATTTGAACTTGCAAAAAGTTTACTTTTTTGGTTTTTTTTTTTTAATTTTCAAAATTTCATTTTAACTTTTAAGTACTTAAAAATTTTTTAAAATTTTTTGCGGTAACTAAAAATGATAAATATACATATATTTAGCGCATATAAAAAACTAAATTTTAAAAGTAAAGAGAGACTTTCCACATTATAAATTATTGTTTTATTTAGGCGAGCCGTTTTGAAGATATTTGGCAAAATCTCGTAAAGTAACGAAAAACCACGTTTTTTGAGTATATCTCAAAACCAATTCTTTGGAGAAAAAAAAACGGATGCCATTTTCGTGATCAGCGACCCTAACTTAGTCTAAAAACCATCATTTTGTCTCTGCTCTCGCGAAAGTCTTAAATTATGTAAACTAGTGTTAGATTTTGGAAAATTACATAATATTGTTGACAGTTTGGTATCAGAAAATATAGATACATTGCACAATTTAGTATCGTACGAAAAAAAAGTAAAATATAGACTCCAAGTGGCACAAAAAGGCCTAAATTATTCATTGAAAAATATAAACAACAACAAAATATATTTCATGATAAAAATTCAAGAGCATAATAAATAAATAAAGGAGATTATGTCGTTTTGGAAGACCTAGCATAAACATAAATTTGACGCAATGTATACCGGCCCGTATAAAATAATAGAATTGTCGACAGTAACAATTGTACCATTGAAACGGAGAAGAATAAAACAACAAAAGTCCACAAAAATCGATTCAAATATTTTAATATGTAAATGAATAATTCGAATTATCTTACTTTATCGTTCGCCAACGAATAGAAAATAATTCAGATGGATTAACAACGAATAAAAAATATTTCAACTAGATTAACAATGAAGAGAAAATAATTCAAATGGATTAACAACCAATAGAGAATAAGAAATAATCAAAAAACACATTTAATTAACAAAACGTTTATATACTTTTGTATTTTTTAACAGACTTAATAACTTTGTATAAAAGAATAATTATATAAAATAATTGGAATATTTTAATAAACATACAGTCCTTAACTGTTTGTGTGCGCGAACGCGTTTACTTGGTGCTCCACAAAGTTTTTGGAAAAGATCTCGTTATATCGTTCCGCCTGTGCTCTGTTCTTGCGGGGACGCTTCCTGGGATTGGCAAAAGGTGTCGTGCTGTGACGGTCGGAGTGGTGAGTCCGTTTGTTGGGAGTAATTTTGTACAAAAATACTTTTGGGGGAATCTTGCGATTTCGTTTGGAGAGTTTCGAAAGGCCCGCTCAAATCTGTAGGTAAACAAACCAAAAACAGCTGACTCCTTCTGACAAACATCGCGTAAAGCGTAGCCACATCGATAAAATTTACTTATCAGAAGTTGGCTCCTGATTCTTTACCCAATACTGCAACCAATTATAACCTATACCTTTAACATAGCCCTGTGTGGAAAAGAGACTTGTATAACCTAAGTAAAGCTTTATATCCATCTAAGACACACGAAATCTTAGTTCGAAAAATTTTACGATCAGCCTAAAAGTTTGTCGAAAGTCCTACGTACTCCGCCGGATATTCATGCATCAGAATTGTTCGCAACACCACCCAGAAAGCCAAATACGCGTATTAATCTAGGTTACTCACTTGTTTTATACACGGATGCTTTCAGTCACACGCAAATGGGCGAATATAGATTTATACTTGTTTATCTTGTGTACGAATACACCGAGAGAAATAAAAACCACTTAGAACAGTTAAAGTAAGAGTGGTCAAATTAACTGTATTCCCCGTTAAATGCACTGGAAAAGGAAGTCAAATCAACAGTTGAAAAATAGTCACTTTTTATGTTCAAATTCGCTTTCGTTCACTTAGACGTATAAGTTCGCATTCTGATCAACCGTCTCCGGAGTTTTCAATAGCTCAGTTGTTTAAGCTGTGAGTTGACCGTCGTGAGATTCCGGGTTCTATCGGCTGGCGGCGGGAATTTTTCTGGATTTTTTTTTTTAATTACAGTTTTTTTTTTTTTGTTCAGAGTGTAGTTGTTTTTTAAGGCAAAAATTTTCTCCTAAATTTTTAAGATTTTAATTTATTTAATTTTTTTTAATGGTTCATTTTCAAGCAAAAAATTTTGGGAGTGAAACAATTCCTTAAGCACGTTCCCCAAAACTTGAGCAACCATAAGCTCAAGTGAGCGTTTCGACCAACAAATTAAATTTGTTCGTTTAGCGTAATGGTTAAGACGTTCGCCCAGCGAAGTGGTGGTCTGCGGTTCAAGGCTCGGCCGAGGCGAGAAAATTTAAAGAGATGAAAGAGAAAAAGATTTAAAAAGAAACAAATAAATAAAGAAAAAATATAATAATTTAATAAAAAAAAAAAAATATTAATAAAAGAAGATAAAAAAAGTCAAAGCAAAAAATAAATTTTTTTTTTCCCAGTCGCTGGTGACAGTTGATTTAACCGCGAGACAGTTATATCAACCATCAGGTAGTTATATCCCTATTGACTGTGTTTGTACTGTTGAATCGACCGCTACTACACATAAGCTAAGAATTAACGGTGAACTCGGTTATTTTAACCTGCTTTTTCAGTTAATATAACTACCTTTTTCTCTCGGTGTAGCAGCTCTCACACTCTCTCGCTTAAATCATTAGCATGTGTGAGTGTTCCCTGTAAAGCACGATACTTGTTTGCACTATCACACTCACAAAATATTGTGCAACACTCTCACATGCTAATGACTTTATTCAACAGAGTGCGACAGCTGGTAAACGTACACAAGATAAACAAGCATGAATCTATATTCGCCCATTTGCGTGTGACTGAAAGCATCCGCTGTTTGGGCTGTTTGCTTAGCCCGCTTCTTTTTGCATTGTTTTTTGGATGACCTTGACGCCTACATACCTGGGTTGGGGGACAATTTTCAAAACAACAGTAAAACTCTTATGTTTTGCTGACGATATTGTCGTTTTGGCAGAATCAAGGGGCAATGCTGCAAAAAATTATTGATAAAATGGGAGAATACTGCAATGTCTGGGGTCTGTCAGTTAACATAAGCAAAACGAAGGCACTCATTCCTAGGCGCTCCAGGGGACGTTATTGCAGGGACGAAGTCTGGTACCTGAACGAACAGGAGCTAGAGATAGTCAAAGAGTATAAATACCTCGGTGTAATAATCACCCATAATCCAAGCTTTCAAAGGCATCTGAAGGAGAAACTTGTTGCAGCCAAAACTGCGGTAAACTGCATGTGGAAGTCATTTCTAACAAAAAAATTAATTGCCCATAGTGTAAAGTTTCAATTGTTGCAAGCTGCTGTGCGTACGGTAATGTGATATGCGCCTGAAGTGTGGGGGATCGATCGGTACGAGGAAGGGAAAAAATTGGTCAGATACTTTCTAAAGAAGCTTTTCAGACTACCATAAAACACGCCAAACTATATGCTTTATCTTGAGACTGGACTGCATTGGACTGAAGTACATATTTGCTTTCTGAAATCTCATTTCCGCTACATTACCAGAACCATGAACATGAGAGAAACTCGCCTTCCCAAGAGCATCGCTTCTCATTTGTTGGAACCGAGGACGCAATGTTTTAAAAAGTGGGACGATTTAGCGAACAGATTTAATTAACCATTATTTCCTGATGATATCCCAAGTTGGAAGCAGTGGCATTGTTAAATTTTAGAGGAAACAGATATGGCGACCAGAGACCAATTTCTATTGAGAGGACCAAGAAGCGAAATAAGGCGAAACTAACCCTCTCTTTTGCATAACCTTTGTGAAAACAACTATTTTAAAGATCAACTAAATGTAGTTATGATAAACACAATATTAAGATCTAGAGGAGAATTAATAAGATTGAATTATGTTCTCTATATAGAGCAGGAAAGTATAGTATGCCCCATATGTAATCGCAGGAGGAAGAAAACATATTGCATTTTCTACCAGGTGTGTTATGTTAAGAGAATATAGATAATTAATTTTCGGTAAAGCAAGCGTTAAGAGGCAAGAATGGAGGAGCTCTTGAATGGTTTGGACTGGTTGGCTTTGCAAGGTATGTTAAATTACGTCCAAGTAAAAAAACGAATCTTAGAGGAAGCTTTCTAATACTAAAACCACGCTTTAAATATTTTATTTTAAATTATTTTTTGCCTTTTTTAATTTTTTCCTTTTTTACATAGGCAAAGTATCGAACTATAAAACTGATGGCTTTAAGCCAAGTCTACTTCCTTTAGTTATTTAAATTTGTTGTGTAAGGAATTAATGTATAAACAAAAAATAATTGGTGAAAAAAAAATAAAACTACTACTACTATTTTAATAAAAATCTCCAAAGTACAATCATGTTACTAATCCGAATGATCCTTCAAAACATTGAAAGAGCATTCTCCCACAAGTGGAGGTGTAGAATATTTCAAGGAAGCGTTCATAGCAACTCACACCAATACATTGTTGCAATAATTTTCATATCAATTAAATCGATACATTGTTGCAATTCTTTAGTGCAGCATTTTTATACCCAGCGTAAGCGGGGTGTCCATTTTCGCCGCTGTCGCTACGCAGCTATATCCCACCAGCGGCGAAAAAACGGGAAAAAGGAGGGCAGCACTTCGAGCGCAGCTGCTAGCCTCTGTTCCCGCCGGGCTTGACGGTCGGGCTTAAAATTATTCCAAACGAATAGTGAAACGAACAACACGTCCACAATTTTCCCTAATCGTTCCGCAAGTAAAATTTCGTTAAGTGAAGTGCATTGCGAAGTTCGGACCGCGTTCGAAACACCTTTTTTGGACTTAATATCTATATAAATTCACCAAGGGACACTTTTAAAAC
Source organism: Chlorops oryzae (assembly GCA_020466095.1). NCBI lineage: Eukaryota > Metazoa > Arthropoda > Insecta > Diptera > Chloropidae > Chlorops > Chlorops oryzae. The sequence goes on along the minus strand of CM035807.1, from coordinate 65,026,535 downwards.
TCACGACAACAACAACGGCAGCAGCAGTCTGCGGGTGGTTCTTGAGTGGTCCCATAACCAGCGAATCCTGTGGACCATATGCCAGCTGCGCAAGCATTATCCTGCCTTTCGACCCAGGAGGAGCTTTCAATTAGTGATAAAAGAGCCAATGTATTACACTTTTGAAACACGATACGCTCCGCGTATCACCACAGCAGCGTCGACGCGTGTTACTTACCTACCGTCGTCGCTCACCATCGCCTCGCCCCCTTGAATCTGTACGTTACCAGCCACGCCCTCACCAGCAAGTTTATTTTGCGCAACGCAAGGTGGGCAGTATGTCCGTTTTTGCCGCGATCGCTACGCAGCTATATCCCGCCAGCGGCGAAAAAACGGGAAAAAGGAGGGTAGAACTTCGAGCCGAGCTGCTAGCCCCTTTTCCTCCCGGGATTGACTGGCACCACCGGTCGGGCTTAAAAATATTCCAAACGAACAGTGAAACGAACAACACGTCCGCGATTTTCCCTAATCGTTCCGCAAGTAAAATTTCGTTAAGTGAATGCACTTCGGGCAGCGTTTGCGACACCTTTTTTGGACTTAATATCTATATCAATTCGCCAAGGGACACTTTTAAAACCCACGACAACAACAACGGAAGCAGCAACAGCAACCACAGCAGCAGCAGAATTCGTCAACCGATCCGTCCGACGCCACCGTCATCCCAGGCACGTGATTTATTCGTGCTTTTTATTTGACTATATACGATTTCCCTTTGCCCCATTTGGGTCGCAAGACCATTAATTCCTCACGGGCACAAACATTGGCGATCCTGTGTCCAGGAGTCCTGGCATCTGGGAGAAATTCCCATCCAAGAGTCCATTCCAGTACACGCGTTGTGAGCCTTCCAGGCCTTCAAAGCTCTAACGGATTGGAAGTGCAGTGCTTGGATGGTTTTTTCTCATTCGAACTAAAGTGCCTGTCTCACTCTCATGGCAAGGGGAAACCAAAAGGTGAACGGCAGCGGGGTGACCAGTGCGGGTATTTGCGTTGCTTGGTGTCTACAGTTGATCGGCCAAACGGCTTTTTGCACGCAAGAAAAGAGAGGACAAAGCAAATTAGACGACAAGCACGTTGATCAGCTATATTGCAGATCTACTACCAGTTGTCTTTTGGGTCGCTGTTTCAATCTTTCGATTTGAATTCGCAGTTGGCATACGAAGCAAGGCAGTTTTTTCTCGCATGCGATTTCCTCACTTAGAAGAATTTGAACAATTGAATACACGAGACGAAAAATATTGGTTGGTTGCACTGGAAAGCCTTTTGAAATAAATAAAATATTGACAACTTAATTTCGACTATTTATCGTATTTGCGTATTTGCTAAATTGATTGGTGTACTGCTAACCAATTTAAATAAAGCCTGAACAATTTATAAACGATTTGAATTCCTAGATCAAGCAAATTGGACGAAAGAACGTTGGTCAGCTATATCGCAGCTACTTTGGCTTTTTTCGGTCGCTGTTTCAATCATTCGATGGACATGATTTTGGGTGGAAATTTCAACGATGCTTTCAATGGATTCATGGATTCGTGCAGATTAAGTAGGGGGCATGATGAAAATTCGCCGGAATTTCTGGTATACGACGCGATGGCGGACCTCGACTCAGTCTGGAGAAGGTTTCGAACGGCCTACCATGACGTCTGTCTTTCCGATGTTGTCAATTCGGACGAAGTTACAATCCGTCGGATACTCTAGAGGCGTGTAGGGGGATCTATTACGAAGCCAAAGCCCATCTGCTTGAGCTGCTGGCTCTTCTTGGAAACTCATGGATTCAAGGTCTAGCATGCAACACTACACCTCTAATGTGAACATTTCGTCACCACCTACGAAAATTAGTCTTGGTCGCGAGCAACCGGCGAACGTCTGCCGCCTGTGTGGAAATGATCATGCACTGCGAGAGTGCCCAAAATTTGTGTACATGACGGTCGACGATCGTCATCAATTTATCACGCAAAATATCCACGCCTTTTTGGTCCTGCCATTTGCATTTTTGTCCTCGACGCTAAAATTGGCACTCTTGAAGAGTCAAAACCCCTTCCCTGCATGACTTATGGGTTGGCGCAGATTCACCATAGACTTCCACACGCGATCGATGGGTTTCAGCAGCACTTTTTTTTTCAATAAAAAAATCCAAAACTTTCCGCAAATGCTGTTTAGTCCAAATCCGCATATTTTCTAAGTAAAAACAACATTTTTGAGTCAGAAAGAAGCTGATGCACTATAATTATTGTAAACAGATGTCAAAAATTTCGAACGAAATGGTTTACCGGCTTATAAATCGGCCCTAATTAGCAACCGGAGTCATAATTTGCAAACGGACGGAATAAATCTATGCTCTCAATATATTTGCCGGCAACTTATCGCTTTTTGATTGAAATATAGAAAAATTACAACTGGAAAATTCTAGTAGTACACCAAGTGAATCCGATCACTCTTTGATACCGTTTTGCTACTGCGAAGCTTTACACCGTTTACCAAAAAAGCCAAAAATCCTGATAACTAGAATTAATGTGCAACCAGTTTTTGAACAATGTGCGCTGGATGAAAAATTTCAAGCAAATTTGAAGGGTAAATTTAGGTGCTTTCTTCTGCTTAGTTTTTCTCAGTTAAAAAAAAAAGCTAATAAAATTTGAACCACGCATCAGATTTTTGTTTGTTTGGCTTGAAATACTTGCAGAAAACCCCTCTTTTACTTAAGATAGTCAGAACTGGAATGCCGATTTTTTCGGAAGTAAGATGGATTCGAAAATGATTTTAAATGCAAAAATGTCAAAATTTTGAAATCAGTATTGCGTTAATTGACCTAAAGCACGCAAATTATAGAACCGATTTAAAAGCTATGTAGGATAGATTTGGTGAAGTTATTTTAATCCTTCTTTCATAAAAATATAAGATTTTTACAAACGGTCGAGGGAAACTTTGGGTATGACTTAAAGCAGACAAAAATTCAAAAATGTTTTCCTAACGGATTTTTAAAAAACGCGAGCGAACTTTTAAATTTAAGATGTATATTTAGATTCAGAGAAACAAATACTACAAACAGAAAGTCGTTTCAAGTCTAAAACAAATTTAGTGTTGCGTAGTGTTATTTTTAATAAAGAAGCGGAGATGATAAAAAGTTAGGTAATTACTGGTTATTACCGGTAAAACGTTTACCCCAATGAATTAAAACACGTGTGCCATAGCCCCTACCTATTTTTAAGAAATCTTTGCTGCCGTTACCACTAGCGTCACTCTTAAATATGAGTGTTTTAATTCTCTAGTCAATATTTAGCTTTTAATTTAATTCGACTTACTCGTTATGGGGTATATCTTCTTCCTGATCTCCGATTACGCCAAAAACATTGCATTTTAAAACAATTAATACAATTAGGAGTAACGATAGCATTTCCAAAATGATTCCGCTCCATGCTGCTTTCATTCATATGCGAATGTAAGCTACTCGTTGTAATGATGGGAATAAGAGAAGTAACACAGGACAAAGTGGAATACGAATTTCTTCCTGTAAGTATAAAATGTGACAGTGAGTAATGGTAAGGTCAGAGTAAAACTGTTCCGCAGAAATGAGTAAAGAAATGAGTTTAAATTATTGTAAGTTAGTAAAAGAAATATATTACACGCACATGGCTGTGTGCCATATATTCTGAACTGTCGTGGTCTTCCCTTAAGCTCTCTCTTCCCCGATGAACACAAAGTTGAGAAATTTCAAAGATACGCAATCAGTTCATTTAAGGCTATTTATTCCGCTATAATCTTTATTTTCACAACACGATCCGAACTTAATGGAATTACTCACAAAGGCTCACTTCTTCGGTTTAAGACCCTCCTTATATACTATTTCAGGTAGTCTTATGGTTGAAGAATCGTTACATCAATATCCTTACAAAGGTTAGTTTACATCTCCATGTTTACTGCTTTTATTACGGTATGTTTACATAGGTATCTCAATTAAGATTCTTATGAATACCGTAATTTAGATTTCCCAGTTTTATCATCCTTCAATTTTTTTTAGATCGTCATTACTTGCTCAGACGATAAAGAATGGCTAGCCGCTATAATTATGCTTGCATGCCGGTATCTATCCCTGCCCTGTTGCAGAGACGCTGCGTTGCAGGTCGAAACCTCTCGAGCTCTCGCATAACAGGTTGGCTGATAAGTCCCCGGTCTAACAAATAAAAACACATTTTTTTGTCAAAATTCGTTTTTATTATTCAACCTAGTTCCCTTAAAGAGCGATACAACGATTATAACCACCTTCAAATTTTTTGATACTATTTTGGTAGTACTCCTTCGGTTTTGCCTCAAAATAGGCCTCAGTTTCGGCGATCACCTCTTCATTCCAGCAAAATTTTTCCCCTGCGACCATCCTTTTGAGGTCTGAGAACAAGAACAAGTTTCTGGGGGCCAGATCTGGAGAATACGGTGGGTGGGGAAGCAATTCGAAGCCTAATTCATGAATTTTTGCCATCGTTCTCAATGACTTGTGGCACGGTGCGTTGTCTTGGTGGAACAACACTTTTTTCTTCTTTTATGGGGCCGTTTTGGCCGCGATTTCGACCTTCAAACGCTCTAATAAGGACATATAATAGTCACTGTTGATGGTTTTTCCCTTCTCAAGATAATCGATAAAAATTATTCCATGCTCATCCCAAAAAACAGAGGCCATTACTTTGCCAGCGGACTTTTGAGTCTTTCCACGCTTCGGAGACGGTTTCACCGATCGCTGTCCACTCAGCCGACTGTCGATTGGACTCAGGAGTGTAGTGATAGAGCCATGTTTCATCCATTGTCACATATCGACGCAAAAACTCGGGTGTATTGCGAGTTAACAGCTGCAAACACCCGCTCAGAATCATCAACACGTTGTTGTTTTTGGTCAAATGTGAGCTCGCGCGGCACCCATTTTGGCACAGAGCTTTTTCATATCCAAAAAATTGATGAATGATATGACCAACACGTTCCTTTGATATCTTTAAGGCCTCTGCTATCTCGATCAACTTCATTTTACGGTCATTCAAAATCATTTTGTGAATTTTTTTGATGTTTTCGTCGGTAACCACCTCTTTCGGGCGTCCACTGCGTTCACCGTCCCCGTGCTCATTTCACCCCGCTTGAATTTTGCATACCAATCAATTATTGTTGATTTTCCTGGGACAGAGTCCGGAAACTCATTATCATCTATGTGTCAGACCGGGGACTTATCAGCCAACCTGTTATGTTGGCCGTCGACACACGTGCTGCATCTATTTGCTGCTGTTGCCATTATTACGTCGTTTGCTGAAATGCATTTATTGTTGTTGCAGATGGTCTAGGCCAAATTTTCAGACACACTTCTGAAACAAATGTTATCTATACGATCATGTGAATGCTCGTAGTCGCGTATTGACTCACAACAGAATGAAAAAATTTATTTGAAGCAGAAGTCACATTAAGTCTTGCCATATATGAAGAGTGAATTCGAAATTACTAGCCTCGGAGGAGTATATATTCTCCTATATGTACTTTTTTGTAGCTATAGCTATAAAATACTTTGTCAAATATTAAAAGCAGTAGAAATGAGACGATCACAAATTTTATGCTCTAATTGTTGAAATAACGTTATGTTACGATCTTTCCTAATATGTTATGCAGTTTTAATTTCAAGACACAATAAAATTCGTTAAATCAGATCCAGTTTGTTAGGTTCCACTTTATAAAACTTTTACCAAAGACACCACAAATCTTAGCTCACATAAAAATCACTAGTTGTATAATCTATATACTTTTGATTTGTAAACTGTTATCAAAGACACTCTTCGCACATCAAACAAACAGTCGTTTTACAATTTTTTATAATATTGATTTTGAATTTTTTTTTTCAAAACCACTGCAACTCTTTGCACATTAAAGAGTCACTCGTGTTACAATTGGCATTAATCTGACTGGTACTACCTAATTCTACAAAATGCACACCTACTTATAACTTACAAAGTAGATTCTCCGTTGCGAACTCTGCTGCAGTCTTTTTCCCGCTGACGACCCCGCTCCGTCACGTGGCTTACCAACTCGTTTCGTCTCTTCCGCATGCTCAGCAGTAGCTTGAGCAAATGTTTTCCACGAGTGTGTGTGCATCTTCATCGGTATTGCAACCTTCGAGACTCCGTCTTCGAAAAGTATTTACACCTTCTGCAACGGCGAGCTGTCTATACTGGTACATTTTCTGGATAATCACCTTTGGTTCCGGAACTATCAAATTCTCGCTGAAGATGGTGCGTTGTTAGAAAATTGGAGGACGGGTTATAATGAATCCCGTTAAAATTTTTAGTGGGACCTTTTCGGGCAATTCTCTGTGGGAGAATCCAAACTTCGCTAGCCCATCGCGGCAAAAACCAAATGTGGAATAAGACCCAAGGAATCGTTATTCAATAGGAGATAGTCGGGAATAAGTTGAGATTTCGCATTCTCGTGCTGAATCCCTCGCTGCGATCAATTCGCATATTTCATTTCCCCCTTTTTGTATACCTTTTCCGAAGGAAAAAGGGTATATTAAGTTTGGCACGGAGTATGTAAGCAGACCAAAGGAGTCGCGATAGATAAAGACATACATATATTTATATTTTTTCAGGGTTTACGAGAGGAGTCAATCTAGCCATGTCTGTCTATCTCCCTCTCTGTCTGTCTGACTGACTGTCGGTAACATATTAGTTTTTCGTAATTTACGCCTAAGCCATGAAAGATATCATATTGAAATTTGACACGGACTTGAACCTGGTAAATGTCCAAAAAACTTTATACAAATTTTTTTCGTAGTCCCTTCTTGGGTCGTATAAAGTGGTTCAGAAATTTCAAAAATCACGATTTTTACTTTTTTCGTGGATAACTTTTTTACTATACATCGCACCCTATTGAAATTTTGAGTGGTTATAGCTACGATGTAGACTTAAGCTTTAATTAAAAAAAAATTAAGACATCGCTATAACTATGGTCATCATCCCACACATTAGAAAAAAAACACACTTTTTCTCATTCTGATATATGTACAGTGTACACAAAACTGATTTTTTTTTTTTTTGGCTTCTTCTGATTGTGTATTTAGCCGCCAAATAAACTCGTCACTTACGATAAAATTTTTACTATGACCACAATTCGCGAAATTTTAAAAATTTGATTTTTACTATTTTCATTTCAGTCTTTTGCAGCTATATATTATATGTATAATACCCTTTAACGGTTAAAACTTGACCATAACCATCATTCGCAAAATTCGCAAAAATTTGATTTTCACTTTTTTGAATTAAGTCTTTTGCAGCTAGATATTATAGCCTCTAACGGTTAAAACTTGACTATGACCATCATTCGCGAAATTCGAAAAAAATTTAATTCCACTTTTTCGAATTCAGTATTTCGCAGCTACATATAATGTCCCCTTACGGTTACACATTTACCATGATCAACATTCGCCAAAAATTTTGTACTTAATAAAAATTTCGAGTTTTTGAAACTAAATCGAAGCACAGATAAGGTGTAGCTAGATATCAAAGCTAGAACAACGAAAACAACAGGCATTTTTGTTAAGGTAATGTTTTAACATATTTAAGGCTGAGGAAAAGGTATGTGTGCAATCGGCTTAGCTGATGTAAACTTCTTTACTGTTTTTTTTTTTTGGTTGTTTTATTTTTAAGTTTTTTGACGTGACAACGTCTATTAAATTGATGATAGGACACTCGAATAGCGAAAGTCTGACGCCGGCAATGTGCGTTGAACATCATCATTCAATTTACGCGACAACAAAGTCAGTTTGTTGGAGAGGGACGCACGAGGAAGATAAAAAAAAACTCTCGCATACCACATCCCGGAACATCCCTCACTCACAAACCAATCAAATACACAAAAGTACAAACCGGTTTAGAGCAGAGAGTGCGCAAATCGTTTGAATCGTCTCTTCACAAGCAGACAAGGCGAAAATATGCAAACTTCTAAATACAAATTTACGTATGGCTATGGACGCACACACAAATTCACACATCGCGCCCAACATTTTATTGTTATTGTGATCAAAAGCGAAGAATTCGATTCGCGTGGCTGATTAAAATAATGAAATATGCGCTCCTTTTCTGATCGAAAATGATTGTTTTGTCGGGAGAAAATGGTACCCCAGCCACGACTCTTCTTGGGGGATCATATTTGATATCATTTGCGAGTCGTTTTCGAGTCATATTTTTCATCATAATCGAGTCTTTTTTGACTCATATTTTCGATCATTTTCGAGTCTTCCACGACTCATATTTGATATCGTTTTCGAGTCTTTCCCGAGATATATTTACAATCGATTGCTTTCCAAAACAAAACAAAAAATTATTGATAAAATCAATACAAGCTTTTTGGCTTTTTAACGTGTTTACGTATTAGTATTATAAGACCAGTAATATCCCAGCGGGAAAATGTCACCCCGACATCACCGGTGAAGTCAGGGTGATTGTCACCCTGGCATGCGTGACCAATTCATAGGACCCGCTAGCATGACAGCGAATTCACCGGTGACATGTCCTCCTAGGAGGAGCGATGGCGAAAAAAGCATTTAAGAGAAGCACATGCTCTTTTCTTCTCAATGTTAATTTATAGAATCCATGCTGGTCAGTTTGAAAACTCTCTTTTTTGCCCTCTCTTTGAATATTTCGAAAATTTTTAAAAAAACCAATTTTTAGTAATTTTTGTTCGCCTCAGCCAGGGATCGAACCCGCGATCTTCGGATTCAGAGTCGAGCACTCATCATCTACGCCACTTCATGCTAACGCTGAACTGACGCGAAAAACTTATTTAAATTTCAGTCGCCAATGAGAGGCAAGCACATGAACACATCCTCCACGATGACATGTCCTCCAAGATGTCATGCATGACAATTTCACCTATAAGTCATCGATGACATCACTGGTGACTTTGTCATGCAGGGAGATAATTTCCGCTGGGATATTTTGTGCCTTGCGTTGTGTGGGGCTTGAACCAGAACACTCTCGTTTTCTAGTCCAATGCTCACCCGTCGACACCGCGTTTGCCAAATCGGAAGTCATGGATTTTTTTCGTTTAGAACTTAAAATTCGAATTCCATTCAATTTATTTTTGAGTCAAATTTTGAGTGAAATATAAGATAGCAACAATTTGAGTGATCATATTTTAATCCCCTACGTGATTAATTGGCGATTGCTCTATGGTTTGTTTTTGTACTTTCAACGCGAATCGCTTTTGAAACGTATTTAAGAGTCGTTTTCGAGTCTTTATTTAATCATCCATGTGATCAATCGCTTTTTTTATCATCCAGGAAGCTCGAAAACGACTCATCTGTGTTATTGAAATACGACTTGCTTTTGAAACATATTGAATTGTTTTGTTCGACTCTTCTTTTAATCGCGGGTGAAAGCAATCACATTTTAATCATCAAAAGGAATCGAATAAGATACTTCAAGGTGATTATTGTAAAAGCAATCTTCCAAATGTTGGGTGGGATGTCACGCAGTCCACAGACAAGCGCGGGAATGCCGAAAAACAATCAGAATGAAAAACACTTCTCAACGTGTTGAGGCGAGAAGTCCGATTTTTTTGTAGTTGCTGTGATCGGAAAATTCTACGAATTCTTAGCGTTGTCTTCATAAAGAACGTTGCCTTTCTTTCCTCGATTTCATGCTTTCAGGTTTTGATTTTTACAAGCAACGAACGAGTACCTACATTATATCCTGCTTAAGCATTACATCCTCTTTCGATATGAAAATTTCATTTCTTTCTTGGTCGCTCATTAATGCACCACATAAGCATTCAGGCTGACTGATAAGTACCCCGTGTGCGTGTTTATGTACTCTTGCCTATGCATTTCCCTTCATGTGTCGGTGTGCCGCACACGTGTTTTTTTCCCTAAAACATTTAACTGACTCATTCAGTCAATGTTTATGTGACTCTCAATCAATTACATACTATGTTTACATGACCACTTGATACATATTTACTCGACACGTTTAAGACTATCTGTCTTTTTTTTGCCACCAGTAAAAATCGTGTGGGCAAACAGGGACAGACTTAAGTGTGTCGGGTGACCACGTATCTAGCGGGTCGTGAAAACATGGTAACTGACGATAAAAAAAATAGCCACATCTTACACCATGTCCTAACTTCAGCCAAAGATGCACCTTTTGGAAGCTTTTAGATTTTCGTCACAAACATAACATATAAGGTTTGTATGCATTTACACGTTAAGACATATCGATAATGAAAAACATATTTTGCCGGCCAGGCGCGAGGGTCAGATTTCTGAAACATGTTTCGAAATTATTCTATTTGAATACATCGGAAAGAAAGAGAAGCATTGATTGAAGTATGCAGAATATTTTTCCGGAACAGTTAACAACCACCGTCTCTTTTCTTCTTACGTCTTTCTTTACTTAGTTAGTTTTCTCAAAACATTTGTTCGTGAGTCTGACTCTAGAATATTGAAATTTCTTAACGTGTAAATGCGTATTGACAACGCCATTAGTTTTGTACTGTGAATATCAATGGTCTATCAAGCAAACCCGACACGGTACTGAATTGCTTACTGATTCCTGAAAGGTTAAGGTGCGTTTGAAGTCTATATTTCGTAGTTAAGATTTTTCTCGCACTGCAACGACAGTTGGAAATTTAACAATTTTAAGGTTTGCTTTGCAAGAGATTAATATCTTGAATTTTTTCCGCGATTCTTAAAATCTTTGAAAAACCGTAACCGGAACGAAACGATACCGAAACCAAAATAGTTTTTTCCAGAACGAAACCATAATCATTTCATAACCAAAACCATAACCCAAACGTTATTTGTTTCGTTTGCACGCCCTGGAAAAAACAGCTTATTGCTGTGCTTCACCCGTTTACTAAAATTTTTTTTATTATATACTATGCCACGCAATGCGTGAGTGTTTCTACCTTTAGGCTGCAATTAGTGGGAAGCAGTCATGTGTTTGTTGTATTTCCGCAACAGCAAATTACAACAAACATATGACAGCCTACGCTTTAGCTTTAGCTTCATTATAATTGCAGCCTTGGACAACTGAGTAGTTAAACACTCTTTGGTTACATAACTTCAACCTACAATGGTCAAAAGTATTATGTGGATTAACATATTAATTTTCTCACCTTATTTTCCAAAAATTTTTTATGCATATGGGATACCAAATTTAAGGAAATCGATCCAGAAATTTGAATAAAATAAAACATTTGGGTGGTAATCAGACGGTTTTCAAACCAAAATGGCTTCCAAATTAAAAAAAAAATTGAAAGTGTTTCAGAATTTTTCACTTAGACCGTTCATTTTTCAAAGAACGGGTCTAATTTTTACCATCAATTTAATGTGCTTAAAGCACATACAATTGGCATTCAAACTGCATTTGAGTTTTTTTTTTCGATGAGCCATTATCTTGAAAGAGTTATTTTTCTCAATTTAATGCTTAAAAAATTTAAGGCCCCATAGCTCCTCAGGGGTGAATTTGCGACCCCCCTCCCCCTCCGATACGATAATTTGTTAGTTCTGATCTTCTCTATCAGCTCCAGACCGGTTGATCTTCACAAACGGAACACCCTGTATATAAGTGGTATTCAAGCCGGCTCGGAAATGGCTAGGGGATAATTTTTCCTGCAAATTTTGTACTATTGCATGAACGACCCTTATGCAAATCGTGTATAAATTTTTCGCGAAATCAGCTGGTTTCAATGTTTACTGTGGTGAAAAAGGAAGAAGCGAACATCGCGCATATTTTGCTTATCAAATTGAATTGTTAGTTTTAAGTATATTTAAATGGATTCATAGTTGAATATTAATAACACTGTGCTACAAAAAAAAAAAAATCGAAATCACTTTTTGAGCGTCTTGATGAGTACATCATGAAAATGTGTTTCAAAATTGTCTAAGACCCCCAAATTTTCAAGTTATTGTTTAAAAACCGTTTTCCCGTACTTCGCGCAGAAACATTGATCTTTCGAAACATATACAATTATCTATACTTCCTACAAAAAAAATTGGATATTTATGAAAGTTATCTAAAATTTACCCATTTTTTTCACGTTGTTTACAGTTTGACGTGTTTTTTATGTAACAAATCATAAAAAAACATTCAGTTTCTTACAGTTATTATCAAAGTACATTGTATCTCGAGTAAAATATGCTATCGCTTATCAAAATCGGTTGAAAAATGTTCAAGTTACAACGTTTTTTGTAAACATGAAAATTTGACTCTCATCATGCACAATCCTGACATGGCACGACATCGATATATACTGAAATCTTATACTGAAATCATATGCACAATCCTGACATGGCATGACATCGATATCAATTGAAACTATTTTTAATACAAAATAATTTGCGAGCTGTCGAATTTGCAATTTTTTTCGCGTTCCACTATATGTTTTTTCTTCTTTTTTTATTATTTTTTCCAATTTTTTTTTATAAATATATAATGGATTCTTTACCTACCCCTTTTTCCCCGTTCATGTCCGATAGTATTATGAATGAAAGAATGAATAAAAAATGTAGAAATAAATTTTTCCAGATGATGTTCGGCATATGTGTGTATACGCCGATTGGGTATGCACAAATGTGCATATAGGCTCAACAAATAGAACGTATTTCAGTAATTTTCTACCCCCTAGGTAGCATTTAAAGTATATTATAGAATTATTTTAACGGCAGCACTGATCTGGTCGCGTCGGCTCTGTGAAGTCTAATACAGTTTCGTTTGTCGTTCATTGCGAGAAAGTGAAAACGTTAAGCGTGTTCCGAGCTAAGGGAAATTTCCAGAATATTAAGTGGGATATCGAGAGTAATTTTGATATCTCCACATGAATTGGAAAGTAAAAAAAGAAAAAGGTAAAACAGGAAGAAAGGGTGAAATAACTTTAGTGTATCACCATCAGTGTTCCACTCGGAGCAGATTTACTCCGTTTCTTCTCTACAGTTTTATTTTTTATTTCTTATCCCAAATCCTGAGTTCCTCTATTTTGTTCTGTCGGTTGTATCATCCGAGGTAAGTCCTACAGGCTCTAGGTCCCATTTCATTGTGTCTATCCAGCGCTGTTTCGGACGCCCGGTGCTTCCGACATGGCCATTAAGATCACCAGCAATAATCAAGAAATCCTCCTGTGGGACATCAAGGATAACTTCATTAAAGAGCTCCCAAAAAGAATCCTTGTGTTGTTCCGGGCAACCAGGCTGTGGAGCGTAAGCACTGCAAAAGTGAATTTGCCTTTCGTTCGAAATAAGTAGAATTTGTCGGCTTGTTTCGTATACATAAATAGAAACAACGCTGTTGGGTGCGCTCTTCGTTCCCTACGTCGGAGGAGCTTCGATCATCCGGGTAGAGTTAAATCGGCCGCTGTCGTCCTTTCCTTTTGCTTGCCTTCAAATGTCGCAGGTCATTTTACATTCGGTTAGTTGACAGAGCGCGAATTTCAACTCCGAAGCTTAAAACCCTTTTCTGAAATTTTAGCTCCTCTATTTTTTCGTTATTCTCAAACTGTCTCGAAGATAGTTCCCTGAAGCTGGGTGCTGATTCCATTTCGGCTAACTTCCTTTCACCTGGGATAATAAACATTTGCTTAAATTCTTTTATTTTTCAGTCAAACCAGACGTTGTCTACTTGCAATGAGCAATTCTGAAAAGCTAAAAGGAAATTCCCTATGGCGAATAACCGCCTACTATTGCATGTGCTAGTGAAACCTCAAAGGCATACGTCTGATTGTCTCGTTCTACTATCGTTTCTATTTCCTCGTCAACCTGTATTCCTCGGCTGTTCGAAATCGAGACCAATGTTCTTTTCCGTAGGCGTTCAGTCTTTGCTCGATTTCGTCGCATAGTGAGGCGACGCCCAGTGCCATTCTCCCAAGTTTCTCAAAAGTCCACGTCATATTCTTTGACTTCGTTTTTCGGCATCTTTTCCAGGTGGATTACTCCCGTTCTTGCAGCCACCATGTTCCGTTGAATGATATCTGCTTGACCTCGTAAATATCGAATTTTTAAAAGAAGTCTGAGTGCCTAACATAGGAGTGCCTAGTCTGGACTAGGTTTAACATCGACATGAGAGTTAGTTGCAAATAGACATCGGGAGTCAGGAGACTCAAGTTCATAATTTTGAATTAATTCACCCTAAGGTGAGTTGTTCCAATTTTTTTATCCTATTAATAGATGATTTCCCACATTATTCTCTAACAGGTAAAACTTACACGCATGAAAGAGGTGGAAACTACATGATTATACTAATTTGATTTTTTTTCTTCTTCTTATTTTCTTTATTCGGCCCTACTACGTAAGTCGTCATTTAAGTCGTCGTCGACTCGTTGTCGTTGTCAATCGATATCGACGTCGTCGTCACGTCGATGTATTATCGGTACCTTCTAAGTCGTCTCGTCTTATCACTCAACGTGACAACTTATAATCGATAACATAATTGAAAATGTGTCAATTTTTTTCAATATTTAACAAATCTTTAAAAATATTTTGAGTTTTTTTTTAAATGTATTTTGCTTCGGATACAAGTTAATCCAGTGATGAATATAATGTCTTCAAATAGAGCGGAAAATCATCAGGAAAAAGTCAGATGTGTTAAATTTGCCAGATTGCAAGTAGGTTATCTTTTAAATGTTTTTTTTATCATGATATGCACGATTATATTTCATCATAATGCAGGTTTCTAAAATATTTTCGGTTGAAAAAAGCTGCATTTGAATAAACACTTGAACTAAATGAGCCAAAAATCAAATATATTCGCTCAACATCGGTTTCAAGCACACTCAAGTTGGCTGCAACATTGCGATTTTTTGCCGGGGGTTGTTATTTGATGCAATTTTTTTTTACTTTTAAGTTTTCGTCCCTCCAGACCTAAAACAAAACGATTTTCAATTTATTGGTTCAGTTATTCCAGCACTATAAATTGTATTACCTTCTGCCAACCATCACTATTTCTAATCGGTGGACCAAAAGAATTCAGCTGTTTACCAATATTTTCCCAATTTTTCTTAAAATTGGCTGGGACCGTTCCTCTGCAAAATCCTTTTGCTAGTTTTGAATTTTTTTCGAGCTCCCCAAGTTAAACTTCGAATTGCTTCATATTTGTTATTTTTAATGTCTTTTCCATATTTTTGTTAACCAAAGAAAAATTTAAGTCGTCGCAACTCATGCTGAAGATTTGCAACGACAAAATTTTAGTCACGTCGACTCGTTTTTTCGTCATAAGGACTCAGGGAGTACCGCATACTCGTCGTCTGCTGTCGAAATAATTCGGTAACGACTTCAGGGGTACCGATTTTGTCATGTCGAAAGGAGACGACGTCGAAAGCTAACGACGCTGACTTACGTAGAAGGGGCGAATATATTAAAATACCTTCCCCTCTTATTCCTATCCTAAATTTAATTTTGTGTAGGTAAAAATTTACCATTCCTATTGAATTATCCATCGCAACTAATTCTCCATGCCTAATTTAAACACAAGTAACGAAGAGATGCCTAATGTAACTAGTCTCGTCATTAACCACGTCAGGTTCTTCCGGACCATTCGCTGTTTCGTTTTCTTTCTTTCGTTGGACTCCTCAACCATCTCGTGAGCGTCTCATTCCTCGTTTGGTCCCCATTCGAAGAGCCTCTCGGTGATTCTTATCCGCGGTAACCATCTGCAACGTTTTGGTTGTTGGTCCGTCATCTTGTCCCAGTTAAAAAGTCAGTTCCTGTCATGTTTGCCTTGTCCCTTCATCCACTGTTTCTAATATCATCGAAAATGCAAGCATTCGTTCCTGATGTTAATTTGTCGTTATATTGTGGAGTCTGACTCCTCAGTCTACGTACTTTTTCTTTTTGTCCTTCGTCGCTCTGGCCGTAAAAGTCCCACGTGTGTGCCTCCCACAGACTCGTCAGACTTTCAATGGCCCGCATATTGGCGTTATTTGTGAAGTACACCGGGCATCTGGACATATACTCGTCGAGGAAATAACCCGCTGCGTACGACATGCTATTAAATTACATTTCATGCAATTAGTGGGGCCCACACAAACCGCCGATATGTTACAGTTCCGTATCTTATATGTTTTGTTCGGCTGCATATGTCATTTAACTCAGCCAACTTCTTTAGAGCGCCACTTCTCTTCTGTTTCTTCATCTGACTGGTAATGCAGACAGCAGCAATCTATCTTAGCATCCAAGCACTGCCCGCATTCGTTAGTTTTTGCTGCAACAAAAGTCCAAGAGAAATCTGTTGCATTTCCTTACCCCCACCACCTTGTTAAGCGGGTTTAAGTCTCATTCTTACATTTTCACTACTTTTACCATTACTATGCCTATCGTGTAAGCCGACGAATAAATACCTATAGCAAAAAAAAAAATTACTCATGGATATTCCGAGTGTTCGAGTTTATTTTTTTCACAATCGCGGCAGTGTTTCACGACGAAACGCTTTACTGAATTTACGTTATATGTTTCGTCATAACCACGAACTTTCACCGTTACGTTTACCGGGCTCGTCGACCCTGTTACTATAAATGGTCCCTCCCACAAAAGTGAGATTTTATTTTTACGACGAGCAGCAGTGTCCGTTTCCTGCACGGGTGCCTTACTTAATCTTCCGATGCTCGGTGCTAGCGACCCCTATATGTCCTGCTAGAGGCGAACCATGGAATTGTTTAAGGACCTCTCTAATCTGATCCCAATTCTCCAGGAACTGTACCTGTTAACTCTGCGGCAACGTCTCCGCGGGAAGCTGGTCAGTTTGTCTGGCAATCTTGTATGTATTGACTTTTTCGAGATATTAAATTTCCCATAGCTCCATGACCTTTGCCTTACCACTGGTTATGTCGTCGCTTCGTTCTCGTCATAAGGAATTCGGCTAAACACATCAGCATCAGCGTTATCTTCGTTGGTCCTTGAGATTCGCTATACCCTTCAACGACTTGTGATGTGTTACCACTGTGAACTTCTTACCCAACAAGTACGACCGGAACACTTTGGTGGCTCACACTATCGCTAGGAATTCCCTTTCTATATTGGAACAGCGGAGCTCAGTTTTGCTCAGCCCTCTGCCAGCAAAGTAAAGCGGATATCCGGCCCCACCCCTCCCCCTTCCTCCTGGGACAAAACGGTCCCTAAAGCGCTGGCATCAGTTGTAAGGCTAAAGGGACGAGAAAAGTTGACGTATCGGAACACCAGTGGATTTATTATGGCCTCTTTAAGACAGTCCAGTGCGGTCTGGCACTAAACCATTCACCTTAACTTTGCATTTTTCTTCAATAATTTGGTCATAGGTGACATGAATCTCGCTGCATTGGGTATGAACTTGCCACAGTAATTAACAAAACCTAGCACTCCTTGCAACTCTTTCACGTTCCGGGATGCGGGAATTATCTTTACGCACTTGACTTGTCCAGGGTCCGGGGACACCCCATTTTCTGAGGACTTACTGATATGTCCCAAGTTCAATACTTCCTTACAGAGGAATTGACATTTCTCAGTTTAAATTTTTAGATTGTTTCTACGCAAAGCTTCTAATACCTTGCACAGCCTTCATGTTCGACTAGATTTAGACCGTAGATGTCGATGTCTCCTTAATACACGAAACAATCGGGCCACTATAAACCCATCAAAACACTGTTCATAAGACGCTGGAAGGTCGCAGGCACTCTTGTTAATCTAAAAGGCAATCATTTAAACACGAATTGTTCAATGCCGCTTGTAAAGTCCATTTTTTCCCTGTCTCGTTTGTCCACCAGTACTTGGCGGTAACTGCTGGCCAAGTCCAGCGTCGAAAAAAACCTACTTCTTCCCAGCTGATCTAGAAATTAATCTTTCCTAGGAATTGAGATTACTGTTTTCAGTGTGACCACATTTAACTCTCTGAAGTCTACCACCAATTTCCATTTTTTTATGGCACTATTGCTTGACTTCGTTGGTACCAGGATGACCGTGGAATCCACGGTAAAGTGCTCAGCACTATTATGTCCTGTTTTAGAATTTCCTGTACCTCGCTGTTAATTCTTTCCCCGTGCGCCTCGGCCAGTCGGTACTGTCGACGATTAATGGGAGCCACCCCGGGCTTTATAGGTGTCATGTATCCGCCCTATTGGCTACTCAGTACAACAAGTACTGAGCTAGCAATACGAGTACTAATTAAAAAGAAATAGCAGCAGCTCTCAATCAGCTGTTGCGTGAGGGGCAGTTTCGATTCCGGAGACAAATAATATACACTCTTATAGTAAACTTTGTATTCCTCATTAATCCAATTATTAAATGTAGAAGATATAATTCCGGCGACGAGGACGGGATCTCCTCAAAAATGAAATGTCCTACAATCATATATTACAAATACGCATAATTTTAAACTGCCAAAGAAAGGGCCAAACAATATTGCGCGCTGACACACGTGTAAGGACGGATCTTAATACTCTGAATGCCATTGGAAACAAAAGGAGAAATTGAATATCCATTAACGTCTACGAAACCGATTCCACCAGCGAGGGGCATCATGTCCTCCGTGGGATCATTAGAAGCGTTTTCCATTGAACACCCAGAAAATTGGCTGAACTACTAACGCTCGTTTTTTTTTCCTCTACTAGGTAGGCACCTTGTCGTGGTGTAGGGGCTTAGCTACAACCCGAGCCACACCGAAATGAATGACACCAGCACTCTCATGGGGTCCTGGGGTCAGTCAGATTGGTATCTGGATAGGAGAGTACAACCAAGATCTACCGATAGGTTAAGGTAGCTTGTGTTGTCTGTAGTTTATGTTTGTGTTTGTTCTGTAGGTAGTGGGGAGGGGGCTAGCTAGCCAGGTCTGAATGGCTATTAACATCCAGCATCTCAGGGAGCAGGCGAACGGCAGGGACCGTCGCTGAGGTACTAGCTAATTGGTCAGCCTCGTAAGAGGAAGTGCGTCTGTCTATCAGACCAATGGACAGTGTTTGGTACGGTCATGTCTCTGCCAAACTCTGTCCGCCGACAGTCGTGCGGGGGTGAAGGAAAACACCCTGGGTTTGCAAGGAGGGAATGAGTGACATTGTTTTTGATAAGTGTTTAGTAGCGTAAAGGAGGGACAGCTTAGATTTGAATGAGCAGAATGTATGAGACCCAAAAAAACCCCCTAAGCTGCGGTGGAACAGCTATGCCTGCACTTGGTCGCGGGGTAGAGCGGCGTAATAGCGAACTGCGGATACCGGGCGACCTCCGCTTTTAATTAGCCTTCCGTCGGTACAAGGGCTCTGCCGACGGTGACTGTTTACTTCCCTTTTACTCGTGGGAATCACATGAACGAAAATTCAAAAAATTCAAAAGGGGTTGATGCGCTTCTTACAGCATCAAACACTGCTGCTGCCGGGCAGCCTGTGAATGACGTCCTTATGACCATAGGGTCTAAGGACAAAGGTAACAACGCAGATGGCGCTGCTGGGCACATCTGCGAGAAAGCAACAATTGTGGAAAATGCCGGTTTTCGACAATTGAGCGAGTTGAGCGGCACAGACACAGACGTGTCCGACGCAGCTCCAGCTGACATTGACGAGGTTAGCATCTGTTCGGATCGTTCTGGAGCTACTCTCGTCAATGACGGTCTGGAGGAAGTTAGCTTACAAGGCCAGAGGGATTTGTTAAGCTAACTTCCGCCCAAAAGAGGCGTTTCAAGCTCTATCTGAGCCAAGGTCTCTCTAGGGAAGCTGCCCTGACAAGGTCGCAGATTTGAAGCCGAAAGCACCCGTAAAACGGGCGCTCTCGGACGAAAAATCCACGCCATTGGGCAAGAAACCCAAGTCCAAGCCGGGGCAGGGGCATTCTAAGCCCACTTTCAGCGAGGTGGCTGTTCGGGCCAAGGGGATCAAACTAGGGTTTGTCCCTCTTGACTTAGCTAGCAGTCCTCTTAGTAGCGTGCAGGTGGCACAGCTACAAGAGGCCATTATTGCGACCGCCATTGAGCTCAGCTCGGACGAGGTTAAGCCTGAATTTGAAGGCTGTTTTCCTCGCACGGGCTGGCTCATGTTGGTCTGCTCTAATGAACCTACTGCTGGGTGGGTTAGAAAGAATGCAGGTCAGATTTTGCACAAGGCTGGTTTTGAGTGCAAAGTGGTGGAGGAGACGGAGCTCCCAAGTTCGCACCTTGTGCGGGGTTATTTCCCACACAGCTGCGACGTTGAGAGCTCGATGATCTTGGCTACCATTGAAGCTCAAAACAAGCTGAAGGCAAAGACCTGGAAGGTGTTGCAAAGGACCGCTGAGGGTTCGTTGCTCCACCTGGTCATGGCAATCGACGACGCTTCCTGGTCGACACTGGTCGAACAGAACGGCAGGATTGCCTACAGGTTCACACACTTGAAGTTGTTGCTGAAAGGCATCAACGACAGAGGTGCGAAGCAGGCTGCAGGATCGGTTGAACAGAAGGTTCAACAGCGTAAACCGGCTGCAACTAAGGTAGCACCGGAGCAGACGGCACCAGCCTCTGAGCTGCCATCTACAAGCGCGGCAGCCATTCGCCAAGGCATTTTGCGACCACCTGTGGGTAAGCGGCCGCCAACGCCGAAGGAGCGTCCCACTAACAAGGGGCCACGGAGGGCACGACTTCAGAGAGAAGTCGCTGCCTCTCTAGGTGCGACGAAGGCACCTAAATGAGCACAATAAGCGTGCTCCAGGCGAACCTGCATCACGCAAAGGGAGCGTCGGCCACCTTATGCAGGACTTTCGCCTTGAAGGGACTAACCATAGCGCTCATTCAGGAGCCATGGGTAGTCGAAAGAAAGGTGTGTGGCCTACAACATCAATCATGTAATTAGATCTATAAACGTGACATTGAAATGCCACGGACTGCATTAATGGTCAGAAATGGTACCAATTGCATTCCTATTCCAGAATTTATACAGAGGGACTTGGTGGCGGCTATGTTTGAGGCCCTTACTGAGTGCGGCACCCGGGACATTGTCATAGCGTCGGCTTACTTCCCGGGCGATGTCGAAGAAGTTCCACCTGAACCAATTAAAAAATTGGTAAGTTATTGTTTTTGAAATAACTTACAATTTATTGTTGGTTGCGATGCCAATGCGCATCACACCGTATGGGGTAGTACTGGGGTTAATAACCGGGGACAAATGTTGTTGGAATACCTCATGGGCAACAACATTAGCATTTTGAACAAGGGTTCAGAACCCACCTTTATTAACTCCATTAGAAAAGAGGTACTTGATCTCACTTTATCTAGCCAATTTATCTCCAATTATGTTGTTAACTAGAGAGTCTCGAAGGATATTTCCTTATCTGATCACCAGCATATTCTTTTTGATTTGCCAGGATGTGGCAGCTAATCAACTAAATCTGGCGATCTCCCTCGCCCATCAGGAGGCCTGTAAAGTCAAACCACGTCACTCCAGGCGGGATGTGCCGTGGTGGAACAACAGGCTTAACGATATGCGTAGGGAGGTTAGGAAGCTTTTCAACGCAGCGAAGCGTTCAGGGAAATGGGAGACCTATAAAAGATCCCTGACCACTAGGGCTTGCAATCCCGGGATCCCGAATCCCGAAATCCCGGGATCCCGAGCCCTTATTTTGTCCCGGGAAAAAAATCCAGATCCCGGGATTTTCGGGATTTTTCTTTGCCATTTTTTTCTGGTAAAATTTTGCCGTTTGTGTACAACATTGACATAACAATTTACTGATAAATCAAATCGATATACATAAAATCGCGATACTTCGCTATTTCGATAAGCTTTTCATAGCCCTAACTTACGCTTTATTCAAATTGTGACTCAAAAAATAAGTATTTTTCTTCATTGTGGAAAACTCGGCACTTATCTGCAATAAGCACATGATTACCTGTTAACAATTCCTGTCACAAGTGTTGAGTGTGAGAGATGTTTTTCAACATCTGGAAAGTTTTGTAATAAAATAAGATTTAGTCTCTCAGACGATACACTTGATGCACTCGTTTTGCTTAGAAGTTATTTCAAAAATAATTGATCTGCCAATTGTTACCTGAATATATATACATAAATATATATAAAAATTTTATTTAAAACGAAGTTATACTCAAAATTCGATACAAAAATACACTTTTTTGAGGTGCTACAGCTCGTAAACGGTACCACTTAGAAAGGTGGGTTAAAAGCAAAGCATATTTCTCTTGAATCGACCTATCGGCGGTTTCATTTTTGCTGAAGTTTTCTGGACAACCTGTTTATTTAATTTTAAATTTTTTATGTTATTATATTTAACTTTAAGATGAAAAAACCTTTTGTTCATGCGAGACTGAATGCTCTTTTTGGTTATTAGTTTAAATAAAAGCTATTTTGTTTAATAAAAGCCGTTTTTACTACCTATATTTTGACGCATTCTATTAGCCACGAAAAATTTCGGGATCCCGGGATCCCGGGATTTATAAAAAATTAATCCCGAAATCCCGGGATCAGAAAACCCGTCCGGGATTGCATGCCCTACTGACCACATATAATAATGAAATTAGGAAATCGAAAAGGACTTCCTGGAGAACCTTCTGCGGCAGCATCAACGACTGTCCACAGGCGGCTCGCCTACATAAAGTTCTGAGGAAATCTTTTACAAACGACATTGATCTTTTGAAAAAGAGTGACGGCCTCTATACAACAAACGGCAGTGAAACACTACAACACTTGCTAAACGTACATTTTCCCGGGTCGATCTTAGGGGACGACCTTGATGTAAATCATGTTGCAAACTATGAGCAACCTCACAGCAGACTCAGGTCTCTGTCAGGCCTCATATTTGACACTGACAAACTGAGATGGGCTATAAGTTCTTTCAGTCCACTCAAGTCTCCGGGGGTAGACGGCATTTTTCCGGCTCTACTTCAGAACGGCATAGACGTCCTTTCTGAAACACTAATCGCCCTCTTCCGGGCTAGTCTCTGTTGGGGGTATACAGGGTGTCCCGTAGGTGAGTGCTTTTTTTTACAGGGATGGTGGGGGAGGTCACGACGAACAAAAAATCGTATGGGAGGGGGGGGGGGGTCCCAAATGCACCCCTGAGGAGTTATAGGGCCTTAAAGTTTTTAGGCAGTAATTCGAGAAAAAAAATCTACCAACATATTGGTGTACTGTAAAAGAAAAAATGTTATGCCCTTTAAAAGCCAATTGTGTGAGCTTTAAGGCAAAATTGAATTGATGGTCAAAACTGCAGTTATTGTGTGAAAAATAAACGCTCAAAGTCAAAAATTCTGAAAAAATTTTCAATTATTTTACTTTGGGAGCCATTTTGGTATGGAAAAGGTCCAATTAAGACATGCTTTTTTAATTTTTTTTTAAATCTTCGATCAATTTACTTAAAATCTGTGGTATATTTATTATACCTTATTTGCGGTTTAACCATCGAAAAAATGGGATTTAAAAACGAACTTCAACTTTTTTTATGTGATGAAATTCTTAAAATAACAATCTTTGGCTTACAATGGCCAGCCAGCAATTTCTTATTTAAGACAAATTTTGGTTTAAAATTATACGTACTTTAACTGGAAAAATTGGTAATTTTTTGCTGAGATTATTTAAATTGATTTTAAAAAAAAGTTCAAGTTCGTTTTTAAATCCCATTTTTTCGATGGTTAAACCGCAAATAAGGTATAACAAATGTACCACAGATTTGAAGTAAATTGATCGGAGATTTAAAAAAAAAAATTAAAAAAGCATGTCTTAATTGGACCTTTTCCATACCAAAATGGCTCCCAAAGTAAAATAATTGAAAATTTTTTCAGAATTTTTGACTTTGAGCGTTTATTTTTCACACAATAACTGCAGTTTTGACCATCAATTCAATTTTGCCTTAAAGCTCACACAATTGGCTTTTAAAGGGCATAACATTTTTTCTTTTACAGTACACCAATATGTTGGTAGATTTTTTTTTTCTCGAATTACTGCCTAAAAACTTTAAGGCCCTAAAACTCCTCAGGGGTGCATTTGGGACCCCCCTCCCATACGATTTTTTGTTCGTCGTGACCTCCCCTACCATCCCTGTAAAAAAAGCACTCACCTACGGGACACCCTGTATACTAGACTGGTCCTTATTTTTTTTAAAACTGGGTTTCTTAAAATTGCCAGGCAAATTATATAAGCTTATGGTCCCAAACTACCAAATATGAAGTTTGGTTTCGATCCGATAATGTTTGATGGGCGCGGAAGTCACTCAAAGTTTAAAATACCATTTGCATGAGAAAAAACCTGGGTTGTGTTAGTTTTATCAAAATTTAACACATATAATATAATTTCTCTAACCAAATGTGAATGGTATTCCATTGACAATAGATTGGTCTTTCTTTGAAGCAATAACAACATAAAATCGGATTGTATTTGGCACAGCCAGGACTACTGAAAAACAATTTTTTAGGAAATTCAAAAGATGCTTCGACTTGGAGGTCTTGGATAGCCACAAGAATTAGCAGAAATGTTTTTAATATTCATATTTGGAAAATATACAAAATAGCCCTTTGAATGAGCCTTATATGAAGAAAATCGGATTACTCTTTACTTTAGCTTGAACATACTAAACAATTGCTATAGATTTTTTAGGACAAAATTTTAGGCTCTAAACTTTAGCGGGGTGAGAATTGGTCATGGTCTCAAATAATTTCAGGCTTCGCGTTAGATTCTAAATTTGCAATTCATTTCGCAACATTTGATACCAAAATCATGAAATTTGTTTGGCGTTTCTGCTTATATGGATATGATTAAAATTTCAATATTTTTTTGGTTGTAAAAACAGCTGAATTTCACTGCTTTAAATGCATCAGACAGGTAAATGGTACAACATTTTTGGGAATTTATGCTTCAAAAGAAATGGTATTATGTGCAGAAATATATATGATATGGTTTTTTTACTATGATCTTCCACTTTTCCAAAATTTCATGAAAAACTGCGCATTTTAGGGAATTTTGGGGGAATTTTTGGAAGATTTTTTTTTCCTTTTTAGGAAATTTTGAAAATTTTCAAACTTTTAATTTTTTAATTTACAGCCGTTGTAAAGCTAAATTTAAAGCAGAAATTATATTTTCGGAAGGTTAATTTAATTATTTGAAGAATATTTATTTGAAGAAAGTAAAATTCAGTTTTAGTGTTTAAAACATTTGGTCAATTGATAAGCGTACTTTTGTTGAATGAGTGGTATTTCTTACGATACGCCTCCACCAATTGAAGTATAAGTTGCAGTTCATCCTCATCTTGAGTTAACATTTTGTTGAAATCTCCCACGAATTTAATGCCTCTTTCTGCAACGTCGTTTACTACGTGATGATCAAGTTCCTATTGAACAAAAACGAGAGATGATCAAAATGTTGCAGCTAAAAGAACCAAATGTAAAATTAAAAAAAATGGCCGGAGTCATCCAAATTTAAATGTAATCGCAAAATGTTCTTTAAGCGACTTTATTTCACAAAGAAGCTTCGACTTTTTTAATACATTTGGTCTTCCAACAAATTTTCTTGAATCGGACCCATCGGTTTGGAAAACGAAAGATGTAGATGAAACGCTGAGCTTTTTATGCAACATTCACGTAGTAAACGACGTTGCAGAAAGAGGCATTAAATTCGTGGGAGATTTCAACAAAATGTTAACTCAAGATGAGGATGAACTGCAACTTATACTTCAATTGGTGGAGGCGTATCGTAAGAAATACCACTCATTCAACAAAAGTACGCTTATCAATTGACCAAATGTTTTAAACACTAAAACTGAATTTTACTTTCTTCAAATAAATATTCTTCAAATAATTAAATTAACCTTCCGAAAATATAATTTCTGCTTTAAATTTAGCTTTACAACGGCTGTAAATTAAAAAATTAAAAGTTTGAAAATTTTCAAAATTTCCTAAAAAGGAAAAAAAATCTTCCAAAAATTCCCCCAAAATTCCCTAAAATGCGCAGTTTTTCATGAAATTTTGGAAAAGTGGAAGATCATAGTAAAAAAACCATATCATATATATTTCTGCACATAATACCATTTCTTTTGAAGCATAAATTCCCAAAAATGTTGTACCATTTACCTGTCTGATGCATTTAAAGCAGTGAAATTCAGCTGTTTTTACAACCAAAAAAATATTGAAATTTTAATCATATCCATATAAGCAGAAACGCCAAACAAATTTCATGATTTTGGTATCAAATGTTGCGAAATGAATTGCAAATTTAGAATCTAACGCGAAGCCTGAAATTATTTGAGACCATGACCAATTCTCACCCCGCTAAAGTTTAGAGCCTAAAATTTTGTCCTAAAAAATCTATAGCAATTGTTTAGTATGTTCAAGCTAAAGTAAAGAGTAATCCGATTTTCTTCATATAAGGCTCATTCAAAGGGCTATTTTGTATATTTTCCAAATATGAATATTAAAAACATTTCTGCTAATTCTTGTGGCTATCCAAGACCTCCAAGTCGAAGCATCTTTTGAATTTCCTAAAAAATTGTTTTTCAGTAGTCCTGGCTGTGCCAAATACAATCCGATTTTATGTTGTTATTGCTTCAAAGAAAGACCAATCTATTGTCAATGGAATACCATTCACATTTGGTTAGAGAAATTATATTATATGTGTTAAATTTTGATAAAACTAACACAACCCAGGTTTTTTCTCATACAAAT
The DNA here is from genome assembly GCA_020466095.1 of Chlorops oryzae. NCBI lineage: Eukaryota > Metazoa > Arthropoda > Insecta > Diptera > Chloropidae > Chlorops > Chlorops oryzae. The sequence goes on along the minus strand of CM035807.1, from coordinate 64,999,905 downwards.
GGAATTTTAAACTTTGAGTGACTTCCGCGCCCATCAAACATTATCGGATCGAAACCAAACTTCATATTTGGTAGTTTGGGACCATAAGCTTATATAATTTGCTGAGAAATAAAAAAATAAAAAAATAAGGACCAGTCTAGTATATACCCAAACCATGGAGAGAAGTTAAAGTGGTCTTTATACCAAAATGTGGTAACAGACCCAGTGAAGATGCAAAATCTTACAGACCAATAAGTCTCATATCTTTTCTGCTGAAAACTATGGAACGATTAATTGATCGTTACATTCGTGCGGAATTGTTGAATAGTCAACCTCTGCATCGCACTCAATTCGCTTATTCTAAAGGGAAATCAACCGAATTGGCCTTGCACAGCCTTGTGTGTAAAATTGAAAAAGCCCACTATAACAAAGAAACTGCTCTGTGCGCTTTCTTGGATATAGAAGTAGCATTTGACAACACGAGCTATGGCTCAATAACAAATGCTCTAAGAAATAGGAATATCAATTCCAACATCATATCTTGGATTGAGGTTATGCTTCGAAACAGAAAAATCAAGTCGACTCTAGGCAACAGCACGATAGCGGTGAGTGCTGTCAAAGGTTGCCCACAGGGAGGGGTGTTGTCTCCTTTACTGTGGTCAGTGGTTGTCGACGAGCTGCTAATTTACTTAGAAAATAATGGTTGTGATGCCATTGGTTACGCTGATGACCTTGTAATTACAATGTCCGGAAAACACGATAGTTGTCTGTCCGAGATTATGGCAGGACACCTTCGACGCGTAGTGACGTGGTGTGAGGGTGAAGGGCTTGCAATAACCTGCGGAAAACTGTCGTGGTTCCCTTTACATTGAAACGTAAGTTGAACTTGGGTTCTATCTTCCTAGGTGATTTCAACATTCCCTATTCCAACGAAGTAAAATATTTAGGACTTATCCTCGATAGCAAACTAAATTGGAACACTCATTTTGAAAAAGCCTATACTAAAGCACTAAGAGCCCTATGGGTAACGCGGTCTTGTATAGGAAAAACTTGGGGCCTTAACCCCAAAATTATTTTCTGGATCTACCAGGCAGTGGTACGTCCAATTTTCACATATGGGTGTCTAGTCTGGTGGCAAAAGGTCACGCAAACTAAATCCATTACCATGTGTTCAAAACTTCAGAGACTTGCGTGTCTCTTAATAACCGGTGCGATGAAGACATGCCCTACAGCAGCACTTGAAGCTATTGTTGGGCTGACTCCCTTGCACATTCACGCCCAAACATCAGCTGCACTTTGTGCAATTAGGCTGAAGATACCAACCAAACAATTTCTTCCTGACTATGGTCATCAAAGGATCTTGAAGTGGTTTGGAGTCAACAAAATACCACTTTGCGTGAGTGATTTTGTTGACGTAGAGCTCCACTTTGGAAGAAAATTCAAAGTGCACTTCCCATCCCGGTCAACGTGGTCGAATGGAGGCCCTCAGCTTGACCCCAAAAGCTTGATTTGGTACACCGATGGATCAAAAATGGATAACGGGACTGGTGCAGGTATATATGGACCAGGCACAAGTATATCGGAACCTATGGGCATATGGCCTAGTGTCTTCCAAGCCGAAATCCATGCAATAAATATATGCGTAAGATCCATAATCAGCAAAAACCCCGTAGGCCAAAGGATTGTCATATTTTCTGACAGTCAGGCCTCTATTAAAGCCCTATCATCTTGGGCTTTTAAGTCAAAGCAAGTCCTCGAATGCTTTGGACTACTTCAGAAACTAGCGACACGCAATAAAGTTGATTTATTTTGGGTCCCTGGTCACACGGGGATTGATGGTAATGAGCTAGCTGATAGTCTAGCAAGAAAGGCATCAAACACCCCTTTTATCGGTGCTCAGCCTTTTTGTGGGTTGAACTGGGCGGGTATCAGAGAAAAAATCAGAGAGAAAGAAAATCTCCTTCGCCTTGTGTACTGGGACGACTTTCCCGGACTGAGGCAGAGTAAATTGCTTATAAAACCTTACTCTTACTCCAATATTCTTAAGCTTTCAAAAGATAGCATAAGATTGCTTACGGGTTTTCTTACTGGCCATTCTGGGCTTAAGTATCACCTGCACAAACTTCGCCTTTCCGATAATTCGGAATGCAGATTATGCCTCGAAGACGAGGAAACAACTTTGCACATTCTTTGCTAATGTCCTGCCTTAATACATCACAGAAGAAATGTATTCCATTCGGAATTTCTGTCGGCTCCATGAAAAATGGCCTCAATGCAAAATGGCCCCAAACTCAAAATGAAAAATGACCCCAAAACTTAATATTGAAAACAACAACACGAATTTTGGGGCGATTTTTCATTTTTTTGGGGTCTTTTTTCCTTTTTGTTTGGGGTCATTTTGCATTTTTCAAAAATTACATTGAGTTTGGGGCCACTTTTCCTTTTTTGATTTGGGGTCTTTTTTCATAATGCAAAATTACCCCAATTTTGGGGCCATTTTTCCTTTTTTGATTTGGGGTCTTTTTTCATAATGCAAAATTACCCCAATTTTGGGGGCATTTTTCCTTTTTTGATTTGGGGTCTTTTTTCATAATGCAAAATTACCCCAAAACTTTATATATTTCCGGGCCCGTTTTCCTTCGTACAAAATTGGGGCTCCAAAAAAAAATGGTCCTAATTCAAAACTATCGCCAACTGAAAATGAAAAAAGGCCCCAAAATATTTTTCTGAATGGGGTTATTTTTCATAATGCAAAATTACCCCAAGTTTGGGGCCATTTTTCCTTTTTTGATTTGGGGTCTTTTTTCATAATGCAAAATTACCTCAATTTTGGGACCATTTTTCCTTTTTTTCATTACTAGCCCCAAATCTTCGATAGAGGTTATCGAATAATTTCAATTAGAGCGAGTGTGAACAAATTTCGGTTTGACGAAAGATGAGCAAAATTCCAGACCATTTTATACCGCATGTATAATTGAAGATGGGTTTTCGTATTGTATATTTTCCTCTTTAAAATCCATCGATTTAATAATGGAAAATATACAAAACCGAAAATACCTAATGGACGCGACATTTAAAATAGTTCCTCGCGGATGTTATAAGCAAGTCCTTATTATATATATAGAACATTTGGATGAGGTAAATAAATTTATAATAAGCAGAGTGTGAAGTTATTGATCGCGCGCGCGATTTAAAAAAAATTTTGCCTGCTATCACCCGATTTCTTCAAAAAAAAACTTTCGTTTCCATCAGAAAAAATGTCGTTTACTAGTTTTAACAGCAGTCATAAATTTTTCTTATGTTTCTGTAATTTTTTTATACCTAGATTTTTCCAAGTTTGGGTTAATTTTTCCTTTTTTGGATTGGGGGTCTTTTTTCATAATGCAAATTTACCCCAAGTTTGGGGCCTTTTTTCCTTTCTTGAATTGGGGTGATTTTTCATAATGCAAAATTACCCCAATTTTGGGGCCATTTTTCAATTAAAAAATTTCAAGTTGTAGTTTGGGGCCATTTTTCATTTGTATTCAAAACGAATCCTGATTCTTGGGGCGGTTTTTCATTTCATGTTGGGGCTATAATTCATAATGCAAAATGACCCCAAAAGTCGGGGCCTCTTTTTTTTGGTTATGAATCCATTTCGCGTTCCAGCCCTGTTTTATATTCTTTACTTATCATTTGATTTTGGGGCCAAATTTCATTTTTTAAAGTGGGGCCATTTTGCATAATGAAAAATTACCCCAAAATTGGGGCCATTTTTCATTTCTAGTTTTTCAAATTTCATAGGACCATTTTTATTTTCTAGTTTGGGGTCATTTTTCATTTAGATTAAAAACACCTCTTTTTGATTTTGGGGCCTTTTTTCATTTTATTTTGGGGCCAAATTTCATTTTTGATTTGGGGTCATTTTTCAAAATGCAAAATTGCCCCAAAATTTGGGGCCTTTTTTCATTTTCAGTTTGGGGCCATTTTTCATTGGGGCCATTTTTCATTCCCCCATTTCTGTCATTAGGACAAATTAGGAGTTCTTCTCCAGAGGTGATTCTGGACTTTATTAGGAGAGCTATGAGGGGCTTTTCATAAAAATAGTGAATCTTGGCACAATAGGTCATCTGGGCCGCAGTGCCAGCCTTTGGGCAGATTCACGCTCCATATCATTATTATTATTAACGCTCGTTTTTAGCTCTACATCCAAGCCAATGACACCCGAGACAACAGCCACAGTCCAAACCAAATATCCAGCGTATTTCAGCAAAGCCAAATCCGTGTAGAGGTTGTAGAGGCCACCACGCAAGGGTGCATTGCCCGTATTGAGAATCTGTTTGTTTCGCATGCAACATTAAAGGTCATTAGAGCGCGTTCAAAGTCGTCAACACATTCACCGAGGGCTGCAAATGAATCTCATCAAATTCAGGAATCACAGATCGAGAGTAAATATTCGATATTCTTATTCGTGAATAAGGTTTAACGTATAATCGTAGTGATATGTAAAGACAGCAATTGGTGCTTTTTCGAATGATCTTCAAGTGAAAATATAACAGAAGCAAGATCGTGTTGCAACAGACTCTTCTCCAAACGAAATTTTCTTTTGAGAGAGCGCTGTATACTTCTTTTTTCAATGAAGATCTATATCCGCCAATATTTTAAAATATTCTTTTCTGAGAAGCGACTCAGATTTTTTTAAACATATGTTTATTGTTTAGCTCGTTCTGCTCTTTTAGAATTTTCGAACATTTTAATTCTTAAAATTTATTACTACTTCGATGGGGTAAGAAAGCAGGTTTTATTGATTTGGTAACTACGAAAATGTAAGCGAAAGCGAAGAATTTTCTTAAACCGGGCTGGTAACTACCACCCTCAATATTTCTAAAATAATTTATATTTAGTAGGCTCCAGATGAATATTTTATATTGCAAGAACAAAGGTAATGATATTATCTTGCTAATGGCATGTTAAGTTCTTCTCTTGAGTATCAGCCTTTTGAATTTATAGCAAAATTTCTTAAGGGGTCAGAATTCGACCACTTCATCTTACTATTTTTTCAAATGTAATTCTCATTCGCGTTGGAACCATATACCTTTTTCCAAATTATATTTTTGTTTATTTATTTATTTATTAGTCAATGCACAAGTTCTTCCTGACTACTCTTAAAATTAATTTTTAAAAACTAAAACTAAAACATATTAGATTATAACCAGTTAAACAATATATCACTCGATTATTTCATTTAGTAATAATTTTATATGGGATAGTGGTCGGCAAAAATCAATAGCATCAATCAAAGAAATAGCGTTGCATGCAGTTAACGCGCTGTAAATAGGTGAGTTTTAGGCATAGTTAGTTAGTCTTATACCAGCATAAAAAGGCTCAAGACGTCTAAGCAACCTTGATGGAACATTAACGCTAATGCGATTTAAAACCTCAGGACTGTCAATGCGCGCACTTACGATATCAGATAGAAACAAAAGTGTAACTATTTTTCTACGTGATTGTAGGGATTTTAAGGCGACAAGCATACATCGGACAATGTAGGATGGAAGTTGATCACCACAATTCAGTGATCGCAAAGCAAAGCGAGTGAAAGTCTTTTGAAAACGTTCAATTCGAGAAATGTGCGACAAATAAAAGGGATCCCAGATGATTGCAGCATATTCCAGCTTAGAGCGTACAAGAGAAATATATAGCGATTTCAACGTGTACGGGTCAGTAAAATAAATACTATTTCGCCTAATAAAAGCAAGCATCGCATAGCATTTAGGAATAATGTAATGCATGTGGGAAGTAAAAGAAAACTTATTATCGAAAACAACTCCCAGGTCTTTAAAAGTATTCACTTTACTTAGAATGGAGCTCCCAAGTGAGTAGAAAGACTTGTAAGGATCCAGCGATTTCGTGTAGGAAACAAAAGCACACTTCTTTTCGTTAATAACGAGGTGCTTTTCTATACAGTAATCTCTAAGCAAGTTGATATCAGATTCAACATACGGTAAATCTACCAAATTTACAACCCGCCGAAAAATTTTAATGTCGTCTGCAAACATTAGACATTTACAATATGGGTTTTCACTAAAGCATGGTATCTTGGTAAAGTAGCAAAGTAGCTAAATTACAAAAACAAAATACATGTACCATGCTGTTTGCTACTTTTAGTGAATACCCATAATATCTCACAGCAGAGACAATTTCATTTATACACAGGCTAAACAGTAATGGATCCAAAATACTCCCTTGCGGAACGCCCGAAGTTGCAACGAAAGGAAGAGACTGAGCATAATCAACGCAAACCACACAAATTCTGTTTATTAGATACAACTTAAGCCAACGTAGGACATTCGAATGAAAGCCTAATTTAGATTAGTTGCTAATCAGAACACTATGTGAAACCTTATCAAAGGCCTTCAAAAAATCTATATATGGTCAAAAACGCGAAAAAGTCCACCGTGGCAAGAATATTTTTTTTTTAATGTTGCCATTTTTTTAAATGTTTCTTAAACAAATGGACTTCTAGCAGTCATGCAACAATAAAAAATTAGAAGAAGTTGTTAAAGATTTTGACATTTGAGCACGTTTTGCAAGCAATTGCAGACAGCATCGAAATGGAAGGAAAATAAGGCTGCGGCAAAAAGGTAAATAAAAATATAATTTGAGTATTATTTTTGTTTTTATTGCACTTTTCATAAAAAAGATTCGTTGCTTTAACTAACCTAAGGAATAAATTCCAATGCAGTATTATGAGTAAGCTAAAAAAGGCTTTTGAATAGTGCCGCAGATTTCATGTAACGTGGCACACCGAAAACCATAATTTTTATTTTATCGACACATGTCGTTAAAAAAAAACTTGTGATATCTGTTTCTTAAACGCTTTTGTGGTCTTTATTTTTTTTTTTTTTTAGTTTTTTGCAAAAATAGTTACAGGTGCTAAATTATGAGCAATTTCAAGTGTGTAACGTGACAGTCTTTCTTCCGAATGTGAAAAATTTTCTTTCAATATAGTTTTTTAAAATATTTACAGGCTCGTTTAACAAAAACAAAAAAAAATTAAAATTATTATTAGTTCAGCAATTTACAAGCGAAGACCTCGGTAAAATAAATGAGCAATTAGGTACTACTCAAATATTTACTAATGCTCAACAAGTTCCAAATATATCTTCAGCCCATCAAATTCAAAACATTTTTGGCAAGGCCGTTGCATATATAATCTCGAAGCAAGGGTACCAAAATGCTTAAGCTTTCATTTTTACATATATTCAAAATGTTTTTTAAGTCCAGAATAAGACTGTTTTTTATTGTTTATTTTTTATTGTTACATAATAAATAAAAACCAAAATTAAAAATTGAGTATTTATGTTGGAGAGCCACACCCACTTTATAGAAAGTGTAAGAAATGTGCTTTATAATCCAGGCTGGTGTAACTTTACACTGTACTTGTTTTTCGATTCTGTTTAATTGATAAATTATAACGATGTAACGTGGCAGTCCAACAATGTAACGTGGCAGTCCGTACATTTTCCCGTTAAACTTTTGATTTCTGCAACTATATTTAAAAATTTAAACACACCAATACTTATTGAACCTCTGGCTATCACTTATCCAGAAATTTTATGTATTCGTCAATTAAAAGAGCAGTAATTTGGGAAATTGTAACTGCACCTCAAATAGCACTTCCAAAATTATGTAACGTGGCAGTCCACTTTAAACGCTTATAACTTTTTTACCGTTTACAATATGAAAACATTTCTTTTACACAAAACTTGTAGTTTTAGGAGATTGGTTATATGCATAAAAAAAATAAGACCTAAAGTTAATTTTAAGTGAGATAAATCAAAAAAACTGCGTACGAATGTAACGTGGCAGTCCGCGTTTTTGACCATATACAGTATCAACTTGAATATGATCCATAAAAGCAGATACACAATATTCAGAGAAGAGGCAAAGATTAGTTATCGTTGATCTACCTGGATAAAAACCATGTTGAGAAGTCGTAATTATGCTTTTAACAATAAAAAATTTTCTATTTCACTGTTGACTCAAAGAGCTTACTAATAGTCAAAAGTTTTGAAAAAGGCCTATAGTTGTCAATATTACTTTTATTGCTAGACTTTAGAACAGGGGTTATGAAAGCAAATCTCTAGCAGTCAATAAAATCACCCATACTTCAAGACTTATTAAAAATGAAGCAAAGAGGAACAAAGAGGAACAACAACCGTGTTTGAGCATTGTTTTAGCAGAAAGCCAGAGAAACCATCCATGTCAGCCTTTGGAGAATTCTGGAGCTTATCGAGATGGAATAAAACGTCATCTTCAGATAAAGTTAAGCAACCAAAATCTAAAGATGAACTACTTTCATTGGATGAGCAGCTGATATCAATGGAAGGATCAAAATAAGCTTTGAAAGCAAAGAAAGCAAAGAGGTTTGCTGATTCACTTGGTGAATTCTATTTGGAATCACAAAAAAAGCAAAGATTTTGGGATATCCGAGCACTTGTTTTTAGCATTTACAAACCTCCAAAACTCCTTGGGATTTGATTTGATTTTTGATTCAAATTTCGCAATATAATTCTTAGATAGAAAAATGTTGAGAAAAATGAATTCGAGTTTATAACGTATGTAGAGATTCCAAAATATTATATTCCTTGAATTAGTAAATTTTCTATAATACTTATTACGTAAATTCTTTAAATACTTCAAACCAGCCGTTGCCCAAGGAGTGGACTAGGATTTAATCCTCTTCAGAGGCTTAAATTCTTGAATAAAACAAATATTTTTAAAGCACTCATAAGCACCCATTGTATTTAAACAGCCAAGCTTATCACTCCAAATAATGCTATTCATTTTCCCGCTTAATATAACAAAATTAAATTTTTAGAGTAATCAAGTAAATTAGAATTTGAAACAATCTGTTGCATTGGTAAGAATTCATAAAATTTAATACAAAGTGAAAGAGGAACGTGATGCATATAACTAGGTGAGAAGGTAGACAAGTTAACACTAACATGGGATATATTTTCCACATGAGCTTTATAGAGCTCAAATGAGCTATTTGGTGGAATGTATGATACAAAAAGAACTAAATTGGTAGACTTTCTACAAATAAAAATGCAAAGCTGATCCAATCTCAAACCACTGTTAGAAAGCTGTACAGCGTTAGAAGACAAAGACTGTTTCACTGCAATCAGAACACCTCCTCCCCGACTGCAACCCGTCAATACGGCATCACGATCCTTTCTGATAATATTAAGCATTTTAGTATCAAAAAATTCATGATCATAAAAATCACAATTCAGCCAAGCTTCAGTCAAAACTATTATATCTGCGTCCAGGAAAGTGGACTCACTCACGAAAAATACAGATTTAGTACCCATACCTGAAACATTTTGATAGAAAATATTTATACTACTTTTACTAGAATCATAACTAGTCGACACGTCAGCTGGTATTGCGAATGAAGCCAAAGATTCCACATGGAATGAGATTACGTTTGATCTATCTGCTCTTTTGTTTTCATAAAAAACGAAACGGTCTAACTTGCACATCCGCATGCCAAAGAGATGACACTAAGAGCTTATCCAAGAGAGCGGCATTAACACCAATTTTAAAATTTACTCTTTTAAGAGAATCTTTATTGGTTCCCTTTTAAATTAGCTTAAATCAAGATAGGAACGACTTATCAATTTCAGCATGAGTAGAAACATAGTTGATGATATCATTCTCTGAGACGCTCGGGCGAAACGACGATATGTGAAGCCACTTCAACGGAACGGCAACATTAAGTTCAGAATTTGCATTTGAGCCGAGCACGACTGCATTTTTCGCCCGTGTAGGATTATCCACCATAGTCCATATAGTCTGAATTATTGTCAACTGTATTTGCAGCATTAGACTCAGCACCAGTGGTGTTGGAATCTAAGGAAGCAAAGCCCTCAGACAGGGTCGAGCGTATAAACGTTCCTTTATTCCAATGCTGAGATAAAGGAAACCAAGCGCTCAGACAGTGTCGAGCGTATAGTAGTCCTATATTTCCTTTTAAATAAAAGATTGTTCCTAAGGTTTAATCCTTTGATTTAATGTTTTTGAATCCTAAGGTGTAAAAAAAATTACTATATCCCAACTTGAAACTGCGCTATGCTTCCGACGTCGTGGCCCGTGGGTGAGTACGCTCGCAGAAGAAGTCCCTTTCCAGTCGTCGAAGCTCCGCTTATATATATCAATATTGCTGATCTTGCAATATTGGAAACTCCCACTGTCAGTTATCGGCGTGGATTCTTCCCGAACACATTGCATAAGATTGACCGCGACCTTCACCCGCAATTGTACCAACATTTTCATATTGTTGTTGTTGCTACATGAAGCTATTCCGATGTTCCTATTGATTCTTTTGTAGTTGTTATTGTTGTTGCCAGCAATCGGATTGCAATTGTGCATTCGCTGTGCCAGTGCTGAGATTTGTCAATCTTGCATATACGGTGCCTGTGTTGTTCTTGCTAGGTGTCGCCCTGCAAATGCATGCACCGTATTTGTGCTTAATATTCTTGTAATTTCCAGCGATCGAGTTGCGCATATGCTTATGCTCGTGCTGGTGTTGTTGTTGTAGTAGCCAAACTGTCTCTGTCAGCGGTTTTCGCTGGCCGCTGCTTTTCAGTAGCGTTGAAGCACCTTGACGAAGAAATTCATAATTGCCTTTTGTTTTCCGTTTAGGGTGCACATGTGAGTTTGGGAGAGACTCACAACATCACTCCCCCTTTGAAGAAAATCGCGCCAAGGCAACGATAGGAAACTCAGAATTTGACGCTTGTTATGTATAAGGTCGATTGCGTTGTGGCGGTTGAGATTTTTTCGATGATCATCATGTTAATGTTGCTATTGAAATTTGATTGGAGCACATAGCGATCGGAAAATAATTTGTTGTAAGATGTGTTTGTGTCGCAAGTCTGATTTCACCTTGGCGATGGCTGGTAGAGGTAAACATTCTCGCTGTTCGTCATTCATTTTTTGATAAGGCTTGGTGCATAGTGACGTGCATCTGCTTACTAATTTATTGCGTAATTTAGACTTTAATGTAAATGTTAAGAAATTTTCTCTTTTACAATTTTGTTTTGTGTTCTTAATTACCATTTAATTTGATCGGGTTTTAAATAAAAAAAAAAGTAAGCTTAAGCTTTCTGTGCCTTTCGCTGAACCGATCCAACACTTTCTCAGGAGTAATAGCGCTCTTCAGGAGCTTATTTTCTATATTTAGCAACGCCATGTCCGAAAAACGATTTTGCAGCTTAGTTCTCCTAAGCCAGGGCTTTTATTCGCCGCATGGCAGAGAAACTCCTTTCGCATCCGGCGGAGCTCACTGGGAGCACTATTGCGGCCTGGAGCAGTTTGAAAATATTTGGACAAAACTCTTTCTTGATATGGTGTTTTTAATTGCGTGCATTTATCTCACATTCTTTGAATTGCAGCACGTTTTTCATCATAAGACTTTCCGCAATCAATGCTGCAGAATCAATTCTCAAGACACTTTTGTAATTATTTAAAAAATCTTCTGCATTTTGCAAATCTAACTTTAAGAAGGCGTCTACTGCTTTTGCAAATGGAAGATTTTCAAAACGGTGTTTTAGGTTCACAACTAGGTTATCGATTACTTGGCAATATATATTAATTCTCCAATAGTCTTCTGACTTTGTATCGGACGGCAAATTTAAAGTGTTGCTTTTGCCAACAGATGTCTCAGTATGAAAATCCTTTTGCTGTCGCCTCCTTTTTGACACTTCGACAGGTTCTAAAGAAACTCCATGATTTTTGCCAAAAAGCTCGATGTATTTCCAAATTTGGAAGTCATTTCTGTATAAATCAAACGTCTGAATTGTTCTTGCTATTAAATCACCAGCGTGTGAAAGGGTTGCATCTTTTGTCTGAAAATATTTGCTAAGTACATTCACAGTGGTGAGGACTAAGTTAAATGTATGCGAAGAAACTACAAACTCTGGTTTTTCAATAGTTTTTAGCAATCCGAGTGCTTCTACATCATATTTGTCATGATTTTTTGCAACTTTTTCGTTCAAAGCAAGTTTAATAGCATCATAGTTAGTCAATACTGATTTGCAGTTTTCATAACGACAATTCCATCGTGTAGTACTTAGACTTCACAACTCGCTACTTGTCTTTATTCCAAGAGACTGTTGTATCTTTTCAAGACAACCGTGATGACCGGGATGGGAGAAATGAATTTATAATGATTCGATTCCATTGAAAAAAGTCTTTGCTAATGGTATATTTGCACAGGAATCAACAACTACCAGATTAAGTTTATGCGCTAAACACTGAATATATATACAGCGTAAGGGTGGTTTTCTTTTTTAAGTGCTTGCAGGCCTCTATTTTTCCCTGACATCACACTGGCACCGTCGTAGGACTGTGCAAGAATCGGAATACTCTTAAGTTGGTTTTGGTTCAATGTTTCCAAAATAAGCGCTGCCAACCCGGGCGCGTCCCTCGACATTGAACAATTGACGAAACCGATAAATCGTTCTTCAACTATTAGTTCATTTACATATCGAATGGTTATAGACAATTGTTCCTCTTTATAGCTTCGTACTTCGTCAACACTCAAGGAAAAAAAGCCACAAGCTTTCACTTATTTTACAATTGCCTCCCGAACTGGGCATGCTATTATTTGCATCATTTAATTTTGAATATCTGGGCTGGAATATGTTCCATGCCTTTCAAAAATTTTTTCATACCTCGAGAAAATTTCAGCTTTTTCCAAAACATTCCCTTTATTGTTAGACGATGCGTTCTCTCGGTGTCCTCTGCAAGGCAAACCCTGACGGGCAAGTAATAGTATTATATCAATAAGTTTCAAAACGTACTCTCTATTTTGCATAAGGGGCTGTCCATTAATTACGTAAGCATAAAAGGGGGGGAGGGGGTTCGAAAAATCTTACGCCTGCTTATAAAGGGTGTCTGATTTATACTAAAGTATGCTTACGTGGGGGGGGAGGGGGTCAAATATGGTCAAAATCGCCCTTACGTAATTAATGGACAGCCCCTAACTTCTTGATCCTGTTGATTTAGGAGTTGCTTATGAACATCTGCAGTTGTCTCGGATTTTTTAAAGAACAAATATTTTTGAGCACGTTCGATATGAATCGAAGACTCCACATGTTTTTTTAACCCTTCGGTAAGTTTCTTCCAGTTGTTGTAACCGTTTTTAACAAATTTTTCATTTTGATGGCGAACTCCTTCTTTAATAAAGTGTCTGCATACAAAACAGTATACCTTGTCTTCCTCAATGCTATACACCAACCAGCTGTATTGTTGGTAATATTTAGATGCGAACGATCTTAAATTGTTTCCAATTTTTGTTTCGGGAAAATTTATACAAGGCTGTGATGGCCCGGCTAACAAGGTACCCAAATTGGTTGATTTATTTATAATAGAATCTGAAGTCTGAAGTGCGTCTTCTTTTAGATTTGCAAGTAAGTCTGCTGTTTTTTCTGTGGTCGTCGGCTGGGAAAAATTCTCGCCAGCATCTCCAACGTCCGCTTCATCATATTTTTTCCCGGAAAATAACTCACAAAACGAAAATTGAATAATCGCGACGTGTAATTAGATCTGCAAAGCTATCAATGACACGAGTGTGGCCAACCTCGAAATGTTTTCCCCCAAAGCAGTAGTAGTTGTCCCCCGAAAACATTGTTTTCAAAATATTTTCCCCTAAACTTTTAAAGTCATTTACGTGCCGTAAAATATGCAATTATGTAACTTCTTAAAAATTAGGGTAGGTTTCAATTTTACGATTGAATGGTGAGAAAGAACGAACTAGTCGTCTTGTTTTGTTTTATTCATTAAAATGCTTCCACTGTGATTTAGTGTGCTGATTTCATATATTTCAACGGTTTTTTAAGATTGGCTCTAGATTCGGAGATATGGACCCAAAACCATTATTTAGGACATTGACCCACTTAACAAGCTGTAACTTCGTTGTTTATTAACAGATTGTAATTATTTTTACGTCTATAAAAGGCCAAAAGAATGCTTTTTGACGCTTCCCTAATAACAAATATTCATAAGTTTGAAGTAATTCAAACTGCTACTGGTTCGGATCACTTCCCAATAACACTAACTCTGGCAATTTCCTCTAGGCAAAACACTTTCCCCCCATATAGTTACACTACACCAAACTGTAGTGGAAGAACAATTAAGTGGAATCCCCTAAAAGCAACTGAATACGCAATGCATTTGAACCGTTCGGAAATCAATCTCCACATTTCAAACGTCATAGAACAAAATTCAGTCGAAACCCAAAACAAAATCATATTAGAATCTATCAGCTTAGCTGCCTCTCAGTTAGGGATGGTAAAAAGAAAGCATAATACTCTATTATTCAACAAAAAGGCCCCATGGTTCGATTTCGAGCTACGTACTGCAAGAAATGAAGTAAACAGAGCCCTGCGCAAGTGTAGAAGTTCTGCGTTCGAATATAGCGACAAAATCAATTTTTTAAATTTAAAATCTACTAACAAAAAGCTTTTGGGCAGTAAAAAGAAGGGCGCTTTTAAAGGCTTTCTCTAAAAAGCACCGAGGGAATAATTAGGGTTTTCCTAAAAAGCCTTTCCAAGTCCCATATTTTAAACCATAAGCATTTTACCCAGAATTTATGGGATTTAAATTTGCTCCCAACCTATTAATAGGGTTCACAAAAATTTCGGAAAAAAAATTTAAAAATAAATATGGACCTAAAAGGCTTCTAGAATTTCCTTTACCAACCAATAATTGCCTTGAAAATTTTTCGAAATAAAAAGCAATTTTTAACACCCAAAATTCAAGAAAGTCCGTTAAAAAAAAAACCAAAGTTGGCGAAAGGAATTATAATGAATCCAAATTTTTCAGGGGAAAAAGTTTCTTAATAAATTTAAACCCTCGTTTGCAAACGATCATTTCGGAAACCAAAAGCCTTGTTGTTCAAGGATTTTGTAAGGTTTCCAATTAAATTTTGGAAAACTTTAAATTCAGGGAATTTAACGAGTTCTAAAGAATAATAAAATATTTAAATCCTTTTAATAAAGGGAAACATTTTAAAGAAATTAAATTAAAAAATTTTAAATGTTTGTAAAGAAAAATATCAGGAATGGCGGATTTCCCAAATTAATTTGGGCTCCCTGGGCCAAAATCAACCTTCAAAATTGGTTAAGAAAAACTAAATTTTAAGGAAATTTTTAATAAATGTTAGCAATTCATTTTGAACCGTTCCTTTTTCCGTTTTTAAAAAGAGAAAAACCCTTTTGAAAAACCGTCCACAAACCCATTTTATTTGAAAGATTATTACTATTATTGGGAAAATTGAAATTTAAACCACAAATAATTGGAAAAATTTAATAAAAGGTTATTTGAACTTTTCCAAACTAAAGCCGGAAGAAATTGTTTTATAAAGAAACGGAAGTTTTTTAATGGATGGTTAAAAAGGCCTAAAAAAAACCGAACAAAAAATAAATTTTTTGGTGAACTTTGTTTTGTTAAATTTTCCTTTATTTCAAATGGAAAATTGGAAAATGTTTAAAAATTTAATTTTTTTGTTTAAAACCCGGGAATTTAACAGGCTAAACCTTGGGTTTTTTATATTAAATAATTTTAAAAATTAAATTAAACATTTTAATTTTAGTTGGAAGAAAATTCTTATCGTTGAAAACATTTTTCCTTCAATTAAAATTAAAAACTTTTTAAATTTTTTTTAACTCCCTTTAGCTGAGTTTGGTTTTTTCCTTTAAAAAGGAGTAAAAATTTTGGGTTAACTTACAAACAAATTTATTGGTCCGAGAAATTTCCAACCTGGAAATTAAAAGGATTCGTTTTTTGGTCGTTTCGAAATTTCTTTTCCGGAAGAATTTAATTTTAATGGTTAAATCAAAATAGCTGAAATTAAAATAGACCGCTTAACCAAAAAAATTCAATTTAAAAATAGAAAGGCTTTGTTTGGTTGAACCGACCATGGAAAAATCCTTCAATAAATAAAAACCAATTCCGTTTAACCTTCTAGGCTGATTTGGGAGAAACCGAAAAGGGAGGAATTAATTTTGGCCTAACACAACCAAAGGTTTGGGCAAAATCCTTCCAACGCGAAAAATTAAAAATTCTGTTTTTTGGTGCGCGAACTTCCTTTGAAATAATTTAATTTCTCAAAATGAAGATGGAAATAAATAAGGCCGCAACAAAACCGTTAGGAAAATTTTTGAAATTGTTGGTAAAAAACGAAATGGAAATATACCAAAATAAACCAGTGGTAGGAATCCTTCTAGGTGCATTCCAGGGAGAAAACGAACCCCGGCAATTCCTTTGAAACACCAGGGGAAAAAAGCTTAAAACCAGAAAAATTTGGGAAAAACTTAAATTTTAGAAAAGGGGAGGGTTATTTGAAACAAAACCCAAGAAGATAATAATGGGCGAAAAAAAGTTTTTAAACAAAAATTAAAAAGGATATAAATCATATTGGACAACCTTCAAATTAATAACAATTCCAGTGGAATAAATTTATTGTTTCACCGGAAAAGAAAAAACCAAAAAGGGAAAACAAATTTTAGAGGAGAAGAAATAAACAAGAATACAAAGGGCAAAAAAAAAGATTTTATAACAAATAAATTAAGGGTAAATGATAAAAATAAAAATGAATACGTTTGGGTTTTGGATTCAGGCGCATCGTCTCATATATGCAACTCGAAAGAAAGATTTACTGAAATTACCGAAGGGAACAAAGAAAAATTGAATCTGGCAAGTAATGAAACAATTAACATTGAAGGAAGAGGTACCATAAAAATAAAAACAAAAGATTACGTCATTGCGATTTTGGAAAATTCTTTATACGTACCAGACCTGCGGACAAATCTGTTATCCGTATCAAAGATGACCGATCACGGATTCGAAGTAAAATTTTTCAAAGATAAGGCCATCGTTCGAAATCCTAAAACAAATAAATATATTATGACTGCTAAAAGAGAAAATGGACTATATTACGTACATGAATTAGTTGAACAAGGAAATGTGGTTAACACAAAATCGACGCTTGCGGATTGGCATGAGAAATTCGGCCATCTAAATGAGAACGATTTGAAGTATATGATCAAACAGGGTAAGGTGGCAGGAATTCAAACAAAGGTGGATGAATGGCTTCCAAAGTGTGAGGTTTGTATCAACGGGAAGCAAACGCGTGCACCTTTCATGAACTCTCTTACAACTTGTGACGATCTTTTGGAACTGATACATACAGATGTATGTGGACCTATGAGGGAAAGTTCAAATGGAGGAAGTCGTTATTTTGTTCATTCATTCATTGATTCATTGATGACAAGAGTCGATGGTGTGAGGTTTATTTCCTAAAAAAGAAATATGAAGTCGCAGATAAGTTTAAGGAATTCAAAGCGTTAGTAGAAAATAAAACAGGAAAACGAATTAAGGTGTTACGTTCCGACAATGAAACCGAGTTCACATGCTACGAACTTGATGATTTTTTGAAGAAAGAAGGAATCAAACACGAATTCAGCGTGCCACATACCCCTCAACAAAATGGTGTAGCAGAGAGGAAGAACCGCACTCTTGTTGAAATGGCAAGGTGCATGATGATGCAATCTAAATTACCAGCAAGTTTTTGGGCTGAAGCCATCGGAACAGCGAACTATATTCGGAATAGATGTCCCACTAAAAGCTTACAAGGCGATTGTCCCTTCAAGGTTTGGACCGGAAAAACTCCAAATGTGAATTACTTCCAAAGATTTGGCGATGTAGCATACATGTTGGACAAAAAACCAAATAAAAGCAAGTTCGACTCAAGGTCGAAAAAGTGCATTTTCGTTGGATACTCAACAATATCAAAAGCTTATAGATTATGGGACCCAGTTGACAGGAAGGTACATCGAAGTCGAGACGTGAAATTTCTGAACGATTGTCAGTCGAACGATGTTTTTTAGGATTTCATGAATGAGCACCTACCGGAAAACAGCATCAACGTAAATTATGAATTAAAGCCAGAAAATGTATCGCGTGAAATTAATGTGGACGATGAACGTGTTTTAAGCCGTGGAGAACATTAACATAACCAAACACTTCCGACAAGAAGAGGACGAGGGCGCCCGAAAATTATGAGGACAGGCCAAAGGGGACGACCACGAAAAATCCTTAACGAAATTTCAAGAGCCCAAGTTGAAGTCACAGGTCAAGAAAATACCGAAGAGTGCGAAAACGAATATGCTACGCCTGATTTGAATACTGCAAGTGAAGATTTCGCGGGATTGGCTGAAACAGTTGAAGAAGTTTTGTCTGGTGCAGATGCAGATAAGTGGATCAACGCTATGAAAACAGAATTTGATGCTCTCAAAAGGAATGGAACTTGGAAAATCGTTGGTCGACCGCAAAACAGAAAGGTCATTGGCTCAAGATGGGTACTCCGAGTAAAAACTAATCAAGATGGATCTGTGGACCGCTATAAAGCCAGATTGGTAGCAAAGGGATTAAGTCAAAGACCTGGAATTGACTATAATGAAACATTTGCTCCAGTGGCAAGAATGCAGTCGATAAGAATGGTGATGGCGTTAGCTGCCGAATTGGATTTGGAAGTACACCAATTGGACTTCGTCAGTGCTTATTTGAATGGGGATATTGAAGAAGAAATATTCATGGACATCCCAAAAGAATTTCATATGTTCTTGTCGAAACAAGAAAAACAACATCTTCAGGGAGATAGGGTATGTTTAATACAAAAAGCTCTTTATGGTCTCAAGCAATCGGGAAGGCAATGGTACAAGAAACTAGACGAAAAATTGCGTCAATTAAACTTAAATCCGTCACTTGCTGATCCATGTGTCTATATCCGAAAGAATGAAAATAATGTGGTAATAGTGACAATTTATGTGGACGATTTAATCATAGCAGCGAATAAAGAAGATGAATTAACCATTTTGAAAGCCGAATTGTCGAAGAGTTTTGAAATGAAAGATATGGGAAGAATAAAGTATTGTTTGGGCATCGAATTCAAACAAAGTGATAACAAATCAAAAATCACTATGAGCCAGCAGCATTACATAAAAGATATTTTGCATCGTTTTGAGATGGAGGACTGTAAAGGAGTAAGCTGCCCACTAAACGCCAGCGAAAAGCTATCAAGAGAAATGTGTCCTGAAAATGAAGAAGAGAAAAAGGAACTTGAAGGTACACCATATCAAAATTTAATCGGTAGTTTAATGTATCTTGCAGTTTGTACACGTCCTGACATCGCACACGCAGTAAGTGCACTAAGTCAATTCAACTCAAACTTTGGGAAGCAGCACTGGGTAGCCGCTAAAAGGGTTCTCCGTTACCTTAAGCAGACTCAGCAATTGGGCTTGGTATTTGAGAAAACTGGAGAGCAGCTTGTTGGGTATACTGATGCGGATTGGGGATCATCAACGGATGATCGAAAATCATACACTGGGTACGCATTTTGTCTAGCTAATGCAGCTGTAAGTTGGGAATCACGCAAACAGCGGTCTGTAGCCTTGTCAAGCACAGAGGCGGAATATATGTCATTATCGGATGCTTCGAAAGAAGCAATACATCTACGTCGTTTTCTGGATGAAATTATTGGTGAGCAGCCTCCAACTATCATATATAATGATAATCAAGGGGCTGGTCTGTTATCAAAAAACCAAGTTTTCCATAACAGAACAAAACATATTGATATAAGGCACCATTTTGTACGAGAAGCTGTTGCGAAAGGAGAGGTCTTAATCAAGTACATGGAAACAAATAAGATGCCAGCGGATGTACTAAAGCTCTTCCATCACCAAAGCATTTCAAATGCATTACTGAACTTGGATTAACATTTTTAAGCGTCCTAGCTAACTTGAGGGGAAGTGTTAAAACTCAAGAATAGTATCACGCTACCTTTGTTTTTTATATTAAAAATCAATTTAAGAAATAGAATTAGACATTTAGTTTAGTTCGAATCCGACTCTTATCGTGAAAACATTTTTCCTTCAATAAATAAAAACTTATTCATTTTCGTTTAACTCTAGCTGAGTTTGTTTTAGTATCCTGAAAAGGATTGTGAATTGATTTTGGGCCTAACTACAACATTTCTAAAAAAAAAAAGTACTTCGAATAAAAAAACCTAAAAACTTTTTTTGACTGTTGTGCTTATTTAAGAAATGGTAGGGAGGGGGTCCACTTCAATTATGCGCCTGGGGCCTCGAACATGTGAAGTCCGCCACTGATATCAGACCTTGAAGTGGAATTCAGAAATGCGAAAATTGAAGGTTTTGTTGTGAGTCGCGATCTCGCTTAGACTCACAAAAATATTTTTCCTCCTCCTTCTACACGCTCGCAAACTAAATGAAAACAACAAAGTGCGAATGAAGCATAAACAAAAAGAAAGAAAGCTAAAAGACCCAAAAGCAAAAGGCAGTGACCTGCATTTATGAATTTCTACTTCAAGGTGATTCCATGCTCCAGCGTAAATTGCTGACAAACATGCAAACATGCAGTTCGGCCACTTGCAACAACAACAACACCGGCACAGTATATGCCCGATTGACAAACATCAGCGCTGGCGCAGCGAATGCACAATTGCAATCCGATCACTGGCAATAACAACAACAACACACGTCAAGAGTTTTATGTAAAAGCAACAACAACTACAAAAGAAGAACAAAGAACATCGGAATAGCTGTATGTAGTAACAATATGGCAATTTTGGTACAATTGCAGGTGAAAGTCGCGGTCAAGCTTATGCAAAATGTTCGGGAAGAATCGACGACGATCGCTGACAATGGGAATTCTGATACTGCAAGATCAGCAATATCAATCTATATAAACGGAGCTTCGATGACTGGAAGAGCACTTCTGCACACGTACTCATCCAAGGGCCACGACGTAGAAGTAAATAGTCAAGCAATAGCGATATTTGTATTTGAAAGTATAGGATTCATTTTGTTAAATAAAGGATTAAAACCTATTTGTTGGTGTCTTTTATTTGATGAAGGAAATACGGGGACTATTATACGCTCGACATTGTCTGAGCGCTTGGTACCCTACGTTGTAATTTAGTGACATTTGTGCGCTCGACACAGTTTGAGCGCTGTGCACACTATACTACAACAGTTTAAACATTGACAATGTGACCGATTTGCTTTTACTTCATTTCGCCGATGATGCTGTGGTACAAGCTCGTTCCCCAATAATTCTAAAAAAAATACTTTGCATTATTATAATAATCGAGGATTATTGCGAAAAAAATAAATTAACAGTTAAGCCTAACAAAACACAAATAGTTCATTTTCGTAAAAGGGGAAGACCTACTAGTCATAGCTTTTACTACAAAGAGCAAAGACTTAACGTAACAGGTTGGCTGAAAAGTCCCCGGTCTAACAAAAAAAAACACATTTTTTTGTCAAAATTCGTTTTTATTATTCAACATAGTTCCCTTCAAGAGCGATACAACGGTTATAACGACCTTCCAATTTTTTGATACCATTTTGGTAGTACTCCTTCGGTTTTGCCTCAAAATAGGCCTCAGTTTCGGCGATCACCTCTTCATTGCAGCCAAATTTTTTCCCTGCGAGCATCCTTTTGAGGTCTGAGAACAAGAAAAAGTCGCTGGGGGCCAGATTTGGAGAATACGGTGGGTGGGGAAGCAATTCGAAGCCTAATTCATGAATTTTTGCCATCGTTCTCAATGACTTGTGGCACGGTGCGTTGTCTTGGTGGAACAACACTTTTTTCTTTTTCATATGGGGCCGTTTTGCCGCGATTTCGACCTTCAAACGCTCCAATAAGGACATATAATAGTCACTGTTGATGGTTTTTCTCTTTTTAAGATAATCGATAAAAATTATTCCATGCCCATCACAAAAAACAGAAGCCATTACTTTGCCAGCGGACTTTTAAGTCTTTCCACGCTTCGGAGACGGTTCACCGATCGCTGTCCACTCAGCCGAGTGTCGAGTGGACTCAGGAGTAGTGATAGAGCCATGTTTCATCCATTGTCACATATCGACGCAAAAACTCGGGTGTATTGCGAGTTAACAGCTGCAAACACCGCTCAGAATCATCAACACGTTGTTGTTTTTGGTCAAATGTGAGCTCGCGCGGCACCCATTTTGCACAGAGCTTTTTCATATCCAAATATTGATGAATGATATGACCAACACGTTCCTTTGATATCTTTAAGGCCTCTGCTATCTCGATCAACTTCATTTTACGGTCATTCAAAATCATTTTGTGAATTTTTTTGATGTTTTCGTCGGTTACCACCTCTTTCGGGCGTCCACTGCGTTCACCGTCCTCCGTGCTCATTTCACCATGCTTGAATTTTGCATACCAATCAATTATGGTTGATTTTCCTGGGGCAGAGTCCGGAAACTCATTATCAAGCCAAGTTTTTGCTTCCACTGTATTTTTTCCCTTCAGAAAACAGTATTTTATCAAAACACGAAATTCCTTTTTTTCCATTTTTTTCACAATAACAAAAGTTGCTTCACAAAAGACGCTCTATCTCACAAACTAATTGACTTACAGACGTCAAATTTTGACACGAATCATTTGAAGGTTGCCACTATATAAAAATAATATGCATTTAATACTAGCGACGCCATCTATGTGTCAAACCCGGGACTTATCAGCCAACCTGTTAGTTAAAACGTATACATTAGGGCATGCAATCCCGGACGGGTTTTCTGATCCCGGGATTTCGGGATTAATTTTTTATAAATCCCGGGATCCCGGGATCCCGAAATTTTTCGTGGCTAATAGAATGCGTCAAAATATAGGTAGTAAAAACGGCTTTTATTAAACAAAATAGCTTTTATTTAAACTAATAACCAAAAAGAGCATTCAGTCTCGCATGAACAAAAGGTTTTTTCATCTTAAAGTTAAATATAATAACATAAAAAATTTAAATTAAATAAACAGGTTGTCCAGAAAACTTCAGCAAAAATGAAACCGCCGATAGGTCGATTCAAGAGAAATATGCTTTGCTTTTAACCCACCTTTCTAAGTGGTACCGTTTACGAGCTGTAGCACCTCAAAAAAGTGTATTTTTGTATCGAATTTTGAGTATAACTTCGTTTTAAATAAAATTTTTATATATATTTATGTATATATATTCAGGTAACAATTGGCAGATCAATTATTTTTGAAATAACTTCTAAGCAAAACGAGTGCATCAAGTGTATCGTCTGAGAGACTAAATCTTATTTTATTACAAAACTTTCCAGATGTTGAAAAACATCTCTCACACTCAACACTTGTGACAGGAATTGTTAACAGGTAATCATGTGCTTATTGCAGATAAGTGCCGAGTTTTCCACAATGAAGAAAAATACTTATTTCTTGAGTCACAATTTGAATAAAGCGTAAGTTAGGGCTATGAAAAGCTTATCGAAATAGCGAAGTATCGCGATTTTATGTATATCGATTTGATTTATCAGTAAATTGTTATGTCAATGTTGTACACAAACGGCAAAATTTTACCAGAAAAAAATGGCAAAGAAAAATCCCGAAAATCCCGGGACAAAATAAGGGCTCGGGATCCCGGGATTTCGGGATTCGGGATCCCGGGATTGCAAGCCCTAGTATACATATTTAGGTGTGCCATTCTCTAGCTCAACGCTTGGTAAATGTGCATCGGAAGAAGCAATTAAAAAAGGGAACGTCGCACTGATTACTACTATCCAGACCTTAAGACAGTGCAAAGCCGATGCGTGGGAGGGAATGCTAAGAGTTTCCGATTCTGTGGTAGCTTCATCACTTCTCTACGCTGTACAGGCTTGGGGCCTGAGGTACACTGAGCAGCTAGAATTGGTGCAGTCCGCGTTTTTCAAAAAATTATTCGCTCTATCAAAGTCCACACCAAATGCACCCCCAAGACTAGAACTAGGAATGTTAAAGTTATCCTCTAAGATATTCAGGCGAATACAACTGGGTCACACAATTCAACATCTTTTTGCAAAAAATAGGCCTCTCTCATCTCCTCGAGTGTCCCCATGTAGGAACCTGGAAAGTGATGGAGGAAACCGCTTTTAAACGTTTTGATCGTCATCTCAAGTTCGAAGATATTCTAAACTGCCAAAACTTTCCCCATATGAATTGCTTGGTATTAAGGTCTCTCGAAGACAAAACAGACGAATATATCTTTCAAAATAATATGTATTTAACCAAAATAATAATTCAATTGCGCATGTCTACCAAATATAACCTTCGTTTATGTATAAAAGGCCTTATATATAAAATTAACCAAAATGCTCATTGCATATTATGTAACATGAGTGAGAATGAAACTCTTGAGCACATCCTAATAAAGTGCCCTATATACTATGCTTTTAGAAATCATTACCTAAACCAACTATTAAATACAGCTTGTTCCTGGAATGTCAGCCCTTTCTTCATTTTAAATTTTACCGATAAGCTAAATGAGTAAAATTACATACTCCATGAAAGTATTCTTGCCACTTATAGTAGTTCTTTTTATTTTTTATTTTATTTTTAAAGCTTGTTATTATCGGTATTAGCTCTTATATAATCATGAACTCCACTGCTAGAACAATCTTGTTAAAGCAGTTAATAAAATAATATTGAATTGAATTGAATTGATATAATTTAATGAAAAACTAAGATTATATAAATTTCTCTTCACATAAAAAGTTGAACATTTAAGTTAATGTACACATATTCCAAAAAAAAAATTTTTTTTTTCTTTCATTCTTCCTCTTTTAAAATTTTCACCATGGTTCGATTTTTTTATTGAATTATGATTTAATTAACTGATTTTAGGTTAATATTAGTGTCTTTTTTTATTTTTCGATAGTTATATAATATTTTGTATTATTTTGAATATTTTTTTTTTTCTAATAATACTGTTGGTTTTTCGGCGTAGCCACTTTGAGGCCGGGACTTTAAAGAAAGGCGAAATAACCAAACTTAGTGAGTACCCTTTTCGCGTTCGACTGCCCTAACTGGCAGCGCTGCCTGGGAGCACTGCGCGCTGCCCTCTTCACTGTCGAAAAAGTCTCTTCGCGTTAACAACTCGCTCACGCGTCGGCAAAAACGTTAAAATTAAAAGAAAAAAATCACTACTTAAAAAGTAATTAAAAATCAAAAGGTGAAGTGATTGGAGTTAAAATCAAAAATAAAACCAAAATATAATTTGAAACTAAAACAAAATAAAATAAAAAAACCTTTACTTTTTTAAATAAAAACTAAGTACATAAATCCGAATTATCGTCGCGCAAATCGGCATATAAATCGACGTACCCGGCATCCCCCAGGGTCAGCAGCGGAGTACCAGGTGCGTCCTCTTTAGTCTGAAATCACACCGGACAACAAAGTCTCTCCCCCCCCCCCCCCCCCCCATTGACATCTCCCCCGGAGATGGGCCCGTTTCCGACGAGCCAACCGCCGCATTTTCGTGCGCAACCAGAGGTTTCGAGCTCCGTGAGCATCCCCTCCCCGTCACAGGCACCCGCTCACGTCTCCATCAGCCAGACTCAAACGCTTTTGCCAACGGTTCGGGCGCTTTTAGATCAAGGTTCGCAGAGGAAATTTCTTACTGATCGACTGCAGCTGCATTTGAATTTGCCAACGACTCATAAAATCTGCAACATCTCTGGCATGGGTGGCCAATGCACCCAAATCGCGAAAAAGAAATGCACCATCACGCTCGACTCACCTCGTTCTTCGTTCAAGGAAGAAATCGACGCCGTGGTGTTGCCGAAATTGACCAATTGGCTTCCGGCCAAAAGGGTGTCCAATTTGGATCCCCACGAGATCTCATCGTAGGAGCTCGCCGATCCCCGGTTTATGAATCCAGCCCGCATCGATTTGGTCATCGGGTCTGATATCATGCCGAAATTACTGCGGCCGCGCATCAAGATGAATGTTGGAGCAAGCCTTATTGCCCAAAATTCAATATTCGGATGGTATTTGAGTGGGCCAATCGCCAGCGAATCCATCGAAGCGTTTACGACGCAAGTCTCCTCCGGAGACCACCAGGAGTCACTTCACGAGACACTCAAATCATTTCCAGAACAAGAGGAAGTTTCAGCCTCGCCTCTCCCTCTTCCAGAGGACATCTATTGCGAAAAAATATATTCGCAAATCACATCTAGAAATTCGGATGGTAGGCCCGTTGTGCGTCCACCGTTTAAGATCGAATTTTCTAAAGCCGCTCCTTGCTTGGACTCGTCGCAATTTGGAGCGCTGACGCAATACAGGAGCTTGAAGAAAAGGATCGCACGGCAGCCACTTATGCGCGACACCTTTAATTCAGTGATCAAGCCCGAGAGTTTATCCACGAAGATACGAATCGTTTTCAACGCTATCCAAAAGACCTCTTCCTCCTTATCGCTGAACGATATGGTTAATGTTGGAGCGGTGCTGCAAGCGTATCTGGTCCTTCGTATGATCAGCTGTGCATTCGCCATCCAGCAGTTCGATCCAGGAGGATTTTCCTCCTGGATTTTCGCTATCGAGGTGTCGACGCGAGTTTTCCACCTCACGCCGCTGCTCCTGATCGCAACACCTCCCCCTCCCCCTTTTCATTTATTGTTCACTATCTTCTCAACAATATCGCCTCCGCCTTCTCCTACCAACGTCGCCACGGCCCAATCCAATCGTCTAGCAGACGCGAACTGGATTGAGAAATTATAGTTGCGTAGCGCAAGGCGGGCAGTATGTTGGTTTTTCGCCGTAGCCACTTTGAGGCCGGGACTTTAAAGAAAGGCGAAATAACCAAACTTAGTGAGTACCCTTTTCGCGTTCGACTGCGCTAACTGACAGCGCTGCCTGGGAGCACTGCGCGCTGCCCTCTTCACTGTCGAAAAAGTCTCTTCGCGTTAACAACTCGCTCACGCGTCGGCAAAAACGTTAAAATTAAAAGACAAAAATCCCAACTTAAAATGTAATTAAAAATGAAAAGGTGTAGTGATTGGAGTTTAAATCAAAACTAAAACCAAAATATAATTTGAAACTAAAACAAAATAAAAAAAAAAAGCCTTTACTTTTTAAATAAAAACTAAGTACATAAATCCGAATTATCGTCGCGCAAACCGACATATAAATCGACGTACCCGGCATCCCCCAGGGTCAGCAGCGGAGTACCAGTACGTCCTCTTTAGTCTGAAATCAGACACCCAGCAATGTACATTTAAAACAGAAATTTATCAAGGAACTTGAATTCCCGCATAAATTATGACTGCATTTACTGAAAAAAAAATAAGTTACCAGTAGCAACATATTTGTTATAAAATTAATTTCTCAAGTTTTTGAGCTTTTTTAGACCCGGAGTCACCCACGGTATATTCGCAAGTGTATGTTTAATTTTCAGTAGGGGAGAGGTGTGTACCTTGGACCCATTGTACCTCGGTCCGAGTGTAGATTCCCGCTCAACCACTGCATATACATGCAAATGTTCTTCTCTGGAATGTTCCACTCACGCTGCTATTTGACTTAAGTTTGCTGTATAGTGTCAAGCTATACAGACAAGTGGAAAAACGCGAAAAAAAAATTTTCCGCAAAAAAGTATTTTTTTTTTTAAGGCGAATGCAAAAGCTTTGGTGCACAACTCAATCGAAATTTTCGAATTCTACAAATAAGTCATAAAAATTTTTTTATTTTCAAAACATAGCATGAGTTCTTCTTTTGTTTTGATTCCAAAATATGAATTTTTAGATGATATTTTTTAAAACAACAGGAAGGTGTACTTTGGACATATGCTTACAAGTGTACCTTGGACCGGTCCAAGGTACAAATTTTAGATGAATTTGGCTTGCTGTTTCTTATTTTGATCGAATTTAGAAAATTGTCTCTCTTTTCTTCAGAAAATAACGGAAGATAACGAAAAAACCATACCGAAAAGAGTTTCGAAAGAAAAGATTCAATTTCAAGATGATTTATAGAACCTGTTTAAGCGTTGAAAATGATTCATCCATCTCAAGCCTTTTGCGCGAGAAAAAAGGAAGACTTAAATACTTTCCGTTTTAAACAATATGACATATGCAAATAAACGAGTCTTTTTAATTTCTTACATACTTGCTACGAATTTACTCCTTTTATTTTATGTGGTCCAAGGTACACATACCAAAGGACCATGGTACACTTGCATGGTGTACCTTGAACCGTTTTGGATTGGTATGGTAAAAGTAGTTTTTCTATTTATTGGTAAGGAGGAGAAAAATAAATGACTCTTCATTTAATGTCGGAAGGATATGAGAGAAGTTATATAAAAGAAAAACTAAAGAAAACATCCTGCAAAATTTGCTAGATTGAAAAATGTAAAATCTGGACCAAGGAACACACCTCTGCCCTATAGAAATACCGATGATATCAATCATAATGCTCCTGAAGCAATTTAATGCTTCAACAGGACACAAAGAGTCCAATAAGGCATTCCAGTCAAGTCTACTACCAATAATTTTGAGATTCAAGAGCTTAAAATCACACTTCTTATAATCATAACTAAATTTCGGGTATTATCCAATTTAAGAGGTGAATATTCATAAAATACTAAAATAACACAGGTATACAAGGTTTTGGACCAAGAAAATGGATAGCGACCCTATAGGAATTTTTCGTGCTGATTCCGAATCTGGTACCCGTTTTTCTCTATCACGTCAAGTTTTTGAGAAATCGTTAAATAACGGTTTTTGACATTTTAACCTATAGTCAAGTCAATAATGAGGTCGTAGACCCTATATTCCTTAACCGATTTCAAAGTTTTTGGTACTCATATGAAAGAGGAATGACAACGAACATATCCTTTATACACAAATTTGGAATTGATTCAGTAACTTGGAAGTATAGGGCAAAAAACGCGATGCTGATTTCCAATTTTTAGCGATTTTGTTTAAAAACTTGAAATTCAAATGGTTATAATT
>CM035807.1:64646560-64961907 GCA_020466095.1 Chlorops oryzae | reverse complement strand
GAAAACCAAACTCAAAAAAAAGGCGAAGAACCAGCTAATCAATAATAACACCATAATTTCAATTATTATCTTGTACCAAGACAAAAAATAAAAGTTTTATTTAAATTCGAGTATATTGAAAGCTTATTTCGCCTTCATGCACGAAATATTGTGACAGCTCATCACGTATATCTTTTCCTGTTTTGTTGAACCTGCGGTGCGCTTCAAGTGGAAAAAAAATTGCTTTCTGTTTGAATATTTCTACGCCAATCACCATCCACAACATTTCCTTCGCCGTCGTATCGATCGACCAAGCTAGGATTGATATAAACAGTGCTCCGCATAATGAGGTAGTTATGGAGAGCACAGCAAGCAACTGTTATTTTTCGTGCTTTTTCTGGATCAAGGTTAATCGGCTTTCCGAACACTCGAAAGCGGCTCGCTAAAATACCAAATGCATTTTCAACTATACGTCTGGCACGCGATAGGCGGTAGTTGAAGATTCTTTCGAGTCCATTTAAATTACGATGGGGATATGGTTTCATCAAATGATTTCCTAAAGCAAAGGCATCATCCCCTACAAGGAAATATGGAATTGGTTCATTACGTCCGGGCAATGGATCGGATGTTGGCAAATTCAATTCATTGGCGGACATGATCTAAAAAACGATGTGCGCTGAAATACACCACCATCTGAGATTCGACCGTTTGCTCCAACATCTATGTAGGTGAATTTATATTGTGCATCAGCAATCCCCATCAACACAATACTATGGGTTCCTTTGGGAAAAAAAAACAATTATTTCTATAGGATTGAATGTTTCAAAATACTGAAATGGTTTGGTACCTTTATAATTATAGTAAACACTTCCAGAATGCGCTGGGGCTTTAATTACGATGTGTTTACCATCAACAGCACCAATGCAATGAGGAAAATTCCACATCTCAATGAAGTCAAGAACCAATTTAAGCCAATCTTCTTCAGTTGATGGAAACTGTATCTAAAACATTTATAATTCTCTAACAAATAAAGAATCGATGAGCTTTTACCTTCATAAATTCAGGTAGCAGAACTTTGTATAGTGCATCGCAAACCTCAGGAACTATGGTGGATATGGTTGATTGCGGAATTCGAAATAGGTATTGGAGAGACATCAAACTATCGCCTGTAGCAAGAAAACGCAATGTGAGAGCAAGACGTTCACCAGGTGAAATGGGTTCACGCATGGTTGTAATTTCTTTTTCAATCAATGGAGAAATCATTGCTAGAATATTATTAAAGTCAGCAATATTCATTCGTAGAAAGTTTTTGTATAGTTGCGGCACCCCACTCTCCAGCTCTTTAAGAAGTGTACTGTAACATCCAAACTTTCGGCGGAGTTTCACCCAATCGCGCACCCATACACTACGTTTTCGACGACGCGTTATGTTCTCGTTTTCTTGTACCTCAACAATAAATTTAGCAGCATTGCCAAAAATATTCACCAACAACAATTCGTCTTCTTCAGATTCATTCATTTTTGCAGTTGATGAATTAAAATATTCGAGCAAATGAATTTCAAATTCAAATGACAGATACGGAAAAGAAAATATAAGTAAAAATTATTTGCCACAGATTCTGTTTTCTAAAAATTATTTCATTCGTGTAATAGTATAGCAAATGTATTTGCTACAACACGAGAAAATATTATTTTCTATAGGTCTGACAAATATTTTTTTAAGCAAATATTTGCTATAGTGTAATACCATGGAAAATATATTTTCTCCAAATAAAAATTTCGGAAAATAATTTTTTTGAAAATAGAGACAATATTTGCTACGTCTAATGCTTGCTTTAGTGAGTTTGTAGCAAACGAAAAAACATGTGCAATAAATGTTCTACCGTTTTCCAAACGAAAACTTCGCTTGCAAATTCTTCAACAAACGAAGTTAGTTTGCAACAAACAACGGACGTTTGTGACAAACTGGCGATAAACGCCTTTTTTTCTGCGTGTACATTATATGCATTTAACGAACCAATAAATAGATGTATTCGTTTATGTAATATTTACAGTTCTCGATTAGATTTTAGTATAAGTCTTTCGAGCTTTAAGTTGAAACTTTTTGAATTATTTAATTAGGCTAGTTTGAAAGATATAAATCTGTAGACTGAAATAAAAAATAAAAAATAAATAAAAATAAAAAAAATAAAATAAACGATGAGTTTTTCTCTATGGTTTCAATAATATAATCTTCTTGGATAAAAACCATAGAGAAATCTTATTGTTTTTCTTCCATTTTATGTGGCATCGTTTTCTCTGTGTAAGAACTCTTAAAGAGATCACTAAGTGAAGCTCTATAAATTAAACTATCCTCTCTAGCAACTGTTTTTCGAGCTATGTGACGCTGAGGCACACTTTTTGTGGTTGCATGTTCTTGAATCTAAATACAATTTATACAAATATTAGGTGTAGTAAAAAGAAATCCATTATTTTTGCATTAAATTGAGGGCTTTATTTAAGATAGTTAGAATGACCCGATTTAGGTCAAATATGCGCCGTTTTGTTCGATAACTTGTTGCCATTTTAAAGGTAATTTCATTATGCCTCTCTCATAGAAGCCCTCGTTCCTATTAGCAAAAAATTGAGACAGTCGAATTTCAGAAGCCTCTCTTGAAGCGAATGTTTCACCAGCAAAATTGTTCGCCATGGACAGGAACAGATGGTAATCACTTGATGTCAGGTCCGGACTATAAGGTGGATGCAGAAGAACCTCCCAACCAAACTCCCGGAGCTTCTGGCGAGTCGCTATCGATGTGTGTGGCCTGGCGTTGTCCTGATGGAACACAATTCCTCTCCTATTGGCCAAAGCTGGCCGCTTATGGGCGATTGCTTCCTTCAGACGGTCCAATTGTTGACAGTACAGTTCCGTGTTAAGAGTTTTGCCGTATGGGAGCAGCTCATAGTAGATAATTCCCTGCCAATCCCACCAAACACACAGCAAAACCTTCCTGGCCGTCAATCCTGGCTTAGCCACCGTTTCCGCCGGTTCACCGTGTTTCGACCACGACCGTTTTCGCTTGACGTTGTCGTAAGTGACCCACTTTTCATCACCAGTCACCAACCGCTTCAGAAATGGGTCGATTTTGTTGCGGTTCAGCAGCGATTCGCAGATGGAAATTCGGTCTATGAGGTTTTTTTGCGTTAACTCGTGTGGCACCCATACATCGAGCTTCTTTGTGTATCCAGCCTTATTCAAATGGTTCCAAACGGTTTTTTGTGCAATCTTTAGCTCTTTTGCAATCGAAACAGTGCTAACATGACGGTCGGACTCGATAATTTCCATGATTTTATCGACATTTTCGACAATTGGCCTTCCAGTGTGTGGTGCATCCTTGACATCGAAGTTACCGGAACGGAATCGACGAAACCAAAATTGCGCATGATTGGCTGTTACAGTATCAGGTCCATAAACGCTATTCACATTTTCAGCCGCCTGGCTTGCGTTTTCTCCCTTATCGAAGAAAAACTGTAAAATGTAGCGAATTTTCTCTTTGCTGATGTCCATCTTTGACAAGCTCTCAAACAAAACTGAATCAATCAATCAAAAAAGTGTCAAAAAAGCTTTTTTAGTAGGAACTGTCATCTTTCTAATGCCCCCTAGTGGAACACGATCGGACTTATACAACGCGAGATGCAGATAAATAACGCCATCTATTGGAAAAATAATGGATTTCTTTTTACTACACCTAATATATTTGTCTACAGGGTGTCCCAAGCTGAGTGTGTCAAACTGAAGGAGGTGATACGGGTGGTCCAGACGGACAAAAAATTTTATGGGATGGAGGGCTCCATTTTGCACTCGTAAGGAGCTTGAGGCGCGGAAAGAATTCGACTTAATTGGTGAGCATACTTTTAGGTGGATATGTAAAGCTTAAACACTATTCAGAAATTTTTAATTTTCTTAGATTTTTCTTTTTCTCATGGTGCCTAAAAGTGTGCTCAATAAATTTGATTAAGATAACTTTTCTGGGAGTCATAAATATAAAATTATTATTTTCAAACCTCAGTTTTGCATTGATTGTAAAACTTTTTTATAGCAACCATGGTATCAAATTGAAGATAAAAACTCAAGGTTTTCGAAAAAAGTAAAAAAAGAGACTCGATTGTATTAATTTAAAAATAACCGATTTTAAAAGCCAAAAGTACACTATTTATGACTTTTATGGCCATAAAAGACAAAGCATTTAATGACTTAAAATCGTGGTATGCAGTTTTAAAGGAAAACTGCCAACCTTTTGAACTCATACGTGATTTTGAAATTACGGCTTGTAAGTTAGGAGCGCCAGCGAAAAAAACAAAATTTGGTTTTTTGCTTGTAAGTCCTCAGGGGTGCATTTTCGAACTCCCCCCTCCCCCCCTCTTCCACACATTTTTTGGTCCGTTTGGACTCCCTTGTAGCCTGTCCGTCTGTCTGTCTGTCTGTCCAAAAGCGAAAATTTTGATTTAAAATTGAGAACTTTTAATAATTTCCAAAAGTGACACTGTTGATTAAAAATGCACAGCTGTAGATAATTTTATTATCTATTCGCAAAAATTATTTCAGAAAAATGTGTTTCCTCCTCTTAACATAACATCGAAAATAGCCATCGGATGGACTTCATCCGATTTTGTCACTCCATTGTCGTGACTGCTTTCGCAACGCATAAAAGGTTCTAAGATGAATAAATGTCTTATATGTCCTATTTTATGAAACAAATGAGAATTATACCGAACGAAAAGAAATCTAATTAAGTGCTCAGTGCTCTTAACTTAAATAGTTTCGCTCTTAATAAATTCAATAAAATGTAGTTGGAATAACAGTTTAGCTGTAAAAATCCGAACTTTAAATGCGAAAGAGAGCGGTCATAATTATGGTACGGAAACCAGGTAAAGATCCTTCTCAAGCCTCATCCTACAGACCGATTAGTCTTCTTCCTTGTCTCTCGAAACTATTTGAAAAACTACTTATTCCGAAATTGTCGTCATTCTTACTAGAACAAAACATTATTCCCTCTCATCAGTTTGGATTTAGGGAAAAACACGGTACAATCGAGCAAGTTAATCGAATTACAAACGAAATAAGAATCGCATACGAAAAAAAAGGATACTGCTCGGCGGTATTTTTAGATATTCAACAAGCATTCGACAAAGTTTGGCATGATGGGCTGGAATTTAAAATCAGGCAATTACTCCCTAAAAATGTTCATGCAGTCTTAAATTCTTATCTGAGTAATAGAAAATTCCAAGTAAAACAAAATTCACTTATAACAAAAGACTTTGTAATTAAAGCCGGAGTTCCGCAAGGGAGCGTTGCCGGTCCGTTTTTATACCTTTTATTTACAGCTGACATTCCTATTAGTGGTCAAATTTTCACATCGACGTTTGCTGATGATACAGCATTTCTAAGTAGACACAAAAACGTGGTGGTGGCAACCAACGAGCTCCAAGCGCATTTAAATAATATCCAAAACTGGTTATCCCGTTGGCGTATTAAAGTTAACGAACAAAAATCTCGCCACATTATATTCACACTTAATAGAGGGGTCTCTCCTGACGCATTCCTAAATAACATTCGAATCCCTCAAGTTGAAGAAATAACATACCTCGGAGTTCATTTAGATAGAAGGCTGACCTGGCGCAAACATATCGAAGCGAAGCGGACTCAGATGAAACTTAAAGCAATTAGCTTGCACTGGCTAATGAATAGTCGTTCCCCCCTAAAACTTGATTATAAAATCCTGTTATATAATCAAGTTATAAAACCGATATGGACGTACGGTTTACAACTCTACGGAAACGCAAGTGCTTCAAATATAGATATTCTGCAAAGATCTCAGTCCAAAATCCGGAGATCAATTACAGGAGCTCCATGGTTCATTAAAAATGAACACATTCATAGAGATCTAAAGGTAGAGACGGTTAAATCAGAATTTATGAAGATCAAGCAAAAATATCGCCAAAAATTGCAATCTCATGTAAATCTCCTCGCCAGAGAACTCGCAACTACGTCCTCTCTTTCGCGATTAAAAAGAAAGGACCGACCGACTATCCAATTCGATCCTTAGAATTCCACTTACTTAAACATATTGCATTCCACTGCACGACCGCGGTTCCTGATTGCGCTTGTGCTTCCTTGCACCTCGGTAAAATAATACTCATGCATTTCATTGCACGAACGCGATTCCTAACTACGTTTGTGCTTACTTGCACTACGCTTGTGCTTCCTTGCGCTTCGGTAAAATAATACTCAAGCATTCCATTGCACGAACGCGATTCCTAACTACGTTTGTGCTTCTTTGCACTCTTCCGGTAAAATAATACGCAAAATCTCCAAGTCTATTCAGACTCAACAGGCCATTTCACGGTCGGATCTTTGATCGAATTAGTCACATGTGTCGGTGAAAGGTAGAGTCCGTGTGCACAAAGACTTTAGTTTTCACTAGCACAGTTGAATGGTTCGTTCAGGGATCTGACAGTGAATTGGCCGTTTTACGCCCAGGTTTCCTTATCTGAGGCTCTCATGCAAATATTAATTACATTTAAATGCATATTAATTATAATAATGCTAAATATCATGTAATTAATTCCAAACTAGACTTAAGATTTTCCTTCTTATTGATGGACTCATGTAAAATGAGTGATACAATAAATAAATTAAAAGTTAAAAAAAAAATTCCGAAGGTTTTTAAATCTACGGATTCACTATTAAAGTTACTACTTTCACTCTTAAATGAAAGCCAAGAGCGTTTTCATTGTTGGGTTAAAAGCAAAATCCTTTAGATTCAAGAGCGTTTTCTCTAAGAGCGTCGCACTCTTGAATTTACTACGAGTTTTTTTTCTGTGTGGGTATTTCAAAATCGGGCTTGACCGAATTAAGCTTTCTTACTTGTTTATGTTGTTTTTGATTTTTAAATGATTAATGCAATAGCATCTTGCCAAAAGGTGTAAACTTATAACAAAACTCAGGCGTAAAATAGAATATTATTGAAATTTTTTAAATTCATGTCCAACTTCAATACGTGTATTTCGCAAAGAACGAAAACAAAAACAGAATAGAAAACAATAACAGAGCTTAAAAGTAACAGCATTTATTCTCCATATAGCTATGCGTGGTAAGAAAAATGTTTGGATAAAATTTGCAATCGATATGTGAAAATTATTGAAAATACTTCATGGATATGATATCTTTTAAATTAATGTCCACCACTGTCTATAAAAATCAATTTGTGTACATTCGGCCGCTTAAAACTCGAAAACGGCTGGACGAAATTAGATACTTCCTGCTGTGTTTGTTTGAAATTGCTAACATACGCGAAGGTTTAAGGGAAAAAATATTTTTAAATTTGCAACAGGTGGCAAAATCAGTCAATTTGTTTGATTTTCGTAAGTGACAAACAAACGTAGATTAATTTTTATACATCAAAAGATGATAAGTTGAAATGTTAGAAAGCATATGGGCAATTCCACAGAAATCGATGAGAAGAAAAATAAATTTTTTTCGATTAAAGTTGGAAAAAAATATCAATAATAGTTGAACAGATATGTAATCTATACGTTGCTCTCAAATTCATATCGTGCATCCTTTTTTCGCAATTGGACACGCGTGTTTTGTGATAAGCTTAAATTATTCGAAGAAAAATGTCAAACGTCGAAAATTTTCCCAAGGTCAGCAAATAAAACATGAATATATTTTTCGATATATAACTAAGCCCAATTATGGTTAACAATCAAGAGCTTTAGATTAAGCTGGCAAAAGTACGAAAAGTATAATTTTAAGCGACTCAGACAGTGTTGCGTTTGGCCGCAAAGTTTGTGTAACATACCAACGCTAAATGCAACAAAGTTATGCTGGGTTCATGCTTAGCCCTAAAAGCGCTTTTAGCGCATTTAGCTCTTAACGCGACTTTAAATGTGCTTTTAGCCATACAAAATTTGAAAGCTTAATGCAAGTAAAAGCAACTTCAATGTAGCATTAAGGCGAATGCAACTCTGCTAACTTCGAAAAATTTCATGTTTCGAACTATTTGACAGTACGAATATATGGCAGCACTGCTGGTTTGTTTACGTTTTTGCTGGTTTGTTTACGTTTTCCAGTCTTCACGCACAAGTTCTATTCCTAGTTAATAGTCTAATGTTTATGTAGTTCATTACACAATTTTGCACACCTTTGTATAAAGCGAGCAGTTGCAAAAAACTGGCACGCTTTTTGTTTATAGCACATATCGATGTGTTTAATTGTTCAATTTTGTTTAAATTGAACAGAATGGACAGGTATATCTGCACAATAAATAAAATGAATTTCAGCCGACGCATTTCGATTTCTTTTTCATCAAATTAAAACAGGACAGTTGTTTTGTAAGTCGAGAACATATGTTGTGTTAGTGTCAAAGTAAAGCATGTCGATGAAATAAATGCTCTTTATTTTTTCCTCTAAGTATTCGAAATTGTTCAAAGAATACCGTTAAAAAAATTGAATTTGTGGATTATTTTTAATTTTAAATAGCATTAAAAAGCTGTAACGTACCAACGCTTTCATGATTGTTAGCCTGACAAGGTACCGGTCGCAGTTTCAAATGTGCTAAGATCTATGTAACTTGAAAATTAGTATAATATGTACATTTTTTATTCGGGCATGTGATTGGATTCCCTTTCCCCAAATTTTGGGCGTGGTAGAAGGGCGTGGTAGAAGGGCGGTTTTCAACAATTGTCTCCTTCACCCTAAATTCATATGGGACTTGAACGAAATTTGGCACTTGTGCTTCCTTTGTAGCCTTAAACATCCTTCCAAAAACTTTCTTTGATCGGTCCATTTTTAAGGGTACCTCCGGAAGTAGGGTCTGTCACAAAAATCACAAAACTGCCTTAAAATCGGACTTTTTCGAAATATTTTAATGAAACTTAAAATTTGAGCGTATATTTAAGCCTCCGATTATAGTTCAACAAAAATTGGAAAAGTGGGCGTGGCAAAGGGGCATTTTTCATAAAGAAATCTATCAAAAGTCGGTATATGGGGCCCCTTATGGTCTTAAACACCTCTTGATATTAAAAATGATTTGAACATGTGTGTCTGTGTCGGGTATTCTATTGTCAGGCTCGCCTGACTATAACACCCTTTCTTGTTTTTTATATTTGTTGGATAGAAGTCTTTGATATGCACAAACCATCCAAACCATCAAAATTTTCAGGGGTGCAAACCCGATATAGCCACCGTCGATCCAACCCTGTTTTGGACATACACAGTTTTAAAGGATAAACGATCACGCCTAATTTTTTTTACTTGATGAGCAGGAGGTACCCTCATTTGATGAAACACCTGGGTGTTTCAAACAGATGCAAAAAGATAGTATTCCCGGCACACAAAGTCTGCCGGGCATAAAAAGCTTCTATACTATTCAGAAGGTTAATTTTATAGATTTAGGTCAAATCTTTTGTAAAATTTTTTTTTACTTTGATATCTCTATGACAGTTCGATTTCAAAAATTTTTATGTAACATACCAACGTAACGTACCAACAGGCGTATAATATTTTTTAAAATTTATCAGCATATATTTCTTGGGTTTTTTAATGCAAATCATCGAAAGTAACCTTTTTTACATAATTCATAAAAATTTTGTAAAACTACATTCAGTAGGAGAGCAGAGTTTTCACAATATCTGCCGCTCTCTCAAAACAGCTAGAAAAATTTGTAACGTACCAACGCCTTTAAATCAGCATTTCCAGGATGCCCCATGGACTTTTTTCAAAATTAAATATTGTATTTTCTAGAACCCATGCCTATCTTTATTTACTGGAAAAGCTCGACATCGTGTTTAAAAAACTTAAGAAGTTATGTGCCCAAAATTAAAAAAAGTGTAACGTACCAACAAATGGAATTGCCCATATCGGAACATCCAGAATCAGGTGCCTCAAAATTATCCTCAGGCGTTCTGAAAATATTAATCCAAGGCACGTCATTTTATATATTAGGTGTAGTAAAAAGAAATCCATTATTTTTCCGGTAGATGGCGTTATTTATCTGCATCTCGCGTTGTATAAGTCCGATCGTGTTCCGCTAGGGGGCATTAGAAAGATGACAGTTCCTACTAAAAAAGCTTTTTTGACACTTTTTTGATTGATTGATTCAGTTTTGTTTGAGAGCTTGTCAAAGATGGACATCAGCAAAGAGAAAATTCGCTACATTTTACAGTTTTTCTTCGATAAGGGAGAAAACGCAAGCCAGGCGGCTGAAAATGTGAATAGCGTTTATGGACCTGATACTGTAACAGCCAATCATGCGCAATTTTGGTTTCGTCGATTCCGTTCCGGTAACTTCGATGTCAAGGATGCACCACGCACTGGAAGGCCAATTGTCGAAAATGTCGATAAAATCATGGAAATTATCGAGTCCGACCGTCATGTTAGCACTGTTTCGATTGCAAAAGAGCTAAAGATTGCACAAAAAACCGTTTGGAACCATTTGAATAAGGCTGGATACACAAAGAAGCTCGATGTATGGGTGCCACACGAGTTAACGCAAAAAAACCTCATAGACCGAATTTCCATCTGCGAATCGCTGCTGAACCGCAACAAAATCGACCCATTTCTGAAGCGGTTGGTGACTGGTTATGAAAAGTGGGTCACTTACGACAACGTCAAACGAAAACGGTCGTGGTCGAAACACGGTGAACCGGCGGAAACGGTGGCCAAGCCAGGATTGACGGCCAGGAAGGTTTTGCTGTGTGTTTGGTGGGATTGGCAGGGAATTATCTACTATTAGCTGCTCCCATACGGCAAAACTCTTAACTCGGAACTCTACTGTCAACAATTGGACCGTCTGAAGGAAGCAATCGCCCATAAGCGGCCAGCTTTGGCCAATAGGAGAGGAATTGTGTTCCATCAGGACAACGCCAGGCCACACACATCGATAGTGACTCGCCAGAAGCTCCGGGAGTTTGGTTGGGAGGTTCTTCTGCATCCACCTTATAGTCCGGACCTGGAACCAAGTGATTACCATCTGTTCCTGTCCATGGCGAACAATTTTGCTGGTGAAACATTCGCTTCAAGAGAGGCTTCTGAAATTCGACTGTCTCAATTTTTTGCTAATAGGAACGAGGGCTTCTATGAGAGAGGCATAATGAAATTACCTTTAAAATGGCAACAAGTTATCGAACAAAACGGCGCATATTTGACCTAAATCGGGTCATTCTAACTATCTTAAATAAAGCCCTCAATTTAATGCAAAAATAATGGATTTCTTTTTACTACACCTAATATGATTATTTTAGTAAGAAAGCGAGCACATTTTTTCGATGGTTTTTTTTTCCTAAATGGGCATTTTCTCTTATGAAATGATAGGTCTTATTTTATTTCCTAAAAAAAACTGGAGTCTTCCAAGGGGTCGAAAGTCAATTTCCTTGTTATAAAAAAATTTAATTTTTTACCTCAATTGTTCAAACTTTTAACAAAACACCATTGATGAAAAGAAACATTTACTTAGAAGAGTGTCGTATTGACTATCTTCAAGCCAAAAAATTAGCAAATTGTTCTCTTAAAATTCATTATTCCACGAAAAACAAAATAAGAACACGTAAGGGTGTTATAGACAGGCGAGTCTCACAAAAGAATCCCCGACACAGACACACATGTGCAAAATATTTTTAATATCAAGAGGTGTTTTTGGTTAAAAGGGGCCCCATATACCGACTTTTGTTAAACTTTTTTATGAAAACCAGCCTTGCCACACCCAATTTTCCAATTTTTTTGAATTCTAAACGGAATCTTAAAACGGAATATTAAACATGTTACTTGGTAATCTCCGCACGTATTGCATTGTATTGAGTAGAGCTTAGTATAAGAGTCAATCTCTTTTGCTCTATGATGGTTATTGAATATAAATAAATAAATAAATAAATAAAAATAAAAATCTTAAATATACGCTTAAATTCTAAGCTTCATTGAAATATTTCGAAAAAGTCCAATTTTGAGACAGTCTAAAAGGTTATTTAACCCAATGATTTAAAATATTTGAAATATGTTATTTTAATGATATCATACACTATTTGAACACAATTTTATGTGTTAGTTCCTTGACTGTCGCACTTCAAATGACAAACTTTATTATTCCACTTTTTCTTCTATGCATTTCCACGAAAATGTACAGTTTCTAATGCGTTTATGCGTTTATAAGAAAAAACTCAGGAATAGTAAGGCAAAAATTCGGCGATAGCGGACCGAGGAGTTCTTCAGAACTTCATCAATTTTCTTCTGAACCATAAAACACAAAAAATGAAAAAAACAATGGACGAGATCTGCAAAACTTCTCGGTACGCTATCGCCGAATATTTGCCTTACTATTCCTGATATTTTGCGACATTACATATCTTACTTATTTCATCGACGAATTCTTACAAGAATAAATTCATGCAAGACGCAATTGCCGACTGGGTTGTTCACGTTAATGTCGCGTTGGTGTAGAAGCCCGTATATAC
Source organism: Chlorops oryzae (assembly GCA_020466095.1). Classification (NCBI taxonomy): domain Eukaryota; kingdom Metazoa; phylum Arthropoda; class Insecta; order Diptera; family Chloropidae; genus Chlorops; species Chlorops oryzae. Next base: position 64,949,440 of record CM035807.1, on the reverse strand, counting down.
CCAGCGGGAAATGTCCTCCTGACATCATCGATGAAGCATCACACGGTATGCTAGACGGTGCTATGCGAAAAAGACATGCTAGAGCAGCACATACTCTTATCTCTCTAAATGTAAATTCATAGAAAATTAGTTGAAAACTCTTTCTTGGTCTTCTTCTCTTTGAACATTTTGCACAATTCTATTTGTAACAATTTTTGGTCGTCTCAGCCAGGGATCAAACGGGCGATCTTTTAATTCGGAGTCATGCACTCACCCTCTACGCCACTTCACGCATACGTTCAACTGACGTTTAAACCTTATTTAAATTTTACTAGCCAATGAGATTCGAGCACATCTGTGTCCTATCACTAATCAAGTAAACAAAAATTTGGTCGCTAGCATGTAGGACTGTAGGTCTAACTGTCGACGTCGAAAAGCCTCTGCCGCGATGGGGATATACACCATTAGGCAGGCATAGAAAATTCAACAAATTGGGGATATTCACCAAAAAGCTACCAACAAAAACCTTAGGCAGGAATAGGAAATTCAACAAATTCGAGAAATTCACCAGAAAGCTACCAACAACAATACGGGTGGACACAAAGTGGCACAATGATGCCACTTGCAAGAAAATTATCAAAGAATCACGGCGTCGGCTCGGGTTTTTATATAGCTTTAAAAGTTATAATTGAAGCTTTAATAAATATATTTAATATGTAATGTACTCGAAAATCTCCCAAAATTAAAATTAAAAGTGGCAATGCATTTCACCACAGCAGAGCTAAAGCCTTCGCTGCCATAGCGTGCTTCTCTTTTCCTCATGCTATATGCATATGTTGAAGCAGCGTAGCTCTAACACATTGCAGGGATTAGGAAGAAGAAGAGTTAGACCTATAGTCCTATATGGTCGCTAGCGATCCTGAGCTCTAGCTCCCAGCGAAAGAAGTCTAGCAATCGGAAAAATTCGGGTTTTTTACTTTTGCATTCGCGAAGCAACAGAAATGATTCAGTATGAAACTGAATTCGAAACCATGTAGCACTGTAGGTCTAACTGTTGACGTCAAAAAGCCTCTGCCGCTAATAAGAAATTCACCATTAGGCAGGTATAGGAAATTCAACTCTTTCGAAAAATTCACCAAAAAGCTACCAACAAAAACCTTAAGCAGGAATAGGAAATTCAACTCTTTCGAGAAATTCACCAGAAAGCTACCATTAACAATACGGGTAGACACAAAGTGGCACTATGATGTCACTTGCGAGAAAATTATAAAAGAAACACGGCGTCGGCTCGGTTTTTTATAAAGTTTGAAAAGTTCATAATTGAAACTTTACTAAGTGTATTACGATATGTTGCTCAATGTGCACGAATGAGTTCATTTTGTAATAAATTGACATACATTTTTGACTACGGCTACGAATTTTATTGTACATAAAATTCAGTATTTTTGCTGAAACAGTGTGATCAAAAAGTTAAGTGGACAGGGTAGAACTAAAAAACAATTTATTTTTCTCCTTGATATTGAGTTTCCTTGATTCGTTTTATGATTTTCAAGCTTTTCATAACATTTTATGAGTTTGGTAGATATTTTATATGTAATGAACTCGAAAATCTCCCAAAATTAAAAATAAAAGTGGCAATGCATTTCACCAGTGCAGAGCTAAAGATTTCGCTGCCATAGCGTGCTTCTCTTTTCCTCATGCTATATGCCTATGTTGAAGCAGCGTAGCTCTAACACATTGCAGGGCTTAGGAAGAAGAAGAGTTAGACCTACAGTCCTACATGGTTACCAGGTACTAGTAACCAACTGTACCCGTGCCATTATATATTTTCGGCAGTCCAACGCTGTGCTGTTATTCTTTCGATTGCGTGCCACACTTATGCGCATATATGAGTTTGTGTGTGCGCCAATGTACATACGTACGTTTGTATTTGGCCGTTGTGCGCCTTTGCAAATTTTGGCCGCTGAAAAATTCAAAAATCGTTTTTCGAGTCGGTCGCTTATGTTGTTTTCCTGTTTCTACGTGACCGATGAAAAGTCACTACCGTATGGTGCTGTAGGGTGATTTGCGCGGCGCTAAATGCGAAAAAGTCGAAGCCTGGTCGCTTCGATTACCTTTTGTAACAATATGTGCTAGTTTTTTTAGATTTAATTCGACCCTATTTTTATATTTTAATTTTAATAACTTAAATATTTTTTCGGGCTTAGGGTCCAAGCATTTCTTTTACGAAATGTTAATTTTTAGCAATCGAAAAAAAAATTTTTCTGGTGTTTTTCTGATGCTTATGTAATTTTACTTTTGATATTAAAAATTATAAAATCTACAACGTGTTTTAAAATCTCTTTTAAATTTATCCTCTGCTAAAATTGGTATTTTCAGCTGTAAAAATACTGTAGGTGCGGCTAAATTAAAATTGAATTTTAGAAGACTTTTTGAATTGACTTTATATTGAAATTTTTTCAATAAATTTAAGGATTTTTGTGAATATTACCAAAATATTAAATTTAAATGTAAGAGAAAAAATTCTTGAAGTAAAAAACAAAATTGAAATTTTCAAAAAAACTTTTTTATGGGTCTTCAACGGACAACGTATTTGCACCATCGAATGTAAACAAGCTGAATCATTCCATTTTAAATACATACAAGCATTCTCATGCTCATACATATAGAACTTCTTTTCCCTTCCACCGTCCTTCACCGAACGATTTTTGCTCATTTCGAGGCCAGCATTTTCAAAATGCTAAGAGAGCCGATAGAGTACATTGGCGGCTCTTTATATATTAAATACTCTTTGGTATATGGGCCAAAATTCTTTTTAATGCCTTAACTTCTGTCCCTGTCAACGAAATTCAGTTTTTTAAAAGGAGCAAACCAAATTAATAAAAAATTAGTTTTAACAAAAAATTTATGAATAATGAACTAAAATACTCTAGTCGAATTGAAAAAAATCAATTACTTAGTACCAAAACTCAATTTTTTTCCTTCGCAAATTACGGTAACATTGTTTTCTTATCTTCTCTTGTCTTGCCAAACAAGACAACAACGTTACTGTAATTTGCGAGTAAACAAGATGGAAGTTTGGTAATATTCGATTTTTTCCAATTGAACTAGAGTATTTTATTTCGTTATTAATAAATTTTTTGGTAAAATTTATTTGTTATTAATTTGATTAGTATTTAGTAGTTAATATATTATATAAAAAACTAACGGCTTTGAAAAAAATTTTTACGCGAACAATTATAAACAAGTAAGAAAGCTAAAGTCGGTCAAGCCCGACTTTTAACCTTTAACTGTGGACGTTCCATTTTTTTACACTACCATGGACGTGCGGACTCACAGACCGCTATCTTTGCGGGATGGGTTCTACCTTCATGAGAAAGTATTGCATCTTTTTTTGTTGTTATCCCTTAGAATAGCTACTAATTTTAAATAAGAGATGCAATTTTAATAAAAAAAAGGATTTATTTTAAACTTAATCTAACAATAAAACAATTAAAGGCAATTTTCAGACTTTATAGCTTGAGATCACTCTATTGGTATATTACCACAGGAAAATGATTTCTTTAGTTACTTTAACTTCTCTTACAATGAAATATAAAGACCCAAAAACATAAAAAACTTAATATATTCTTCTCCAAAATAAACATAAAAATTTCGACAAGGGTCGAATTTGGTCATTTTAACTGGCAGTCTTTGCTAGAGTTGCAACGGATATCCTGCCACTATTCGGTATCTGACCTATCCGACCTTAAATTTATTATCCGGCCAGATACCAGATACCATCTATAACCGATCAGATACCGAATACCATCTATATCCAGCCACCGGATACCTCACATTATACATTTGCTATATTGTATTTGTACTAGGATGAAGATTATAAAATGGAGCGATTGGAGGTAACCGGATGCAGTTCCTCTAACATTTTCACAAAAAATTCCCATTTTCAGAGATTTTTCATTGCACTTCTGTGCAACCACTTCAAACACGCACTACTAAAATGTGTGCTGTGTCAAAAAATAATGTTCAAAATTTTTTCTACCAAATGGCAACCCTCAGGATCATTGATACGCCGTTCAATATGGCTTTAAAAACCAAAAATATATAAGAAAAAAAAGCGATTATCGGCATCCGGATATCATGATATTTGGCCTAGCAGCCAGCCGGATATCCGGCATCCTACCGGATACACTATCCGTTGCAACACTAGTCTTTGAACAGCGGCTTCGAGCATTGAAGGCATATTGGCTGTTTACAGCCTACACAAGTGTGGGATGTCTTTCCTTTTATCTTATAGTTTGCCTGCAGTCTTTGGTTGACCGTTTTTTGACATTTTAGGTAACAAAATCTCAAAGAAACAAAATCACCGTCAGCATCAATTTATAACACAAACGTGGACGTGCGGTCTCACAGACCGCACTCAAAATATAAAGCGAAATAACTCACGCAAAATTTAGCCGACGACGTAACCTTCTCTCTCAGCAGTCATTTCGCAACGAAAAGTGAAGCTACTGAAGCCGGCGTACGCCACTGGTCCTCCGGAGGAGAGGGGCACGAGATCCACAAACTGCAAGCGGTCTGTGAGACCGCACGTCCACAGTTAAAGGTTAAATACCCAGCATCCCGACATTATGAGCGCACTATGTTTTGCTTCTCTATTTGTGGGCGTGGCAGTGGGAGGGCCACATGAATTATTTCCCTACACCTTTCATTCGCCTTGGTGAACCTATGATGCGAATTTGAAGCTTCTACGCCTTTTACTTCGGAAGTTACGAAAATTCTCCATTTGTGGGCGTGGCAGTGGGCGGGCTGCATAAATTTTTGTTCATACACCTTTCATTTGCCTTGGTCAACCTATGTTGCGAATTTGAAGCTTCTACGCCTTTTACTTCACAAGTTACGATAAGCCCTTATTTGTGGGTATTTTTGGGCGTGGCTCGAGGAGGACGGCGTCCTTTTTTAGCCAGGATATGTACCTTTTTGTAGTTAACCAGTACACCAAATATCAATGGAATGTGTTGAGTGGTTCCCAAGTTACAAGCATTTTACTGAAAACACTATAAATTCATTTGTGGACGTGGCAGTGGGCAGATGTCTCCCATTTTTACTTAGGATCATACTCGGATCCCGATATACCTGTGTGCCAAATTCCAACTTCATTGGTTCAGCTGTTTCGGAGGAGATCCGTCCACGGACGGACGGACATGTCTAAATCGATTCAGTTTTTGATCCTGATCATTTCTATATATATTTTTCTATATCTCCGGAGCTTAATTCTGCCTGTTACAAGATTTGCACAAAACTAATATACCCCGCTTACGCTGGGTATAAAAAGGTTTCGAAGTCCAAATTGCAGGATTTTTTAAAAGTCAAGTAAATTGTTTTCTTATCTTAAGCGTAGAACACTTTGTTCTTTTAAAAAATTTGCTTTGTTTAATATTAAAATGTCCCCTTTTTTTTCTCGCCTGCGCGGGGATTCGAACTCGAACCGATGGGTTAATTAGTGCACACAATATCCACTACGCCACGTAGCCGTCTTCCTCATACTAAAGCAAGTGTACAATCAATTGTTATTGTAATTGGACCCGTTGTCTCTATTGCATATGTCGGTGAACTTAGCCCCCCATGTTGAAATTTTAAAATTTGCAAAACTTGTGCTGAGTTGTGCCCGATGTGTGCTATTATGTGCCGCAAAAGAAAAAAAAAATCCTTCGTATAGTTTGGATTTTATGGGGAGGTCCTTTTTTAACCGTGAAGTTAGCGCCCCGATTGATATATTTTTTTTAAACAAGAAGTGATTTACATAGGTTGTGCCCAGGATAAGTATTATGTGCCAATTAAGGAAAACTAAATCATTCACACGTGTAGTTTGTTATAAGGACATTTCCATTTTTCCCTAAGTTTTGCAATTTTTAAAATTTCAACTTAGGGGGCTAAGTTCACCGACATCTATTGCATAACCAGTTTCATATACGCATGAAGCCCAAATTGAAATTTTCAAATTTTTGGTTTCTAGCATGAACAGATTCATACACAAATACAAACATATGTAAAACGTCGCAACAAAAATAACAAAAAATAAAAAAGGGCAAAAGGACATAGCTCAGCACTGTTTCGAATTCAGTTTCATACTGAATCATTTCTGTTGCTTCGCGAATGCAAAAGTAAAAAACCCACATTTTTCCGATTGCTAGATTTCTTTCGCTGGGAGCTAGAGCTCAGTATCGCTAGCAAACAAATTTTTGTTCGGCGTGAGACATCTACCGCGGTCAAAAAGAGTATTCGTCAGTAGGGAAATTTGTGGAAAATTCTACAAAAACGACAGAATGCAACCAGAAAATGTAAAACAAATAATGCAATGTTCAGCATTTACTCTTCATATTTCTGTTTTTATTGTTTTTAAAGTAAAAAATTAAAATTTATATAATATAACAAAATAGCAACTCTGTTGCAGAATGCTAAAAATTTAAGCAAAAAAAGTATTCGTCATTTGTACAACACACTTCATTTTAGGTTAGAAAAACGTGGAAGTCCCGATTTTTTCATTTTCTATGTACGACTAAGCGTTTAGCCTCTTGTTGTGATGCATTTTATTAAGTGGATTTTTAAGTTTTCCAAAATGGGTCCCAAGGGACAGGAAGTTTCTGATGAAGTTAAAGTTCTAATAATAAAACATTTAAAAAATGGATTAAGTCAAAATGAAATCGGCGAAATAGTAAATAGACCAAGAAGTACGGTTCAATACATTATAAAAAAATGGAAAGAAACAAAATCCGTCGAAAACAAGCAGAGGTCTGGCAGGCCTAAAGCACTTTCAGTAGGGAATGAACGTTGGTTAGTGCGCCAAGTGCAAAAAAATCCAAAAACGAATGCCAGTATTCTTTGCAAAAATGCCAAGGAACTTTTGATAAAGGACATTACACCACAGACCATTCGAAATACTCTGCGAATTAATGGTTATAGAAGAAGAACCGCACGGAAGAAGCCATTTGTTAACAAAATAAATCGAATAAAAAGGCTAAAATTTGCTAAAGCTCACGTTAAACAACCGATATCGTTTTGGTCAAATGTCATTTTTGCAGATGAGAGCAAATTCAACCTTTTTGGATGCGATGGTAAAGTTATTGTGTACAGAAAGCCAAATACTGAGCTAGAAGAACGCAACATAGTTGCTACTGTACAACATGGTGGTGGCGGTTTAATAATTTGGGGATGTATGGCGGCGTCTGGTGTGGGATATATGGAAGTTATAAAAGGAATAATGGATCACAAATACTATATCGACATATTAAAGAAGAACCGGAAGCAAAGTGCTGAAAAACTGGGCATTGGTAAAAATTTTCAGTACTATCAGGATAACGATCCCAAGCATTCTGCCCAAAACACCAAGCTGTGGTTGCTATATAACTGTCCAAAAGTCATAAAAACACCTCCGCAAAGTCCAGACTTAAACCCAATAGAACATCTTTGGGGCCATTTGGAGTCAAAGTTAAGACAACGCAGCTTTTCAAACAGATGGAACATATTTTGAAAGATGAATGGGCTGATATTGATCCTGTTTTTACCTCAAAACTAGTCAAATCAATGCGAAAGCGTTTGAAAGAGGTAATAAGACGTGGAGGTCGCATAACAAAATATTAAAATTTACTCTTGATACTAAAGCTGAAGTGTGTTGTACAAATGACGAATACTTTTTTTGCTTAAATTTTTAGCATTCTGCAACAGAGTTGCTATTTTGTTATTTAAATTTTATTTTTTTACTTTAAAAACAATAAAAACAGAAATATGAAGAGTAAATGCTGAACATTGCATTATTTGTTTTACATTTTCTGGTTGCATTCTGTCGTTTTTGTGGAATTTTCCACAAATTTCCCTACTGACGAATACTTTTTTTGACCGCTGTATATATTATTTGATTAGTGGCCCTATACACTACCGCAAAAAAAAAACTGGAACGCTTGCAGAAAACTACGTTTTTTTACTTCATCGTTCATTTTAGTGCACTTACGTCAATATAACCTCTGGCAGCTTTAATGATTGATGCATATATTTTTGGCATTCGCTCAACCCGCTTTTGAAATTTTTTTGCTTATATGGGGCATTCTTTTACAAATCGGACAAAATTTTAACTTCATGTCTCCGATTCCTCTGAACATTTTTTTACAGCTTCTACATACGATACTTTTCAACATGTAGTACTAGATTTTGTCCAAAAAAATTTTTTTTACCGCAAACCGTTACCTTAAAGTTTTCAGAAAAATTGATTTTTGACGAAATCTTATTCTACTTAAAAGCTCATATCTTTGGATATACATACTTATCCGATTCAAATCATTTTTTCGCCGTTTTATAGATAATTAAATGTGCTCCAATCTAGCGTTTAATGTTTTTTTTACATTTTTGTTAAAAATACCAAAAAACTGCAGTTGAGTCCTGCAAATGCAAATCAAATATAATTTTTTATTTAAAACAAAATTTTTTCTAGAGTGACGTTTTTAGTTTTTTGGAAGATATTAAAGGTTTTCCATGCATATTTTAAGATTTTCAAGTGTTTCGAAATAAAAAAATCGAGAAAATAATTTCGATTAAGACACTAATGGTGATATGGCAAATTATTAAGAATGGAGTACATGCATTTTTTTCAATTAAAGGTTTATTTCATTTCATAACATTTATATTGGTGGAATCTTTTTGCAAAGAAAACTCCCTGGCTCGAACTTCCTTTATTCCAACAGGAATGAAGCAATGAAACTTCAACGTCCCTTTATCCGTTTTAGCATTTTTGAACCGTGATTCCAATTCCCGTTCTGCTTCGCGATATTCCTCATTCGATACGTATTTTGAACATATATTAGGGAGAGACTCTGTTGCCCATTGAAATAAATGTTTCGGCGTTAGAATGGGATTTGAAATTCTTTGAAGACTAGCGCTGGCAGCTAATCTTTTCAAAGTCCCACCCAATCCATCGCACGCGCCCTTGCCATGAGACGTTGGAAAAAAGTGCCACTCCGCAGCTAGTCCAAAATCTTTTTCGTGATAAATTAGATTTGAAAAGTTTTTCTTGTTTTTATATTGAGCACCAGATCCATCAGAAAAATATATGATTTTTGAAATATTTTTCAATTCATCCTTTATAAAATCCACCAAATATTTTTGGAAGACATGAACGGCTATAGTGTCGTGGTGCAAGCACTCTGAAATTATGATCAAACTTTTCACTTGAACATTGCCACCGCTTTGTTTGTGATGAATTGCAAATGGGTGCAATGTAGCCTGATCGTTATTCCAGTGGAAGCCTTGTGCCGCATCCTGAACAACAAAAGCATAATTTTCCGAAAAATCACATACTACAATGCATTCATTTTCGGCGAGGTCTTGTTTTTTAGATTTGAAAAATTCGTTTTGCTTGTTCACAAAAAAGAAATGAAGAAGCAATTTCTCCAAACCGACCTTCAATTTTTGTAAGTATTCATTCACGGGAGATGTTATTATTTGCAATGTAGTTCTGTCAACATGAGTCCACTGTCTGTATGTTATTTCGTCAATGAAATTCGCTTCGAAAATATTTTCAAGTTTTTCCATTAGATTCTCCGCACCTGGACACTCTGCGCATTGCCCGAAGTAGCAATCAATTTTAGGCTCTACGCAAATAATAAATTTTAAGCAGTCATTACAACCTGCAAATGAGTTAGGTGTATTAGCCGTAAGATTTTTCATATTAAATATATCCTTCAATCATTAATTTAACATTTTCGTGCATTGTGCAGACACAAACTGAATGTGTGCCGCTTGCGCCCGCGAGAACACAATATTTCGGTCGTAAGGATGCAAATTTCGAAAAACTACATTTGGCTTCAGGATGGGTTTCTTTGTACAACTGATAAAGTTCTTTCAAATTGATTAATAATGATCTTTTCTGAATTTGAATACGGTTCCCATTAACTTTGACAGAGACGAAATCTTTTTTACCCGGCATCATGCGACTATTTTCGTCCAGTTCAAAAAAGGTTCGAACTAAATCGATGACTCCATTTTCTAAAGTCGGGTGGTGTTTTGGGGTTGCGTCTGCCAGAATTCCTTTTTCTTCAGCGATTTTCTTCGCAACTTTAACCATATGTTTCGTAGCAAGAGGAAAATGACGTTTAATTTTTTGATAAGACCAGTCCTTAAACATGGTTAAGATTTTCATTCTTTTCGAACGGTCGGTCGTGGACTGAAATTCGTCTTTCACAACTTCTAATATGTTAAGTGATTCCCATCTTCTACATCAACATTGTCATTTTCACTATTATCAAGCTTAAAAATTTGCCATATCACCATTAGTGTCTTAATCGAAATTATTTTCTCGATTTTTTTATTTCGAAACACTTGAAAATCTTAAAAAATGCATGGAAAACCTTTAATATCTTCCAAGCAACTAAAAACGCCACTCTAGAAAAAATTTTGTTTTAAATAAAAAATTATAATTGATTTGATTTGGGGGACCTTCAAAACTGCATTTGCAGGACTCAACTGAGGTTTTTTGTATTTTTAACCAAAATGTAAAAAAAACATTAAACGCTAGATTGGAGCACATTTAATTATCTATAAAACGGCGAAAAAATTATTTGAATCGGATGAGTATATCCAAAGATATGAGCTTTTAAGTAGAATAAGATTTCGTCAAAAATCAATTTTTCTGAAAACTTTAAGGTAACGGTTTGCGGTAAAAAAATTTTTTTGGAGAAAATCTAGTACTACATGTTGAATAGTATCGTATGTAGAAGCTGTAAACGAAAATTGGTTCAATTAAAAAAAGGTCAATTCATTTTTCCCTTAATTTTGTCCGATTTGTAAAAGAATGCCCCATATACAGTCCATGCGATTGTTTCACTTTTTTTCATATCTGAAAGAGGTGCGATCGAAGTAATCCGCAAACAGTTAAAGAACATCGTGCCACTCGCATAAAATTATATTGGAATTATTCTAAAACAACAATTATTCAAAAACTTGTCACAAAAATCCGATTTACATTCATATGTAATTAAAAATTACGACCAAAAAGGGAAAAATATATTTTTTTTAGCTTTACGGTTTTTTTTTTGAGCGGTGTCTATGTCATATCACTGATGACTTTGTCATGCAGGAGATAATTTCCTGCTAGGTAGTATCAAACGATACTATATTGCAAAAAATTATGGGCATATGTATGTATATTTCATGATGGTATTTGTTATCACAAATTTCCCAGCGGGAAATGTGCCCCTGACATCATCGATGAAGTCAGGGTGACTTTGAAGCCGGAACGATTGCGATTTCATAGGAAATTTTGTATGACATTTGTACAGGAGTTGGGCAGTGAATTAACTGGAACCATGTCACTGATGACTCTTACAATGAAATGTCATACTAGGGAGTGCGATGGCGAAAAAACCATTTGAGAGCAGCACATTCTCTCTCACCTCTCTAAATGTCATTTAATAGAATACCATGGTAGTTGAAACTCTCTTCTTTGTTTTCTCTTTGATTATTTCGCAAATTTTAAAAAATCTATTTTGAAAAATGTTTGTTGGTCTCAGCCAGGCATCGCACCAGCGATCTTCGGAGCCACGAACAGCACCCCCTCTGCGACGACAGGTGTCATGCATGATATTGTCACATATATGTCATCGATGATATCACTGATGACTTTGTCATGCAGGTTATAATTTCCCGCTGGGTTTTTTAGCATTGAATCTTAGTAATTTTGGCTGAGTTTGTTACACTGTGCGTGTGTATCGCGCATTTCACTCTCAATTACAAAAACGACAGATGTGCACGAATAGCACATCATAGCCGTCCGACGGACATGCAATTTTAGTTTTTGTGTATGTGAGATTCCTTGCCTCCCATTTCGGTGGTGGCTACGGCTCGAATTTGAAATGTAAATGTTTATATGTGTTATAAGAAAGAGCACAGAGAGAAGGCGAGAGAGAAATGAGAGATTTCGGAAATAAGAACCGTTCAACGGAACAATACAGAACGTGAGAGACAGCTCGCCAGTGTGAATGGCCACTGTTCGGTCATAGGATGTTATTGCTGTAAAATATAAATATTAAACAAGCTTCCAAAAGAAATTACATTTGTATTCAAATATATATGAAAATAATAGAACTTTAAAACGATTGAAAAATAAAGCCGTGGACGATTTGGAAATAGAAAATGTGTCGTGGAAAAAAGTTTGGAAATAATCAATGGTTTGAGGGCGTTTAAAGCAAAAAGTGGTTGTGTGTTTCATCAAATTTTAACTCCAACGTATCGTTTTTAAATATTTACTGTAAATTCTTGAAAGCAAATATGTATGGTTTCATTCAATTGAAGTTGTGAATAACTTTAATTATAAGCTTTGGTTGAGAATTCAATGCGTAATTTGGTTTAATTCCATACCCGGCCGGATATGCAAATGATTTTTCTTCATGCTTTGTCGATGCGTTGCTAAAGCCCAATCCAATTGAAATTCGCTGGCAATGCACTGAAAATGCGCCCTTCTTTAGTTATTCTACGTCCGGCGCGTTCTGTTTGTAAAAATTGTCTACTCTTGGCGATTCATGTTATCTGAGGAGGTAATTTTTTTTTCTTATTTTCTTCGTTTTTCTGTTTAAAATGTTTTATTATGAATATACAATATATTTCTTGATGATAATGGATTAATTCTCATATGTATGCTGTTAGCATAATATATACATACTTACACCCGACACACTGTGTGTCCAGGGTATATTGGGTTTGTGTGGTGGTGAGTAACGCCTAGAACCAGTCGAGATAGACTATACAAAATAAATATGGAAATTATCAGCATCGGCAGGGGATTCTATTAAGCCATGTCCATGTTTAGGGGTACTTCTCGTACTAGGGTCTGCCACCAAAATCCCGAAACTGCTCCAAAATTGGACTTTTTCAAAATATTTCAATGAAACTTAGCATTTGAACTTATATTTAAGCCTCCGATTAGAGTTCAATACAATTGCAAAAGTGCGCGTGGCAAAGAAATTTAACAAAAGACGGTATATGGGTATTTCCAAACGGACGTGACAGTTACTTTATCAATTTTAAGTCCCGATTTGGAGAACGTGGAAAATGGTAATTTTGTTTCTTACTTTTATCGTGCAGCTCTTCCGGAATTTTATACTTACGAAAATTTTATGCCGATCATAAAGGCAATTAGATGTGTTCGGACGTGACAAAAAGTTTACTTTTTTTTGGAAACAGGTACCCATATTGGACCCCTTATGATTTTAAAGATATCTAGAATATTCTTTCTTAATGGTCTTGTATTTGGGGCTCGGTTTACAAATTATTTAAACATGTGTGTATTTGTCGGGTATTCTATTGTCAGGCTCGCCTGACTATAACACCCTTATTTGTTAAGCAACAATATGTATAAACACATAAATTTCTAAACATCCCAGCAAACATTTACACTCTTTTTAGACTACTTTTAGACTCTAAATTTTGAGAATAACAGTCTAAATTGAGCTTCAAAAAGACTCTAAAAAGAGTGTGTTTTTGTTTGAAAAGGGACACACGTTTAGAGTCTAAAATAAGAGTGTAAAAAAGTAAAATCGAACTGTGTTTTTAGAGTATAATTATCAGAGTGAGTAAAAAAAGCCCGAAAAAACCCAAAAATAAGCGCTATAAAAAGCTCGAAAAAACAAGGAAAATAGTCCAAAAAATATGCAGTTAAAATTTATTTTTTATTCAGTGGACTTATTAAAATATCGTCGGCTTAAAGTGTAAGCCTGCTAACTAACAATTTCAAAACTTTATAGGGTAAACAAAAAACACTTTTGTTTCAAGACTTCAAAGTAGCGAAGGAGACCCAAAATATTAATGGTTTATTTTGTTCCTATATGAAGTCTCTTCGCGATTCTGTGCACCATACAAAGTCTACTTGGAGTGACTTGTTGGTGTTAGCTGTGACCTTTGACCACAGTTGGACTTAGCAGTTTTACTCATCACCAATTTCTCCGTATTTAGAATTTGAAATTAAAAAAGATTTTTTTGCCTGACGATGCAGTGTCCTTTTTTCTTTCGAATGACATCGAAAACTCGGAATCGGTTATTAGTGGACTTAGCAGGTTTACACTTTAAGCCGACGATATATGACTTTACATTTTCAAACAAAAAATGTTGGCGCTTCTTGCTTAAAAGGTTTTTATACAATGAAAAAGATCGTTCAACGTCTGAAGAGGTAAGGGGGCAAAATTTTAAAACGCACTCAAACGTAAATACGGAATCGAACGTATACGCCAGCATTAGACACAGCCCTTAAAAGAGTCATTGACAAAGGAAAGCAATAAAGCAGAAATAAAATCAGCTGAAAAAACGCAACATTGTTGATTTTTTCGGAAATTAGGTAGGAAAAGGCATTTAAAATAGTACAATTAACCAAAAATATGGGAAATATGCACAAAAAATAGTTTTTGGAAAGAAAATAGCTCGCACTGCTTAAATATGCAAAAATAGTAAAAAGTAGCTCGCACTACTAAAATATGCAAAAATAGTATGACGTATGCAAAAAAAAGCATTTATTCACTCTGATAATTATACTCTTTCTAAGACTTTTTTATACCCTTACCAGGATACATTTAGACACTTTTTAGACGTTTAAAACCGCGTTTTTAAAGTGCTATTGGGCTCCGTGAATTTTGGCCGCGTGAATTAAGCCCGCGATAAGTTTTTGGTCGCGGCCTAAATTCATTTTGCGAATGAAATATGACCGCGATAAAAAATCCAATTTTTATCGCGGTCAAAATTCATTTTTTCGTTGCGGCCTTATTTCATTCGCAAAATGAATTAAGACCGCGCGGTCAAAATTCATTTTTTCGTTGCGGCCTTATTTCATTCGCAAAATGAATTAAGACCGCGCGGTCAAAATTCATTTCTTCATTGCGGCCTTATTTCATTCGCAAAATGAATTAAGACCGCGCGGTCAAAATTCATTTTTTCGTTGCGGCCTTATTTCATTCGCAAAATGAATTAAGACCGCGCGGTCAAAATACATTTTTTCGTTTCAAAAATGAATTCCGACGAAATATTATCAATTACACTAGCTTACACCGAAATGCTCCAAGAACCAAAGATCTGAATTCTATAGTGAAATTTTCCGCAGATTCCGAAAATGGCAAAAAAAAAAATTTTCTATCGGGCAGTTTTCCCGTTATTTGAGAAAACCCGTTTTTTCGAAAAATATTTTTATGTCATTGGTTTTTTTGCTATAACACCGCTATTTTTTAATCGAAAAATCAAAATAATACACAGTTGTAAAGCTTATATTCCAGCGCATAAAACGGTGCATCAAACGTTTCTACAGATCTAATACTTAAATTACTACATCGTAAAGTGTAGAGGAAAAAAGTTTAATTTTTTAGATTTTTTACCATGTTTTAAATTTTTCAGATAACGGCGATTCTACACCAGACCCCGTAAAAACTTGTTAGGTCTTGGATTTCAAAGCCAATTCAATTCGAAACATTTTTAAGTACCCAAACTTCAAAATCGGTTAAGTATTTTTAAAGTTATAGCCAATTTTCCAAATAAACCCAAAATGAATATTTTTAAAGATGTATGAAAAGGTGCAGCGGCCCGCAGTGGTATTGCTCCATACATTTCTTGGAAAAAATAGAAGGATGCTCCTAGGATCATGAAATTTTGCACAGCTAATTTTTTGAGCCTAGTCAAGAAAAATTGCAAAAATTGTCAAAATCGGTCAGTCCCTAGGGGTACCCCCCATAGAGCTTTATTACAACTTTATATGGGCGGTACATATAAATGTAGGCCGATCTTAACGAAACTCGGCCAGAAGGTTTGGAAACCAAAGTCATAGTTATGTGGTATAAATGATTGAAGTGTTCGGTCCCTAGGGGGTACCTTCCTTGGACCAATAGTAAAAATTTCTGTAAATTTTCATTTAATAATAGGCTATAACATTCAAAATACTTAACCGACTTTGCAGTTTGGGTGCTTAAAATGTTTCGAATTAATTGGGCTTTAAAACCCAGGGCCCAACAAATTTTTACCGGGTGCGGTGTAGAATCGCCATTATCTTGAAAATTGAAAACGTGTTAAGAAATCATAAAATTTTATTTTCTTTCTCTACATTTTACGATGTAGTAATTTAAGTATTTGAGGTGCAGAAACGTTTATCAGTATATCTGTTATATGCGCTGCAACATAAGCTTTACAACTGTATATTATTTGTATTCCTCGAAAAATAGTGGTATATAGTGAAAAAACTAGTTAAATAAAAAAAAAAAAAATTCGAAAAATCGGATTTTCTCAAAAGACGGAAAAACTGTCCGATAGAAAATTTCACTATAGAATTCATCTCTTTGGTTCTTGGAGCATTTCGGTGTAAGCTAGTGTAATTGATAATAGTTCGTCGGAATTCATTTTTGAAGCGAAAAAATGTATTTTGACCGCGCGGTCTTAATTCATTTTGCGAATGAAATAAGGCCGCAATGAAGAAGTGAATTTTGACCGCGCGGTCTTAATTCATTTTGCGAATGAAATAAGGCCGCAATGAAGAAATGAATTTTGACCGCGCGGTCTTAATTCATTTTGCGAATGAAATAAGGCCGCAACGAAAAAATGAATTTTGATCGCGCGGTCTTAATTTATTTTGCGAATGAAATAAGGCCGCAACGAAAAAATGAGTTTTGACCGCGATAAAAATTGGATTTTTTATCGCGGTCATATTTCATTCGCAAAATGAATTTAGGCCGCGACCAAAAACTTATCGCGGGCTTAATTCACGCGGCCAAAATTCCATCCACCGTGCTATTGCAGTCTTTTTAAAGTTTTTTATGCTCTTTTTTGAAGTATGAAAATAGTGTTCTTGCAGTCTAAATGAGACGTAAATCAAGTCGCCTTTTTACCACTATTTTTACCCCTTTTACTTCCTTTCATTGAAATTAAAATCATAATTTTTTTCACGTAATTTTTTTATTTTCTTCCAATATCTCGTCTCATTTCGAAATCCTCAAAGGCACGCTCAGTTTTAAATGGCTTCATCGGCATAGAATTTTCTTGCTTCGAGCCCGCAGCTTGTTTTCGTATGGCTATCAATTCCTGCAGAATCCGCTGCTGCCCTTCTCTATTGATTTCATCTCCACAGTGAGCTCATTCAGCGTCGTACGATTTTCTCTTACATTTTTTGCTATTGTTTCTAATTTACCTGTATGTAGTAACACATATATATATATATATATATATATATATATATATATATATATATATATATATATATATATATATATATATATATATATATATATAAATATGAATATATAAGAAACAGAGTGAAGGAGTGTTATGAATTCTTACGATTCTCATTTGATTCATGGTCAACATCGCAGACTTTGTTTCCTTCTGGTGGTATGTTTTCGGTATTGTCGCAGCAATCCTCGTTCACTGGCGAAAAACTGACGCAGCTGTTTTCTTCGAGATATATATATGTATATGTATATAGCATTTGCAATCAAATCATCGCTCACGGTTGTACTTAAAATTCATTATATTACGCACTTTGAATTTAAAGTCCATTAAGACTGTTTTTAGACTAAGTAATATAACAATCAAACAAAAAACACTCAAATTTATGATAGTTATTTTTCAATCTTATTAATGAGGGCTTTAAAAACAATGTAAATTTAGATTCTTTTTAAACTCCATCATTTTGAGCGTTTCGAATTTAAAGTCTGTTAAGAGTGTTTTTATACTCAAAAATAATACAGTAAAAAAAACGGTCAAATGTATAATTCTTTTATACTTTTTTAAGACTCTTATTTATGAGGACTTTAAAATCAGTATAAATTAATACTCTTTTTAAACTCTAAAATTTTCAGACTCAAAAAAATGTTTAGCGGGATATGTACGTGGAAAATAATGAAAGCGACGGTAACGAAATAATGCGACCACAGAGTGACATCGCACTTGTGGTTCAAAAGCTATAAATTTCAATCAAGTTTCCTACATAGCTCACTTTATTTAGTTAATTTCCGTACGCAAGTAAAAAATTTAAATGATATTTTTATACCCGACACACTCTGTGTCGAGGGCATATTGCGTTTGTGTGGTTGTGTGTAAGACCCAGAACCAGTCGAGATAGACCATACAAAATATATATAGAAATGATCGGCGTCACTAGGAGATTCGATTTAGACATGTCCGTCCGTCTGTGTGTCTGTAATTTTTAGAAATTTTTAGAGAAGATGTTTATGGCTGCAAAGAACAAATTAAACAAATTAAAGCCAAGTTATTCAATTTTCAAAAATTGGAAAAGTGGGCGTGGCCGAAGGGCGTTTTTCGAAAATTGCCTCCTACACTCGAAATTCAAATGGGACTCGAACGAAGTTTGCCACTTATGTTTCTTTTGCAGCCATAAACATCCTCTCTAAAAATTTCTGTGATAGGTCCATTAATAATGGTACCTCCAGTACTAGAGTCTAACGCAAAAACCTCAAAACTAACCCAAAATCTGACTTCTTCCAAATATTTAAATTAAACTTAGAATTTGCGGGTATATTTAAGCCTCCGACCTTAATGGTCATGTTTTTTGGGCGCAGCTTAAATATTATTCTTAAATTCGTGTCTGTGTCGGGTATTTGCTGGTCAGGCTCGCCTAACTATGCCACCCTTACTTGTTTTATTTCATGCTAGCGCTTTAGTTCGACAGAATTGAACGAGAAAAGTTAAACACACAAAAAACGTCCAGAAATTAGTACCTCAGCTTTTTTTTCACGATTAATTAGCGGTTAATTAGCGGCTAATTAAAAGAGAGTTATAAAATTAAAATTAAAAATTTTTCGTATATGTGTACTGCTAACTTTATATGAACTTATCGAAAAATCGCGAAGAAAAAAAACTAAATGAGCGATAAATTTCTTTTTTCCACGATAAATAAGCGGTAAATTAGCAGCTAATTATAAGAGAGCTCTAAAATTAAATTTTTTTTTGTATTTGTGCACCGCTAAATTTATATGAACTTAGCGAAACATCGCGATTCCACGATTAATTAGCGGCTAATTATAAGAGAGTTATATATTTTAAATTAAAATGGTTTCGTATTTGTGCACCGCTAAATTTATATGAACTTAGCGAAACATCGCGTAGAAAGAAAAAAACTTATTCAGCGGATGTGATTAAGGCCACCATTTTTTTTCGCACCAAAGCAGTATTAATTGCCAAGTACAGTGTAAAAATTCAACACAAATCAGTACACTTTTGCGTATAAAAAAAAACAATAGGGGTCTTCCCTTAAACGTGCATTTGCGTCGAAAACTTCGAAAAATCGTAAACCAAGAAGGCTTAGAAATTAGTGAACGAAATTTTGTATGAAAATTTTTCCACTTTTACGATTTTTCAATCTTTTCACTGTTAGGCTAAGCGCCGACTACTCAATTTTCAGTTGGCCAATGTTAAGTTGGGTGTTTGTGGCACACAGAACTATATGAGAGCGCGCCGACATTCCAATTTTTAGTTGACCCAATAAAAAATTTGCGTTTTGCCACAAAGTGTGTGGCCAAGTGTGTTGTGTTACATACGTTCTTATGGGGCGCCGCACACTACTCAATTTTTGTTTGGTAGTGTTCTATAAACACATGGTACCGAGTAATTAACACATTATTACACTGTCAAACAAAAAAAAAGCAACTGAATATTTGTACAATTTTCCTGTAGATCTCGGCCTCCTAAGCAAGAAAAAAAATTTTTTTAATTTTTTTATGGAAGAGTTTTTGAGAAAAAATTTTTTGAAATTTTTTTCAGTGCATTTCGTAGGTGCACTTGCTATTTCAAGCATATCTCGGGCCCCGATCTACCGATTTTAATAAATATATTTTCCAAATATAGATAATTAAGCTCCCTACAACTTTTAGAAACAAAGTTTTTGATTTGCATGAGTAGTTTTAGTGCTAGAGGTGCAATTATACAAGAAAATTGTGTTTTTTTTTCAAAAAAATCAGGGTAAATTTTTCATATAAAAATTTGTAAAAAATAGAAATCGAAGTGGAAAAACCCATTTTCAAATTTTTTGCGTATAGCTAAGTATTTTTCTAAAAAATAAGCCCCGTTTGGCTAAAAGCGGTGAAAAATTTACGGAGCTATGATTTTTTTTGCCAAAACACTAAAAAATCGATATTTCACAATTTTTTGCTTTGTTCACAAAACTTGTTCATATGAGCCGAAATTATTTTATGAAGGTGCAATTGAGTAAATTTTCACATATATAAATGCATAAATGCTGCCTCTTTATTGATTAAAAATGAATGTCGTTTTGCCCTGCCTTTTAGAATATTGTGGTGGATTTGTTTACCTGCCGGTCTCAATGACCTGTACCAGATAAAAAAGGGTGCAGTGCTTTCCCTTAGTGGAAAAAAATATAAGGTATCATGAATACGTTTTGTGCGTTAACGTCAGTTTTTATACTAAACGTGTTTCTTTTACTTTCAATTTTGCCTAATGAATTGAGCGTAGTATAAAATACCTGAGGTTTTGCATACTTTACATACATACTTACATACTTACATACATACACCGGGGCCGCTGTGATGCAGCCCACTTTAAGACAACATGAACTACCAAATTGGTACAACTCCTGTAAAACATTTGTGAAATAAGCTCTAATGCAAAAGTGTTAAAGAAATAAAAATTTATTTCCAAAATTATTTTTATACAATTTGAAAAAAGTTCTTGCTTCCGCTTTGTCTTTTATATTTACTACCATCATTTTTCACGCACAAGGGACCACACGTAATCACCCATCATTGCCGTGTCGAAAAGGCCGCTATAGCGATTTTCAATATCCTTTAATTGCTGATGAAAACGTTCGCCATGCTCATCGCTTACGTCTCCTAAGTTTTCAGGGAAAAAATCCAAGTGCGAATCGAGAAAGTGGATCTTCAACGACATGTGTACTTCGGCTTTCTTATAATTCTTTAGTAGGTTATTTACTATTTGCTTGTAATCTGGACTTTTGTGGTTGCCCAAAAAATTGTGTATAACAAGTTTGAATGAGCTCCACGCTGCTGCTTCGACTGGGGACAAAAGGCTTGAGAACTCGTCGTCTTGCAAAAGTTTACGTATTTCTGGACCATTTAGAACTCCTTCCTTGAGTTTTGCGTGTGAAAGGTAGGAAAAGATCGCCTTTAAGCGGGCAAAAGCTTCCTGTGTTCCATCTTTTGCCAATTTTTTTATAAAGTTCTTAGCAAGTCCTAATTTTATATGCAGTGGCGGTAATATAATATTATTTTTATCAACGAGAGCAGTGCGTTGAATATTGTCTGCACCAACTATAATGTTGGTTCGCAAAGGCCAATCTATTTTAATATAGTGTAAGTGGTCAGCGCGACTATCCCACTTGCACAAAAAAAAACAATAAATTTGTATATCCTCCTTGAAGCCCGCACTAAATTGCCACTACCTTGAGATCAGCGCATATTTTCCATCTATGCTTGTCATATTCAATATGATCCAAAAGCGTTTAATTGTTTCGTAGGTTTCTTTAGAATGCGATGATATGCGACAGGAAGAGAAACGGTTTTTGGTTCCATTGTGTAGGAGGACAGCTTTTTTAAGCTCTTTGTTGCTATCGATAAAATAAACGCTACTACCGATTGTAACTTCATTAAGCTCTTCGAATAGGACCTAAAATATTGCTGCAGAAACAGATATCTCATATTTTGCGTAAAATTTTCCGTTCACAAGTGCCGATTTCTGAAAGTGGTTCAGACATCAGGAGCCACAAATCCGCGTTCTTTCATTCTAGATGCAAAAAGTTCAGTAACTTTACCTTTGAAAAACCAAATCACGAATCAGTCATTTAATTGCCTGTGAGAGTATTCGTTGAGTGGCATATTGTTTCAAACTGACTTTCCACTAGACCCCAGCATCCTCGGATGATCCTTCTATTTTGGGTGCTGAGAATAGGGCATTCCTGGATAAGGCACATCACTTGAATGAGGTAAGGAAATTTTACCGAATCAACTTTCGCGTATTCCCATTTTAAAATGTTTCCCAAATCCACTTCTTGCACTAAGGCAAAAATAGCAGTCCACCAGTGACAAAAGTTCACTCCATTACCATTGCCGTGTCAAAATCCATGTAGCAGCTGAATGCAATTAGTTATTTATTATAGCGTATTAAATTTTAATTCTTTACCGTTCTCCAGAAGCCATTTTATAACTTTCTATTGACATAGGTCACATATGTCCTTTTAGGGTCCACGCTCATTGAGAGTTGGCAAAACACCGAAGTAACGAAATAGTGCTTTTGCAGTGTTCCAAGTAAACGCTAATCTTTATTTTTGAACATATATTAATCCCAAATATTGCAAGATTCGTCGGATTGTTTTTGCACATGAATTATCATTCTTTTACTCATTTTTGTGTTTTAAAACTTATTTTATTTTCAATTGATGTACGTTGTTCAAAATTTAGTTCAAGACTACTAATCTAAACGCATAAGTGTTACCCTTTTATATATTGCCATAAATTTTCTATTTTTTTTGTATGTAAGTATGTATGTAAAGTATGCAAAAACCTCAGGTATTTTATACTACGCTCATTAATTAGGCAAAATTTAAGTAAAGAAACACGTTTTAGTATAAAAACTGACGTTAACGCACAAAAGACGTATTCATGATACCTTAATTTTTTTCCACTAAGGGAAAGCACTGCACCCTTTTTTATCTGGTACAGGTCATTGAGACCGGCAGGTAAACAAATCCACACACAATATTCTAAAAGGCAGGGCAAAACGACATTCATTTTTAATCAATAAAGAGGCAGCAATTTATGCATTTTTATATGTGAAAATTACTCAATTGCACCTTCATAAAAATTCGGCTCATATGAACAAGTTTTGTGAAACAAAGCAAAAATTGTGAAATATCGATTTTTTAGTGTTTTGGCAAAAAAACTCATAGCTCCGTAAATTTTTCACCGCTTTTAGCCAAACGGGGCTTATTTTTTAGAAGAAATACTTAGCTATACGCAAAAAATTTGAAAATGGGTTTTCCACTTCGATTTCTATTTTTTACAAATTTTTATATGAAAAATTTACCCTGATTTTTTGAAAAAAACACAATTGGGTTTTTAAATTGCACCTCTAGCACTAAAACTACTCATGCAAATCAAAAACTTGTTTCTAAAAGTTGTAGGGAGTCTTAATTATCATATTTTGGAAAATATATTTATTAAAATCGGTAGATCGTGGCCCGAGATATGCTTGAAATAGCAAGTGCACCTACGAAATGCGACTGAAAAAAATTTCAAAATTTTTTCTCAAAAACTCTTCCATAAAAAAATTTAAAAAATTTTTTTTCTTGCTTAGGAGGCCGAGATTCTACAGGAAATTGCACAAATATTCAGTTGCTTTTTATAATTCCAAATTTGTATAAGCAGTGTTATGTAGTTAAATTATATAAATTAATTGAATTGAAAGTACCCAATTTGAAATTGTATAGTCGGCGCGCAAGAGCACTTTCCCAACTAAAAATTGGCCAACTAAAAAATGAGTAGTCGGCGCCTAGCCTTAGGGGCTCTCTCCAGTTCTGTCAGAAATGAAAAAAACTTCATATAAAAAAACGCTTCAGAAAATTTCTGATTCATTTCTGAAGGGTTTTTTTATATGAAGTTTTTTATTTCTGACAGAACTGCAGAGAGCCCCTGAAGGGAATACCCTTAACATTTTTATTCAAGTGGAAAGAGATTTCGAAATGAAAACACGATTTATGATCTCTTAAAAAAATCAAAATGTGTTTGTTTACCAAACTTTTGGATTAGCTTGGTAATATTGGATCTAAAGGCTGTATTTATCACTGTTCGCAATTTGTTTAAAAGCGGTAGGTGTTCCTTCCAAAAATCTAAGAAATCAACGCAATTTTAGTTTTAATTTTACCAATTGTAGAAATTAATTTTACCAATAAAATTGATTTTAAGATGTCCATTTTAAAATTGGACGACTCAGATCTCCATAAATTTTTGAATGAAGAAAAATGCGTTCAACTAGTGCTCTGGTTCCAGGCAAGCAAAGAATGAATTGAATGAGAACCGAAAATTCCAAATAGGGCACTTGCGCGGCATCTATGTGCTTGAAAATTTCAACCCATCTGCTTTCCGTTTCAACTTTCTCTTGGTTCTACTCTAAGATTTTATCACGTAGCCATAAAAAGAGTGAGACATTTTGAGTCTGTGTTTATCGTAGAATATTTCATTTCAGAAAAGTTCAAGAATTAGTACGAAATCAGTACTAAAGCAGTAGCGATTTTCAATCAATACAATGAGCCGAAAATCAGTACTGTACTGATAAAATCAGTACGTCTGGTGAGCTTAGGTACTTTATAGGTTACTTTATAAATGTGTTGTTTTCGAATTTCGGAAATTAACATCATTTTGTGTAAAATTTTGCACAGAATGTGCCAAGTAAAAAATCTTATTAAATTGTTCGAAACGATTTGTTGAAGGAATGGGTTTGTTTTCAAACCAAACGAAATTATTTCCATAGCAAAAATGTCTTGAAAAGGTAACGGTCGTTACATAACAAAAAATCAAACGATTTTGGTGATTAAATTAATTTATTTTCTGTAACAAAAAAGGAAACACATAAACGAAACTCCTTTCTATAGCGTAAAATTAGAGTATTCGGTTTCTTGCATAATTTTATTCGCTGTCAGGTGAAGAATAAACTTCGTTATATTATAAGCGTTTAACGCTTATCACTTTTAAAGTTGATAGGCCTGTTAAGCCTGATTGCACTGAATTTACGTTCGCTTTTTTAAAATAATGCTGATTCTCAATGTTTTTGATGGGTTTAATATTTTCCCAACATTTTTTTTTTAAATTCCGCTTCGGATTTTACTTTGTCTTTATCAGAGTTCAATACTGCAATACCATCCCATGTTTTTTTTAGTTTTAAAGAAGTTAAAGACTTGTTGCATAATTGCTTGCCGGGACATAATTGCATCTTTTTACGGAGGCCCCTATACCATATACTGGACCCTGTCCATGACCAGATGCAAATAAAGTCCAAGTTATGTCAACATTAAAGTCTTGTATTGCAAAGCATAAATAAAAAACGTTAATTTTTCAGCTAAATTAGTAAGATTCCAATCAATCATTTAAGACGAAAACAGTTCAAATACAAAACGCCAAAAAAAAATTACGGTCGTTACATCTTTAAAAAAATTTTTAAGAAATCATAGGAGGCTTTTGACGCTAATTTCGCCTTAGAAAATTCTTCATCTTACTTACCTTCATAATTTCTGCAACAATAAAATGAATTCGCTTAAAATAATTACGATAAAATCAAACTTTTGTTCTTTTAGGGTAACGGTCGTTACATTCAGGTCGATAAAGTTGGCAGTGCGTTTGTCGCCAAATAAAAAAAAAGTACTCTAAGAATTAAGTGATAATTAGGTGAAAATTAGGTACGGCTCTAAAAATTTCGGTGATTAAGATTAATGTTTTCATAGCTACATTGATATCTAGTCAGCTCTACGAGCGTCAGTCCGATAAAATTCCGGCTTAAAAACTTTATTATAATAAGGTGCTTAATTAGGTGCTTCTAAAAACCTAGGATAGTAACCGATAAATCCTTGCATTATTTGTGTAGGATCGTTTTTAATTCTTCGACCCCTATTTCTTTTTAATGAACAGAAAAGCTGTTTTCTGCGGAGAGCTTCCCCGTATTATGGAAGCTCAATTGAAAGCGCTCTCTGTTAATGGCACGCGACATATTATTACAGGGTTGCATTTGAAAGCATTTTTTAACACTCATGGATAACATATACAATCGTTTAACATAAAAAGTGTTAATTTAACATTAAATGACGTCATTCGCCTCATCGGATTCTCTTTAAGGGTAGGCGGTGGTCTAGAACACGAAAACTTGCATTAAACAAAATAAAAACGAATTTTTAACTTTGAAGGCTTGTTATAATATATAATATATTGACAACCCGAAAAGATAGGTTTTTGTAATTAAAAATTTTTGTTTTATTTTACAAATGGATCTGTAGTCGACCTTCTTGAAAAAATGGACTTGAGCTGCGTTGATGATTTTGGGAGTTTTATTTACAAACAAAAGCGAAACAAATACATTTTAATCAGTACAAGTACGACGTCCCTAAAGCTGGAAGAGCAAAGTCAGCAGAATCCAAAAAAAATATGTGAAACATTAAAGGCTAATTAAATGCCCTAATCCGAAATTTTCCGGAAAATCCATGTTCTGCCAGCTTAACGTTAAGCTGGCAGAGCATGCTCGAAAAAATGGTTTGCACAACAATTACAGCAAAATGAATATTAATAATAATTGATTATTAAATCTTAATAAATTAATTAAAATTCATTTAGGAATAAATCCTATAAAAATTCGACTTGTCGCGTGAGCAGAGCATCGTAAAAAAATTTGTTTCGGATAAAAAATTCGAACTTTTTTTTCCTCAGCCAAGGATCGAACCCGCGGTCTTCGGATTGTAAGTCGACCACTTAGTCACTACGCCATCCATGCTTCGGCTCAACTGACGCTAAAACAGTGATGTGCAAAATTGGCCGTGAGACTGTGTGAGTGAGAAAAGAGTCAATGCACTAAGAAAAATTTTAGCACGAATTCCGTCTGCATGGTAAAATAAGGAGATTTTGAAACTTCGTGGAAAATAAAAATAATTCAAAATACTAAGACTAGATTATGCAATCGTTATAAATTTGTGAATTAAAAACTTGAATTGTAAGGCCAAATGTTGTTTCCAATACAATTTTCAATATCTATAACACCTTTGCAATTTCTTGTCAATAGAATATATTTCAAATGTTTTGCGCTTAATTTGTTGCGCTGATTTGAACAAATATACTTTAGGTCTGAAAATATTTGTTCACAAAAATAAGTTGTAGGGAATAATGATAAAAGCTTAAAAGAAATTTCTTTTATTTCGGGATATATGAAACCATCTAATTTGTTCCAAAAATCAATTAAATCTAATTTGCAAAAAGTTGATATTTCGCTTCGAAGAATAATTAGTTCTGATTGAATTTGAAATTCGTAATTGCTTACATCACATGTCAAGGGACTCTCGAAGAGTTCAATCAATGGCTGTACTGTTTCAAAATCTTTGAACCTTTCTTCGAAATTATTTAAAAGTGTTTCAATTATTTCAGCGTGCTGTGTTTTCATATCGGACTCTATTTCTGTAATAAGTTTTGAGGTATTTGGAAAATTGGAATAATTATTGGATAGGATTTCGCATAGCAGTAAAAATAATATTGTTTTAAAATCTGTAACTATTTTGAATGAATCAATTATCGACTTGTTTTTTCCTTGCAGTTGTAAGTTAAGTTTATTTAGAAAATTGGTTAGGTCTGATAGAAATGCCAAATCCAAAATGAATTTATTGTTCTGAAGAGCTTGTATTAAATTTTCGGATTGTTCAAGATTTGAAATTTGTAGGAAGTCCAACACTTCGTTTCTTAAATCAAACAACCTTGAAATGCATTCTCCGCGACTTAGCCACCGAACTTCGGTAAACATTTTGAGGTCGCAATGCTTAGCTTTGGTACTTTTTAGATATTGCACAAATTTTCGGTGGGTCAGTGAGTGATGCCCTCCTCTTATTTTATTTATTATTTTCTCTGCTATTTTCATAGTGGGGTAATTACTTAAAAATTTTGAAGCGAGGGCGGTTTGATGGATGATGCAATGAAAGGAGTAAACTTCAATGTTGTGCTTTTTTAATTGGCCCATTAACCCTTCTTTTTTGCCAATCATCACATTTGCACCATCCGTGCATATCCCAACAAACTTCGACATGTTTACTTTTGAAAAGAGAATTTCATTTACAATTTCGAACATGGCTTCACCTGTCACATTACCATAAAAAGTTGCTAATGAAAGCATTGACTCAAAGACATTGTAATCGGCATTAACAAATTTAAAACAAATTACCAACTGACAAAGGTCGTTTATGTCTGTGCTTTCATCCAAGCATATGGAAAAAAATTTGCACTCATTTATTTTATTTTGAATTTCAGATTCAATTAATAGGCCTATTTTTTCTGTGCGCCGGGCTATTGTAAAACGAGATAATGGTATAGTTTCAACAAAATCTACTTCCTTATATAGTTTTTCGAAAATTTTTATGAGTATAGCTTTTATATATTTACCATCTGAAAAAGATCTACCGGTTTTATTTATATTAAAAGTAATTAGGTCTGTCAAATTCATTTTTAGCTCAATTTTTTTTTTTTTTAATTCTTTTTCAGTCCCTAAATTATCTTCCATTTTTAAAATCCAAGCCTTGGTTTTTTCTAAACAACATTTCTTTTTTTCTTTAAAAAGGTTTTCCCTTTCAACGCCCTGAAATTCATTAAATTCAGAATGAAAAGAATCATAATGTCTTTTCAAATTGCATTCATATTGTTTTTGAAAAGACTTCCCACACAAAAGACAAAGCATGTTATCAAAAACATTTGAAATCATAAACAACTCTTTGCATTCCATTTTCACGTACGCTTTTCGCAGAAAAAATTTCTCAATGCAGAGAAACGAAAAAGCTGTACGGATGCGCGCGATGATGTTTCGTCGGCCTTTTGCTACCGACTGAACAAAGAGCGTAAGCAATACGTGTGAATTGAGCGCCATCAAATGATGTATGGCGTGAACACCACTGATTTAGACATGTCCGTCCGTCTGTCTGTCCGTCTGTCCGTCTGTCTGTTTGTATAAAGTTTTCTTATCGAAGGAGTTGAGCTATCTTGACGAAATTTGGTATGCGTACTCACGGGGACATGAGTAAGTACCAATTCGAGAATGGACCCGATCGGACCATTTTTAGGGGTACCTCCAGTACTAGGGTCTGTTACGAAAATCAAAAATACTGCTTTTAAATCGAAGTTTTTCAAGATATTTTGATGAAACTCGATATTTGAACATGTTTAAAGGCAAGTAATATGATTTAAAAAAATTGGTAAATTGGGCGTGGCAGAACGGCGTTTTTCGAAAATTGCCTGCTACACCCGAAATGCAAATGGGACTTGAACGAAATTTGGCACTTATGCTTCCTTTGTAGTCTATAACATCATCTCCAAAATTTTTTTTTATTGGTCCATTATTAAGGGTACCTCTAGTACTAGGGTCTGTCAAAAAAAATGTAAAAACTGCCCCAAAATCTGACTTTTTCCAAATATTTCAGTGAAACTTAGAATTTGCGCGTATATTTAATCTTCCGATTAGAATACACAAAAATTGGAAAAGTGGGCGTGGCAAAGGGGCAGTTTTAATTAAAAAAATGTATCAAAAGTCGGAATATGGGGCCCCTAATGGCCTTAAACACCTCTTGATATAAAAAATTATTTGAAAATGTGTGTCTGTGTCGGGTATTCTATTGTCATGCTCGCCTGACTATAACACCCTTACTTGTTATATTGAAGAAATGCTGTGATCTTTTTGCGATTGATATTTTCCTAGAGCCTTAAATGAGCCGTTAATTCCTTTGCTAATTAAATTGCTGTAATTGTTGTGCAAACCATTTTTTCGAGCATGCTCTGCCAGCTTAACGTTAAGCTGGCAGAACATGGATTTTCCGGAAAATTTCGGATTAGGGCATTTAATTAGCCTTTAATGTTTCACATATTTTTTTTGGATTCTGCTGACTTTGCTCTTCCAGCTTTAGGGACATCGCACTTGTACTGATTAAAATGTATTTGTTTCGCTTTTGTTTGTAAACAAAACTCCCAAAATCATCAACGCAGCTCAAGTCCAATTTTTCAAGAAGGTCGACTACAGATCCATTTGTAAAATAAAACAAAAATTTTTAATTACAAAAACCTATCTTTTCGGGTTGTCAATATATATTATAACAAGCCTACAAAGTTAAAAATTCGTTTTTATTTTGTTTAATGCAAGTTTTCGTGTTCTAGACCACCGCCTACCCTTAAAGAGAATCCGATGAGGCGAATGACGTCATTTAATATTAAATTAACACTTTTTATGTTAAACTATTGTATATGTTATCCATGAGTGTTAAAAAATGCTTTCAAATGCAACCCTGTAATAATATGTCGCGTGCCATTAACAGAGAGCGCTTTCAATTGAGCTTCCATAATACGGGGAAGCTCTCCGCAGAAAACAGCTTTTCTGTTCATTTAAAAGAAATAGGGGTCGAAGAATTAAAAACGATCTTACACAAATAATGCAAGGATTTATCGGTTACTATCCTAGGTTTTTAGAAGCACCTAATTAAGCACCTTATTATAATAAAGTTTTTAAGCCGGAATTTTATCGGACTGACGCTCGTAGAGCTGACTAGATATCAATGTAGCTATGAAAACATTAATCTTAAATTAGGGGAACACTAAATGAGCACCGAAATTTTTAGAGCCGTACCTAAATTTCACCTAATTATCACTTAATTCTTAGAGTACTTTTTTTTTATTTGGCGACAAACGCACTGCCAACTTTATCGACCTGAAATATTCTATTTTTCGAACTCGTGCGTGTGCGTGAGCATGCATGATTGAGCATGGTTCCATATGTTTTCATCTGTTCAACGTTTGCAGGAATTCACGTTACGCAGCTCCTGCAGAATTGGAATTCAGGCTTGAATTCGCAATAGTTTTCGAGCAACGTGAAGAAAAGGCTACTTTGACGGAATGGTTCTTCACGGTAGTTTATATTTTGAACACACAAAAAACATTTTTCTATGTCTAGAAAAACCAGTATTTTGACCTAATGTGCATTCCTAAGCGTCAACAAAGACATTCCTTGCCTAGAAATTACAATTAGCAGAGTTGCAAAACAAGAAAGCCCACACATTCGCTTTGATCATTGGCCCCAAGTTTTTGATCAAAATATGAACTCGAGCTATATGCCAAAAATTTAAAGTAAGCTTATGTTTCGCCAAAGACAAAGATGGTTTCAAATAGTACCACACACAAAATAAGTCGCATTTTACCAAACAATTTACATTAACTTTTGTAAACATGAATTAGTTTAATTTTTGATAATTTTCTTGAATAAAAGTTTTCGTTTTTACTATTGCATGTTCTCCTTATGTTAAAAAACAGTATTAAATATAGCTGCCTACCAAAGTTTTACGAAGAACTTAATTGACACATTAACATCCAAGTAACACAATTCTGATGGGATTGCAAAATATTTTAAACCAAAAAATTTAAAGAATTTTCTGAACTTGTAAAAAAATTTTTTTTACTTACTTTATTTTTGAGTTAGTAATAAAGAAAAATTAACTGGGTTCTGAAAAGATAATTGCTTTTAATTCCAAGCTTATTAATTTTCTTGCTTTTTTTATTTTATTACAAAATTTTGCTTACATATTTTTCACTTTGCTGAATGGAACTTTATTGCGAACTGTAAAATAACCCGATTATATTGTGACACATTATAACAAGTAAGAAAGATAAAGTCGGTCAAGCCCGACTTTGAAATACCCAACGTCCCGACATAATTGGCGCACTATGTTTTGCCTCTCCATTTGTGGGCGTGGCAGTGAGCGGGCCACATAAATTTTTTTCCTACACCTTTCATTGGCCTTGGTCAACCTATGTTGCGAATTTGAAGCTTCTACGCCTTTTACTGCGGAAGTTACGAAAAATCTCCGTTTGTGGGCGTGGCAGTGGGCGGGCCACATAAATGTTTTTCCTACACCTTTCATTCGCCTTGGTAAACCTATTTTGTGAATTTAAAGTTTCTACGCCTGTTACTTCACAAGTTACGATAAGCCCTTATTTGTGGGCATGGCTCAAAAAGGACGGCGCCCATTTTTTTCCAGGAAATGTCCCTTTTCGTAGTTTACCAGTACACCAAATATCAATGCAAGGTGTTGAGTGGTTCGCACATTACAAGCATTTTACTGAAAACACAATAATTTAGTTTGTGGGCGTGGCAGAGGGCGGATGTCTCCCATTTTGACTTAAGATCATACTGGGACCCCGATATACCTGTGTGCCGAGTTTCGACTTGATTGGTCCAGCCGTTTCGTAGGAGATCCGACCACGGACGGACTGACAGACGGACGGACGGACAGACGGACATGTTTAAATCGATTCAGTTTTTGATCCTGCTCATTTTTTTATACAGTTGTCTTTATTTTCGGAGCTTAGTTCTCCCTCTTACAAGATTTGCACAAAACTACACACAGCGAAAAACACTGTAGTGCCAACAATTTTACATTTTGTCGTAAATACTTTTATGGGTTCAATCGCGCCAACAACTGAACAGATTTGAATCAACAGCACAAAAGTATTTGAATTTTTGTAAATTTTACGTAGTTGGCTTAAAGGTGAGAGCATTTGAATCAAATAAATCAGCTTTAATTAAACAACAGCTTGCGACTTTGGTTCAAAAATTATACCTTTTGGAGGAAATGCAAAAATATTTATTGAAAAACAGTTAATGTGTTTGGTTTGAAAGTTAGAGTATTTGGCTGAAATACTTACACTGTTAAAAAAGAACAGTTTACGTCTTTGGTTTAAAGGGAAAGTCCTAAGCTGAAATACTTACACTGTTGACAAGCAACAGTAGACACTTTTTTTTCGATTGCCACACCTTTGTCCAAAAAAGGGAATATCGTCGAAATAAAGAAGTACTTACACAATTTTTAGATATAGTTTAAGTTTTATTAAATCAATTAAGATATATATATATTTTGAATTAAATAAAATTATTAAAAAACTTGTAATATTTATTTAAACCTAAGAACGCGATTTCCGTTATTTAACACAGTTTTTTTCCACTTCAAATAATTCATTTTCTGATGCAACATCATTTACTGCTGCCATCCTGCCTCCCGTCGAACTCAAAAATGACACGTGCATAAGAAAAATTTCACCAAAATGAGAAAATTGACATTTGCTCTGTCAACTCAAATACTTTTCTTTTGATTTAACAGTTTGCTGTCTTAGCTCAAACGCTGTAGCTTTTGATTTAACAGTGCGCTGGTTGCTTAAAAAAAGGACAACAGTTGCCTTTTTAGCTCAACTGCTATTGCTTTTGATTTAACAGTTTCAATCTTTCTTGCACAGAAAAAATAAACAGTTTTGCGCTCTCAGCTCAAATATTTTGCTTTTGTGTTAGGGCCCATTTACACTTTTCACGTTTGGCATCAAAAAAATTTGACTTCAAAATTTAAAATGTTTTTTCGATGAAAATAACGATTTTGATGTCAAAAATTCTTACGTGTATACTTTTTGAAAATTGTTTTGACATAGATTTTGATACAATCGTCAAATGTGTAAATGCCCCCTTAGCAATGTGCCAGTTTTTGACTGCAAAGTTCTTAGCAAAAACTTAAAATTTGGCTCAAAAACTTTTTCACTCAACAGTTATTTCCTTGTTGCGTTAAAAGCGGCACAGTTGCTAAAAAAGTATGCAAATATTTGATCTAAATATAAAAATTTTGGATCAAATGTTTTGCATTCGATTCATATATTTTTATGCTACAGTTTTTCAACTGCGATAACTTCTTGTTACGAAAGTGTTTATTTTTCTGTGTGTAGTATACCCTGCTTACGCTGAGTATAAAAAGAACCGGGCCCGTATCTTTTGCAAATTTTTTGGTGGTTCAAGATCGCTGGAGTATCTCCCATGATTACATAAACAAATTGTATAAAAATCAAACCATTTTTATTTAACTTTATGGCAACAAAAATATTGACTTTGGGACCAAAGTGCAGTGTTATAATTTAATTTATTAATTAAATTTTGTTTAATTAATTTAAATTATCTATAAAGGCTTATAGGATTAAATTGAATACATTTGTGGACGTTTTTAATTGAAGATGATTTCATATTGATGAAATCAATCGAAAGTAATTACTACTGATTTTTGCACAGAGTTTTATTATTAATTACTTGGCATAGGAAATCCATAGTGTTTTGTTTTTTACATTAAAACACGCTCATGTACTGCTTTCTCACGGCATGAAACCTGCTTTCAGTCACATACACGCCGTGTTTTTTGTCGTGTTCGTGCTTTATACGGAAAAACCACGGCACGCGCCCATATCTATTTCCACTCATATAAAAAGTATCGATAATATTTACCATCTTACCAAGAATATGCATCTATGTATAAATAACCGTACGTTTTGATATTCCATTGTGAGGCTCACTAACAAAGTATGTATATTAGGGTGCTGACTTTTTTTGAAACTCTTTTCCTGTATCATAGTACGATGATCTTTTATTAAAATTGACATAAAACACTAATTTTAAAGTTGTTTGATAAAAAAATGTCACGCACCAAGTCATTTGAAAAATATTATTTTTGATTATTTTCCAAATTTTTTAAGTTACTGTAAGCAGAGTCGCTCCTATAGGGGTCAAATGTAAGACCAACTCCCATTATTTTTTTATCCCCAACCATTTCTCGAAACAAACCTTCTCCCTATCTCCACTCCTTAAGGGCTCCCATAAAAAAGTTATTTTTTTAAATGAATTTTCCCCCCCACGGTCCTAACTAGCCCCACAGTGCCCCTAGAGGAGTCAATCGAACGTGAAAACAGTTAATAATGCGTTTCAAAAAATATTTGTTTTGAATTAATTTTATGAATAGAAACCACTAACCAATTTAATTGGTTATAGTCTCAAAGAACTCGTCATAGATTAAGGTTTGCGGCATTTGAATTGAAAATTTATTTTTTTCTACTAGGGTCATAATTTGGACAGTTAGGGGATGGAACCCAAAATTCAGTTTTAAAAAAAGGTAATACATAATTATAACATATTATTAAAGCATACCAAAAACTAATCCAATATTCTTCATATTAGGCTCGTTTAAAAGGTAATTTTGTAAATTTTTCGAATATGTATACTGAACATGCTCGTTCTTGTTCCTACGGCATCTATATTATAGATTGAAGTTCGTGAGGCATTTTTCTTTAATTTAAGCCTAATTTTGTATGGGGACCCCTCTAAGGAGGGGAGATAGAAGGCAGGTATGTTTGAAGAAAATGTTTGGGGTAAAAGAATAATGGGGGTTGGTCCTATATATCATCCCCCTAGGAGGGGTTTGACTGTAGTTACAGCCGTTTTGTATGAAATTGTGAAAAAATTAAGGAAATTTTGTATGGGTGCCCCCCTAAGGAGGGGAGATAGGGGGTCAGTATGTTGAAAATAAATGTTAGGGGGACAAAGTTGATGGGGGTCGGTCATACATTTGACTCCTCTAGGGGCACTGTGGGGCTAGTAAGGACAGCGAGGGGGAAAATTCATAAAAAAAATTACTTTTGTATGGGAGCCCCCTTAAGGAGTGGAGATATGTTAGGGGGAAGGTTTGTGTGGAGAAATGGTTGGGGATAAAAAAATAATGGGAGTTGGTCTTACCTTTGACCCCTTGAGGAGCGACTCTGCTTACAGTAACTTAAAAAATTTGGAAAATAATCAAAAATAATATTTTTCAAATGACTTGGTGCGTGACATTTTTTTATCAACCAACCTTAAAATTAGTGTTTTATGTCATCTTTAATAAAAGTTCATTGTACTATAATACAAAAAATTTTTTTTGAGAAAAAACACTTAAAGTCATCACCCTAATGTACAACTGCTGATGTTTGGTCAACGAAGCACAGAAGTTTGTTTGGATACACCGTGCATTTCCTGACTTATTCCTTTGAAAGAAAATCGTTGGCAAAAGACTGTAAAAGGTTGTATGGATCACATACATTTGACCGAATAAACGACATGATACGAGAAATTCAGGCGCAGTTTGGATTGAACTCCGAAAAAGTTGTGGCCACCGTCACCGGTAATGGATCGAATTTCCTTAAAGCTTTTAGAGAGTATGGAATTCAGAATTTCAAGAAGGAACAGGAATCGGAAGAGGAAGAAGAAGAGGATTTATATTCTGAAAGTGTAGAACCCCTCGTTTTGATGACGAAATTTCCATAAATAGTCTTCCGAAGCACATAAAGTGTGCAACTCATACTTTGAATTTGCTTGCTTCAACGGAGTTCACAAGAATTCTCCAACTAGACCAAGCAAGATTTGAAAATAATAAAATGGTAACTTTTGCCTTGTTCAGATTTGAAAGCTTTGTGCTTTGTTAAATATTTCGTATATTTACAGATTTTTCAGAAGTGTTCTTGCCAAAAAGTTCAGAGCAAATTATTGGTATATTAGGTGTCCAATTGAAGTACCCAGTAGTTACACGATGGAACTCCTTATACGATGCAATTCAAAGCTTAATAGTTAACATAAAAAAAAAATTAATGAACTGTGCAAAACACTACAAGTACCACATTTTTATGAAATGGACTTCGAATATTTGGAGGAATATCTCCAATTGCTGAAGCCGATTTCTGTAGCATTGGACTTCCTACAAACGGATATGTTTTATGGGTTTCTGCTTTCAACACTAGCGACAATTAAAAACCAATATCGAAAAATTAGGTTGAATAATTCTCTCAAAATTGTTGATGATGAAGTGGTCTAAATGCTCGAAAATGCCTTACAAAAACGGTTTCTGCCATATTTTAACTTAGATCCTGAAGTAAATGACGCTATTGTTGCATCAGTTTTATGTCCAGCCGTTAAACTGAATTGGATACCAGTGTTGAATTCATCATATCACGACGGGAAAATTGAAGAAATCAGCCGACGAGTAAGATCCATTATTGGAACGGTCGAGAAAGAAGACAAAACACTTGATGAAGCAAAAAGTGAGAAAGGGCATGCATTCTTCGACCTAAATATTGACTGTATGAGTTTTATAATAACACTGTGCGACGAAATTGCACTTTTATAAAAATCCAAGAGGTTTAAAAACTGATTCCGGCGTGGTTTGGTCTCCAGATCACGAGGATATCGTTATTTTTTTTGGGTCACGTCAGAGTTATGTTTTATGGGGCTCCAAAGTTTAGCCTATAAAATACCTTGTGAAAGAAAAAGATGTTGCATATTCAAAGGCGTAGGCTTTCAGTCAAAAAATGAAACTGCGATAAAGTTGAGCTCTTTGAATAATCCAGATAGTCTGAAAGTGGTTTCTGGTCTGATTTCCTGATGACGGGGATGTCTTGATTTTGTTTGGGTTACGTCAAAATAACATTTAATGGGACTTTCGAAATTCTGTGTTGTGTATGAAATGAAAATTTTTTGAAAATAAGTTGGCTATCGTGTTAGCATTGCATATTTAAATTTTAATCTGTAAGGTATGCTTCGTTTTCTTTTCACATCAAAGGATATAAAATGCTATTTTGAATCGCAATTATAAAATTATAATTTAAGGTATTGAAATTACTCAGAACTTAACATATTGATAAAGTTATGCTCAAAATAAAAAAAAATCCTTCATTCTAAGAAGAAAAAGAAAGCTTCATTTGAAGAAGAAAATCGGTACGAGCAATCTG
This sequence comes from Chlorops oryzae, assembly GCA_020466095.1. Classification (NCBI taxonomy): domain Eukaryota; kingdom Metazoa; phylum Arthropoda; class Insecta; order Diptera; family Chloropidae; genus Chlorops; species Chlorops oryzae. The sequence continues at coordinate 64,912,088 of CM035807.1, read as the reverse complement.
TAAACCTCTTCCAAAAATTTTCCAAAAAATTGCAAGTACTTCAGCCCTTAAGCTATCAAACAAAGGTTATGTACAAAAAAACAAATTTCGACACCCAGCTGTAAGCTTCTTGAAGCTCGTCTCGTGAAACAGTCCAGCGGATTTAGCAAGCATTGAAAATAAAATTTTACCTTTTAAATTGTCATTTAAACAAAAAAATCGAGCAACCTACTGATACTGCGTAAACATAACCACAAAACTAATATAATATAATGGAAGTGCAAGTTAAACATAAAAATAATCCCAACGTATTTTGCTACATTTGTGGTGAATTTACCACACCTATTCCTAGTTTACCAGTACACCAAATATCAATGGAATGCGTTGAGTGGTTCGCAAGTTACAAGCATTTTACTGAAAACACATTATATTCATTTGTGGGCGCGTCAGTGGGCGGATGTCTCCCATTTTTACTTAGGATCATACTCGGATCCCGATATACCTGTGTGCCAAATTTCGACTTGATTGGTCCAGCCGTTTCGGAGGAGATCCGACCACGGACGGACGGACAGACGGACGGACGGACAGACGGACGGACGGACGGACGGACAGACGGACATTTCTAAATCGATTCAGTTTTTTATCCTGATCATTTCTTTATGTATATGTCTATATCTCCGGAGCTTAGTTCTCCCTGTTACAAGATTCGCACAAAACTAATATACCCCGCTTACGCTGGGTATAAAAATGTTAAAAACGTAGCATACCTTAGAGATTAAAATTTAAATATGCAATGCTAACACGATAGCCAACTTATTTTCAAAAAATTTTCATTTCATACACAACACAGAATTTCGAAAGTCCCATTAAATGTTATTTTGACGTAACCCAAACAAAATCAAGACATCCCCATCATCAGGAAAAGAAATCAGACCAGAAACCACTTTCAGACTATCTGGATTATTCAAAGAGCTCAACTTTATCGCAGTTTCATTTTTTGACTGAAACCCTACGCCTTTGAATATGCAACATCTTTTTCTTTCACAAGGTATTTTATAGGCTAAACTTTGGAGCCCCGTAAAACATAACTCTGACGTGACCCAAAAAAAATAACGATATCCTCGTGATCAGGAGACCAAACCACGCCGGAATCAGTTTTCAAACCTCTTGGATTTTTTTTCTCGTCGCACAGTGTAATTTTAATTTGCTTTGTAAAATAGTTCTCTTTATTTCAGACGAACCACTGAAGGGTGTAAATGAATTGATTTCAGATAATGACGAATATTATTCCTATTTGGCCAATCCTAGCAAAGAAATGCACGTTTTTAAACGGTATCCGACTCTTAAAAAATAGCATTGTGGTACAATACACCGTTGCCATCTTCTGCGCCAGTGGAAAGGCTTTTTTCGTTCGCATGAATGCTAAACACTCCCCGACGTGGTGCCCTTGCCGACGGAAACTTCGAAAAATTGCTATTGTTTAAAGCCAATGGCAGTTTATTTGGCAGCTGAATATGTATTCCAAAATAGCGAAAATAAAAATATTGTGAGTTTCGCATTAAGATCTGACATATGTTATTTGGTAGCCTATTCTGAAAGCAACGCATAGAGCCCTATCAGTCTGTATATAGCCATACTGAGCTTTTCTTTTCTTTTCTTTTCTTTTCTTAGCTTAAGAGATTTAAAAAGGGATTCTAGGGATTCAATCTAAAATTTAAATCAATCTTTTAAAAGAAATGGTTTCATTCTTTACGATTTTCGAAAAATTTGGGATTTAAAAATTTTGAAGTCTATCACTCCACAGAGATTGATAGGATTTAAATTTTAAGTCTTCAATCCTTGGGATTTAAATCCCTAAAGATTGCAGTTCTTCACAACTCTATTAAATATAACCCTGATTACGATATTAGCAAAAAAAAAATCTATTACAAGTATGCTTTCCGTAATGCATTTTGTGGGCGCAACCCATTTAGCAGGCATTCTGCAAATTCATGCGATGAACTCTTTAGGGGCAACAACATCAGGCTTACTTAGTACATCGTATGAGAATGATCTGAAGTTTTTGTTTACAAATATTTCAAATCATACAAGAACTCTATATTTAATATTGTATTACGAAAAAATGCATGAAATTCTTCAGACCTTGTGTTTTTTCCTGTTGGGTAGCTAACATTTAAAAATGTTTGAATAATACTACGTTTATACGTCAGCTAAACGCAAATAAAAATAATTCGCAAATAATGAACTCACTGTTTATACGGCAGTTCAAATACGCAAATAGCGAAACTTTTCAGTGCTGCCTGACTAAAAAATTCAATTGCGTGGCAACATATGCATTTGTCGCAAGCCTATGTCTTGCTAGGGTTAGTTCTACCATATCGTAAAAAATAGGAAAATCGTCAAAAATAAGTGGCAAAACCTTGAGATTTATTTGCAAATAGCTTCGTTATTCACGACTTATTTTCGCGACTTACTTATTTGCAAATAAGAATTGAACTCAGCGTTTATGTGGGGAAATTTGCTATTTGCAATATTTTTATATACAAATAAGGCATACACAGTAAAACAAATAAGGCATACACAGTAAAAACTAAAGTTTAAATTTAATAGCAATTTTGTTTTTTATATATAACAATGCAAAAAAGGAATTAAACTAAAACCTTTTTGGTTTAAATAAAGAGAGAAAAATGAAGAAATTTTCGTATGAATTATATAAAAAAAATTATGCATAGAGCGAAAAGAAATGAGAGATATTGCCTCACAATCTGATGTCGGCGAGTTCGATCCAGGCGAGCGTGTTTTTTTTTTTTTTTTTGAGGAATAAGTAAGTAATAATAATAAATTATAATAAAAATTCAAAAGGAACAAAAAGCTTGCAACCAATCTTTTTATGTTTCCAAGTTCAAAATTTACTTTACCTTTTCCAAGCCCCCATTTTTCCACAATTTCTTTCGCCTGTGACAGGGTTCGAACCCGGACCTTTCATAATGCTAAGCAAAAACGCTTTCAGTATGATAACAAGCGATCTCATTCGCACGTGCTAGATTTTTAATATCAACGTTCGATAAAATCAAACTAAAGACGCCTCGTATGTGTGTATGATAGCAATTTAATCGCGAGAACAATTTGAAAATTTGAGAATTTTGTTCGTATTTGAGATCATTTAAGACCAAAAGGTATTAAAATAAAACTTTTTGGTATTGAAATTTTCATTTAATACTAAAAAGATTTAATTTTATACCGATTGGTTTTAATTTTAAACCTGTACTTTTTACTGTGTACGCATAAACGTAGTTTATATATTGCCCTTTATCAAAAAGGCTTTATGTTAGCATTGCGTATTTAAAATTTATGCTTTAACTTATGCATCGTTTTCTTTTCACAAGGTGTAAAGAATGTAATAGGCTTAAACTTTTCGACCTCAAGTGTAAAATTATAGTTTGTGGTACACTGAGCGAAAACTACGGTTGTGTAATTAACAACGATTCGTAGTATACTACGACCGTAGTTATTTTAGAGCAAAACTGTAGTACGGACGTATTCAAACATGACTTTAATAGGCATGCGTATTCTTTAGGAACAAATTTCTTTACACACGTATTTAAAAAACTTCTATCAAAAAACACGTAAAATAGTTTTCATTTGACTTTAAGTAACATATTTAGTCCACGCGAATTAGATTTCTTCGTGGCGTACGGGTAGCGTATTCGCTCAGCAATCCGAAGGGCTCGGGTTCAAATCCTACAGCAGGCGACTGAAATGTGTGAAAAATGGGAACTTTTCAAGCAAGTAGAAAAATATTAAAGGTAAAACAGGACAGCTAGAATGAAAAATCTAGCTTTCCCCCAACCGTATAGATAAGAGAGAAGAGAGGCCCCATCCCGGCTTTCTAAAATGTATTTTTTTTGTTGCGTAAAATGTTAAGTTTTAAAGCTTTTTATTCCTGTAAGGTTTTGAAATATTATATACCTATGTTATTATTTAAAAAAAAAAAAAAAAAAAAAAAAAAAAAACGCCTGACCGGGGATCGAACCCGCCGACTTGGGATTTGGTACTACTTTCGTATTTCAAGTTTTTTACTTCGCTTGTGGTTATTTAAACTACGTCCGTTAATAGAGCCAAATCATTGCTGTTCGTAGTTAAATTAACTACGTTTTTGTTATTTTTACTACGATTTTTAGCTCAGTGTATTGAAATGACTAAGAACTTCTTTTTTCCCAAACTGCATCATTTGTTTATTTCATTTCTATGGCATCCTTAGAAGATATGAAGCCTTTTTAAGAGGCTTATGAAAATTTTCCAAAACTATCTCTTACATTATTCCAAATTTACCAAAACTATTGGCTTAAGCTATAGTTTATGTACACTCCAGTAAAGATCAGACTTTTTTCTAACAAAGCAATAATTCTGAGACAGTATGTTTGCTATTGATAAACTTATGCTTACAATTGACAAAAAATCCGAAAAGCTTGATTTTTACGGAAAAATCGGTACCAGCAACATCTTAACCTTTTCCGAAAAATTTGAAAAACATCTCAAAAATATTTCAATCCATAAGCTCCCAAACAGAGCTTGTACAAAAAAAAGAGTTTTTTTTTGAGACACATAACTACGTCTTAGTGTATAATTTTTGATTCTCTTTGGATTATGTTCTACTATGTTAAGCGATTCAGGAATGTAGCGATAAAAAATATTTTTTTTACTCTCAGTAAGCAATCATTATGTCAAATAAATAACTGTCGATAAAAATTTATACGAAAAATGAAATACATCTTGTGTGTGTGGAATTCATTATGCTTCTCGATCGTGCAGTTTTTTCGCGAGAAGAAAGACTTACAAATTTTCTGCATTCACTTCCGATTCAAAACTGATCGAAGAAACAACAGCGCTTGGAACGCATTAAAGTGAATCCGTGGTTTCAAAAACGTCTTACGTCGAATTTTTTTCCAACATGCGTTTTTCCTGAAAATGTTTCCTTAAAGGTAGATGTGTATTTTCGGAAAAATCCACGTAAGGTAAAACATTCCTCCCTCCTGAAATAAAACTGAATTAAAAATGGAAAACTCTTGAAAACTTCGATGGTTTCTGCAGAGAACACTGAAAAATTCTAATTTAGTGACATATGAGGCTTTTGAAATTACCGATTCAGGTGTAGTGAGTCTATAAATATGTTAATATAAATGCAAATTAAATGTTAAAAGTATCGTTAATACTATGCAGATTTACGTATCGAAATTCGTTTTTTCATACTCCAATCAAATAAACCGATATTTGCAAATAATTGAGATCATTACGTAAACGCCGAACTAGGCTTTATAGCATTGCATTGATTGGAATGATAGCAGAAAATTGAACTCGTTAACTAAAAATCACCTACTTTTTTCGATGATATAAAGAAATAAAATGTACGAAATCGCTGATAGACAATTACTGCATCGTTATCATTTTACAATTTACTAGAGAATAGATAAGACTAGTATCAACTTGCATGTGCATTCGGTTTCAAGTTTTTCCAATCAAAGTGAAAATGACAGCAGCGCTTAAATATTTCAACCAATTTACCTACATCCATGTGTAAGCTTAGTAAGCAATTCCGAAAAACTAATTCTGGTGAAGTCTGCCTCGACGAAGAATATGAATAATAAATGCAATACGAATAAAAATTATTTTGTTTTTTTAAGTGTATGGCGTTCACTTGCTGACGACTGAATGGATTTCAAAGCCCACGGATACGAGCACAACTAAATTCCGTTTAATAGGATCTGAGCATCTATCCTCGCCGAAAAACCTAATCCCCGATAACAATATCCCAAATGACTACGAATAGCTTGCTGGTTGGGCGCACTGTTTTCAATGAAGGTGAGGAAAATTTGAAATAAAAATTTTCTTGTTTTTTGTGTACTCTTAACTTGAAAAGATTATGGCCATTTGTTTCTGTTACCGTTCAGACATTTTGTTTCGATACCATCTCCAAATGTTAAAATTTTCAAACAAATTTTTTAATATTCATGACGAAAAACTTTCTAGGAAACAGTTGCTAGCGGACCATACTATATTAAGCTTTTCGTTATAAGCTTTCGTATGCTGAATACTTATTTTAACGGTTTTTTTAAAGGTATCGTGTCCTTGTTGTGACACGTAACAAAAAGTAAGAGTGTTATAGTCAGGTGAGCCTGACAATAAAATACCCGAAACAGACACACATGTTTAAATAATTTTTAAAACGCTCTTAAGAAACAGGACCATTAACAAAGTATAATCTTGAGGTTTTTAAGGACATAGGGGTCCCTATGTATATACACCCAGAGAAATAACAACAGTGAGATCAACTACTTAGGTATATTGCGTTTGTGGGGCTGTATGTAACACCCAGGTCCAGTCGAGATAAACCATACAAAATGTATATAGAAATTATGAGCGTCACCGGAGATTCGATTTAGACATGTCCGTCCGTCTGTCTGTCTGTCTGTCTGTCTGTCTGTCTGTCTGTCTGTCTGTCTGTCTGTCTGTCTGTCTGTCTGTCTGTCTCGTCTGTCCGTCTGTCCGTCTGTCTGTCTGTCCATCTGCTTGTATACAATTTTCTTATCGCTATCAGGCGAGCCTGACAATAGAATACCCGACACAGACACACATGTTCAAATAATTTTTAATATCAAGAGGTGTTTAAGGCCATATGGGGGCCCAATACACCGACTTATGTTATATTTCTTTATGAAAACTGCCCCTCTGCCACGCCCACTTTTCAAATTTTTTGGAATTCTAATCGGAGGCTTAGATATACGCTCAAATCCTAAGTTTCATTGAAATATTTGGAAAAAGTCCGATTTTGAGGCAGTTTTGAGATTTTTGTGACAGACCCTAGTACTGGAGGTACCCTTAATAATGGACCGATCTAGGAAATATTTTGAGAGAATGTTTATGGCTACAAAAGAAGCATAAGTGCTAACTTTCGTTCAAGTCCCATTTGAAGTTCGGGTGTAGGGGACAATTTTCGAAAAACGCCCTTCTGCCACGCCCACTTTTAAAATTTTTGGAAATCGTATTACTTGCCTTGAAACATGTTCAAATATCAAATTTCATTAAAATATGTTGAAAAACTTCGAGTTTAGAGCAGTTTTTGTGATTTTCGTAACAGACTCTACTAGTAGAGGTACCCCTAAAAATGGTCCGATCGGGTCCATTCTCGAACTTGTTTTTACTCATGTCCCCGTGAGCACGCATACCAAATTTTGTCAAGATAGCTCAACTCCTTCGATAAGATAACTGTATACAAACAGACGGACAGACGGACATTTTGTATGGTCTATCTCGACTGGTTCTGGGTGTTACACACAACCACACAAACGCAATATACCCTCGACACAGAGTGTGTCGGGTATAAAAAACTTCTACTACAATTTTTAACTGTAATTTAAAACAAGTAAGAGAGCTAAAGTCGGTCAAGCCCGACTTTGAAATACCCAGCGTCCCGACATTATTGGCGCACTTTGTTTTTCCCCTCTATTTGTGGGCATGGCAGTGGGCGGGCCACATAAATTTTTATCCTACACCTTTCATTCGCCTTGGTGAACCTATGTTCCGAATTTGAAGCTTCTACGCCTTTTACATCGGAAGTTACGAAAAATCTTCATTTGTGGGCTTATTTGTGGGCGTGGCTCAAGGAAGACAGTGTCTATTTTTTTCCAATATATGTTCCTTTTCGTAATTTACCAGTACACCAAATATCAATGAAATGTAATGAGTGGTTCGCAAGTTACAAGCATTTTACTGAAAACACAATATATTCATTTGTGGGCGTGGCAGTGTGCGGATGTCTCCCATTTTTACTAAGGATCATATTTGGACCCCCATATGCATGTGTGCCAAATTTTGACTTCATTGGTTCAGCCGTTTCGGAGGAGATCCGACCACGGACGGACGGACAGACGGACATGTCTAAATCGATTCAGTCTTTGATCCTGATCATTTCTATATATATTTTTCTATATCTCCGGAGCTTAATTCTCCCTGTTACAAGATTTGCACAAAACTAATATACCCCGCTTACGCTGGGTATAAATATTACTAAGTTACATATACATACACCTATAAAATAATTAAACCCAGCGTAAGCGGGGTAAATTAGGTTTTTGCAAATCTTGTAACAGCCAGAACGAAGCTCCGTAGATATAGACATATATATATATTCTTGATCAGGATCACAAACTGAATCGCTTTAGACATGTCCGCCTGTCCGTCCGTCCATGGTCGGATCTCCTCCGATACGGCTAAACCAATCAAGTCGAAAATTGGCACACAGGTATATCGGGGTCCGAGTATGATCCTAAGAAAATGGGAGAAATCCGCCCACTACCACGCCCACAAATGAATTTATTGTGTATTCAGTCAAATGCTTGTAACTTGCGAACCACTCAACACATTTCATTGATATTTGGTGTACTGGTAAATCACGAAAAGGGACATATCCTGGAAAAAAATGGATGCCGTCCTCCTCGAGCCACGCCCACAAATAAGCACCCAAATATGGGTTTATCCTAACTTGTGAAGGGTGTTTCCAAATTAACGGTCGTTACCGATTTTCGGAGATTTCTTAAATGGGCCAAAATTCTTTTTAATGCCTAAATTTCTGTCTTTGTCAACGAAAATCAGTGTTCGTAAAACAGCAAATCAAATAAATAACAAATAAATTTTACCTAAAAATGTATGAATAACGAAATAAAATACTCTAGTCCAATTGGAAAAACTCGAATATTACCAAACTTTCATCTTGTTTACTCGCAAATAACAGTAACATTGTTGTCTTGTTTGGCAAGACAAGACAAGATAAGACAACAATATTACCGTAATTTGCGAAGGAAAAAAAATAAGTTTTGTTAATAATTGATTTTTTTTCAATTCGACTAGAGTATTTTATTATTATCATACATTTTTTGTTAAAATTAATTTTTTATTAATATGGTTTGCTCCTTCAGAAAAACTGATTTTCATTGACAGGGACAGAAGTGAAGGCATTAAAAAGAATTTTGGCCCAAATAAAATTCCAACCAAAGCATATATGCCACGAGAATTTCTTAATTTCGAACCTACGAAAGTTCACGAATCCGTAGCTATCGAAAGAATTCATAAAAACACTAACTTAAATACTTTTTTCGACCATTGAAAAGGTAACGGTCGTTACTTTATAAATGTGTTGTTTTCGAATTTCGGAAATTCACATCATTTTGTGTAAAATTTTGCACAGAATGTGCCAAGTAAAAAATCTTATTAAATTGTTCGAAACGTTTTGTTGAAGGAATGGGTTTGTTTTCAAACCAAACTAAATTATTTCCAATAGCAAAAATGTCTTGAAAAGGTAACGGTCGTTACATAACAAAAAATCAAACGATTTTGGTGATTAAATTAATTTATTTTCTGTAACAAAAAAAAAAAACACATAAACGAAACTCCTTTCTATAGCATAAAATTAGAGTATTCGGTTTCTTGCATAATTTGATTCGCTCAGGTGAAGAATAAACTTCGTTATATTATATTATAAGCGTTTAACGCTGTTTACTTTTAAAGTTGATAGGCCTGTTAAGCCTGATTGCACTGAATTTACGTTCGCTTTTTGAAAATAATGCTGTTTCTGAATGTTTTTGATGAGTTTAATATTTTCCCAACATTTTTTTTTAAAGTTCCGCTTCAGATTTTACTTTGTCTTTATCAGAGTTCAATACTGCAATACCATCCCATGTTTTTTTTAGTTTTAAAGAAGTTAAAGACTTCTTTTGCAGCGTGTATAATTGCTTTCCGGGACAAAATTGCATCTTTTTACGGAGGCCCCTATACCATATACTGGACCCTTTCCATGACCAGATGCAAATAAAGTCCAAGTTATGTCAACATTAAAGTCTTGTATTGCAAAGCATAAATAAAAAACGTTAATTTTTCAGCTAAATTAGTAAGATTCCAATCAATCATTTATGACGAAAACAGTTCAAATACAAAACGCCAAAAAAAAGTAACGGTCGTTACATCTTTAAAAAAATGTTTAAGAAATCATAGGAGGCTTTTGACGCTAATTTGACGAAAATTCTTCATCTTACTTACCTTCATACTTTCTGCAACAATAAAATGAATTCGTTTAAAATAATTACGATAAAATCAAACTTTTGTTCTTTTAGGGTAACGGTCGTTACATTCAGTAATGTTATTTTTAAACAAATCACAAAATGTTTAATTTTAATTTCTCGCCTTTAAAATTTTTGTTGGTCATTGAGAAAGCTTTCAGCTTTCAGCTCGTTTTTGTTTTGTTCATAAACTACCGTTAGAAAACTGTTGACGAAGGGCTGAAATTGACCGTGGAATTCATGAGAATAAAATCGCACACATTGTACCAAATTCAAAGTTACGTATTTTTGTTATTATAAAGAAAATGAAAGTAAATCTTCCGGTAAATGACAAATACAATTTTTTTGTGCAATATTAACGAAAAAAAAATTAAAATTTGGCAATTTTATTTTTGAGCTGTGAAGGGTACTTTTCTGTGGAAATACCCTGAAGTAAAAGGCGTAACAACTTCAAATTCTTAACATAGGTTGACCAAGGCGAATGCAAGGTGTAGGATAAAAATTTATGTGGCCCGCCCACTGCTACGCCCACAAAAAGAGGGGAAAAATAAAGTGCGCCAATAATGTCGGGACGCTGGGTATTTCAAAGTCGGGCTTGAACGACTTTAGCTTTCTTACTTGTTTATAATTATAACTGGCATTTCGCACCACCGTACAAGCGTGCCAAGTACAACGTTGCGTCATAGGTGACTGACGCAGAATCACCGAATATGCCGAATCGGATATTGGTCATGGAACAAAACGACCAAGATACCCGGAAGTACATCTGCACAGGTCAGCATGCGTCAGCAGGCCCATGACACCGTTCCCGAAGAACACACGAGCGTCTGCAGAGCGCAGACCTAGGTTAAGAATAATTAGTATATATTAGTATAAGCTGTGCATTTTAATACTAAGAGATAGTTGCTAACAGTTGCTGATAGGCGTTTTACAATAAGTAGTTAAGTGTAGTTCTTACAGATTAAGATCGATTTCGATTAATAAATCGTTATAAATTATAAAAAGCGTTTTCCTTTAGAAAATTCGGTCCGATAGGCGAGTGAAGGATTCCGGAAAATCTTCACAACAGTGGATATGACATTGAGTCAGTAGCTTCATGGGGTAACCTAAGTTCCGTCACCCTACGACTGATCATTCAGGTACCGCTGAAGCTAAAAAGGAAAGATAGTCGCCATCCGTACGGAGGCGACTCCAAGTTGAACAAAAATATGCATCTAACGGTATAATTAATGGATTGTTGACAAGGCGCCAATCTGTCTTGCGCGGCTCTGCTTTGAGACAAATAGCTCATTTTTCCTTTGATAGTAAAAAAAACTCTTACTTTGTGGGGCATCGAACCCTCATCCGTCGGATTCCGAACAAGCACACTACCCCCTACACTACCGACGGCCATGTATCGTCAACTTTATAATATTACACTATTTTACAGAAGACTTTCGCGAGAGCAGAGACAAAATGATGGTTTTTAGACTAAATTGGAGTGACTGATCACGAAAATGGCATCCGTTTATTTTTCCAAAGAATGGCTTTTGAGATATACGCCAAAAACGTGTTTTTTGTTTACTTTATGAGATTTTGACGAAGAACTCAAAAACTACCCGCCTAAATAACAAACAATGTTATTAATCTAAAGCAGAAAATTCTCTCCTTTGCAACAATATATCATTTGTTACAATCGGTGACTTAGTTTGTAAGAGACATTTGAACTTGCAAAAAGACTTTTTTGGGGTTTTTTTTTAAATTTGCAAAAGTTCAATTTAACATTAAAGTACTAACAAAATTTTTTCAGTAACTAAGAGTGATAAGCAAATATTAAGGGTATATAAAAAACTTAATTTCTCTCAAATCGGTTGAAAAATAAAGAAGTTATAAGAGATTTTCCAAATTTCCTCATAGACGTCGCAGTACTTAAATCTACCGGGCCTACTTCAATGTTACTGAAAGCAATAATCCAATTTTTACATAACATAATGGTAACAAAATGTGAGTAAATGTGGAAAATCTCTTATACCTTCTTTCTCTTTCAACCAATTTTGGAGATATTTAGTTTTTTATATACGCTAAATATCTCTTTATGACTTTTAGTTACCGAAAAAAATTTTAAAAATTTTATTAGTACTTTAAAGTTAAAATGAACTTTTGCAAATTAAGAAAAACCCAAAAAGTCAAACTTTTGCAAGTTCAAATGTTTAAAGCTTACAAACTAAGTCACCGATTGTAACAAATGATATATCGTTGCAAAGGAGAGAATTTTCTGTTTTAGACTAATAAAATTTTATGTTATTTAGGTGGGTAGTTGTGGCTCTGGGATAGCGTAGGGGATGCGTGCTATGCTCTTGATCCCAGGGTCCGAAGTTCGATTCCCGGCACAGGCGAAACGGAGTGTAATGTTCCAAGCCTAGCACTGGTTTTTCAAAAATTCCATGTTAGGGGCACACTACTTAAAAAAAAACACTCACACAAACACAAGAAAACCTCCTTGGTATCACAATGGGCCGAAAAATTTTAAGGGGATGCGTGCTATGCTCTTGATCCCAGGGTCCGAGGTTCGATTCCCGGCAGAGGCGAAACGGAGTGTAATGTTCCAAGCCTAGCACTGGTTTTTCAAAAATTCCATGTTAGGGGCACACTACTTAAAAAAAAACACTCACACAAACACAAGAAAACCTCCTTGGTATCACAATGGGCCGATTTACGGCCTAAGTGGCAGCTGGCAGCCACTTCAACCTACCTACCTACCTATGTGGGTAGTTTTTGAGTTCTTAGACAAAATCTCATAAAGTAACAAAAACACTTTTTTGCGTATACCTCAAAAACTATTCTGTGGAAAAATAAACGGATCCCATTTTAGTGATCAGCAACCCCAATTTAGTCTTTAACCAATGATTTCGTCTCTGCTCTTTTTTTTTGTAAACTTGTGTTATAATATAATTAACTGTGCTGAAAATTTAAATAAGCCGTACGCAACCGTTGCAATGAATTGGGCTCTAACTGAATACCTAGGCTGAATTTGAAAAATAATTAAAATTTACAAAATAAACAACCTAAACAAAAAAAAAAAAATTAAAAATTCCCAATACTGCCGAGAATCGAACCCGCGTCCCATCGCGTGTGAGTTAAGCATTCTCACTGTAAGGCACTGACTCAATTTGAAATTCCAATTCAAAACCGTAACTTAAATACTAGAGTCCGACCGAAGGTGAAATTTTTGGCCGAAGCCGATGTTCGGCCATTGGCTTAATCTTCGGCCGAAGACCGAAGCCGAAGCCGAAGCTGTAAAAAAAAACAACTACACAACCAATTTCCCTTTTTATACCCGACACACTCTGTGTCGAGGATATATTGCGTTTGTGTGGTTGTGTGTAACACCCAGAACCAGTCGAGATAGACAATACAAAAAAAAAAATATAGAAATTATCAGCGTCACCAGGAGATTCGATTGTTCATGTCCGTCTGACTGGCCGTCTGTTGTATACAGATTTCTTATCGAAGGAGTTGAGCTATCTTGACTAAATATTATGCGTACTCACAGAGACATGAGTAAGAACAAGTTCGAGAATGGGCCCGATCGGACCATTTTTAGGGGTCCCTCCAGTCCTAGGGTCTGTCACAAAATGCCCAAAACCGCCTCAAAATCTTACTTTTTCGCAATATTTCAATGAAAGTTAGAATTTAAGCGTATATTTAAGACTCCGATTAGAAATTCCAAAAAAAATTGGAAAAGTGGGCGTGTCATAAAGAATTTTAACAAATGTCAGTATATGGGGCCCCTAATGACCCTAAAAACCACCTGACTATTCTTTCTGAATGGTTGTGTGTTTTGGGCGTGGTTCAAAAATTATTTAAACATGTGTGTCTGTGTCGGATATTTTATTGTCAGGCTCGCGTGACTATAACACCTTATCTTTTTTTTTTTTGGTTTTAATTTTAAACAAATCAGTAAATTTTTAGTGTTTTAGTAACAGAAAACAAAACTACAATTCTCGTTACCAATTAAATAAAAATAACGTGAACAAACTTTTTTGCTCAAGATGATTCCCCACTTGGCAAATTAAGTGCTTTGACTTCCTGAGTCCTGTTCCATACTAGGCGACAGTCGCCGGAGACACATTTTGTTTTGAAGGCGTGGGACGGTCGGAGAAGAGAGAGAACAGCACCCCTCTCTCTTCCCCGGCCCTCTCTCTTCTTGAACACAAAATGTGTCTCCGGTGACTGTCGCCTAGTATGGAACAGGACTGAAAAAGCAAGGTTGTTTTTGCTCTAAAACTTTCTATCAAGAACAATTTTACTTGCTTAAAATGCTTTTTTATCAATCACACTTGGCAAGCGAAAGCAATTTACTTGTTAAGTTTTTTACTTGCCAAGTGGGCAAGCACCTTTAAAACTCAAAATCAAATAGTCTTATATTATAGTTCAAAATGTTGTATATTGTACGATGCAATCATGCAGTGGAACATGTATTCACCTCAGCAAAGTTAGTTTTTTTCTGCAGAACATAAAGGAATTTTTGCTGTACTTATAATTGGCTCACGAAGTAAATAATCTTTCGATTGAAAAGTAAAATATGTGAATGATGTGGTAATTTACATAGTGAACCCTGTTCCTCATACCAAAAGAAAAAGCAAACAATTTTTAGAACTGTCGAACATGTGAGTCGCTATAGGCGCTATTTTAGAAAAAAATTATATTCGGCTAAATAATCGGCCTTTTGTGGCCGAAGCCGATGCCGAAGCCGGAGGTCATTTTTAGGCCGAATGTTCGGCAAACCGAAGCCGAACCTTCGGTCGGACTCTATTAAATACTTAAATATTATTACTGTATATGTTTCAAGTACTCCCCAGCGGGAAATGTCCCGCGGACATCCCCGATCATGTCCTAGTGATTTCGGAGCCGGAATGCATGCTATTTCCGGTGACACTTTGTTTGACATTTACACAGGAGCTGACAGGGACTTCAGCGGTGACATTATCACCAGAAGATTAGAAAATGTCACTGGTCATACTAGGGGATGCGATGGCGAAAAAAGCATTTGAGAGCAGCACATTCCTCTTTTCTCTCTTAATTTCAATTTATAGAACACCAGTTTGATAACTCTCTTCTTTGCCTTCTCTTTAAATGTTTTGGAAATTAAAAAAAAATTTTTTTTAACAATTTGTGTTCGCCTCTGCCAGGGATCGAACCCGCGTTCTTCGGATTCTGAGTCGAGCACTCATCATCTACGCCAACTTCATGCTAACGCTGAACTGACGCTAAAACCTTACTTAAATTTCAGTAGCCAATGAGGGTCAAGCACATGAACAGCATCCCTCCACGATGACATGTCCTCCAAGATGTCATGCATGACAATGCCACCTATATGTCATCGATGACATCATTGGTGACCTTGTCATGCAGGATATAATTTTCCGCTGGGTCTTATATTATTGATTACACACTCAATAAGAATTACTTGTAATTGTAATTGGGAAAATTAAAATACAATTACTTATAATTGTAGTTGAAAAAAAATCAATTACAATTACAAATTATTGTAATTACCAATTACCAATTACCATTACAAGTAATTGTAATTGAATATTCTTCAATTACCATTAGAATTAATTGTAATTAAGTGTGCAATCAATTACAATTTTGTAATTGGACTGCCCTGGTCTGTCCATTACTGCTCATTCAGGATATTCAAAGGATTACTCACTATTTGCTATTACTCTCCTCGACCTGCATTCCGAGGTCCAAAATGGTAGTCTCTTTGTTCTCCATTGGGAGCTCAAAAGGAATGCTCGCCCGTAAGGACATTCAATGTTAAAAAGGAGTGCAAAATACATTAGGCTGGGAGATTTGAGGAGTAATCTAGTGCTCCAAAATAAGTAATCCAAGACTATTCTTTGAGTAATCCTATTTTTTACTGGGTTGTTGCCTTGTTAAATATGCCTGGGTCAACGTCCACTAATGTATACAAAATCAAATTTTTAAATAAAAAACATATTTGTTATTTAAATCTGAGTTTCAAAAATAAATTCAACAAAACAAAAAAGGGAAAGAAAATAAAATAAGAAAAAGACACATGCTATCACCTAATCAAATACACCTTGAACCTAAGCAAACATTTGTCGAAAATTCTTATTCGTCAAAAATGAATAAGAAGAAGCATAGGATCTACTGCATACACCTTGCTCTATAAACATTGCGTCAAAGCCTAATAAAACCGTTTAACAAAATGTTTTTTAAAAATTGTCACGTATTGGTATCTACATATGTACTAAAATCTTGTTCTTATTTAATCTTAGTTTCACGTTCCAATCGACGTTCACTTGCGTCGCTCGTTGTTGGCTTAATCGTGGGTTTCTGCATGGCCGAACTTTTCATATTGTCATCATCTGAAAGGCCTGAGTGGTTGCTCTATCCAGGACATATGTATGGAGCTGTGAACGATCCGCACAACAGCATGGATCTCATTGATGCATCAGGACCAGAAAAGGATGTTGGATCTCATGAACATGCGCACGAGAATACAAGTGTCGCTGAAATATTGTATAATGAAACCAGAGTGCTTTGCTGGATTATGACGAGCCCCAAAAACCATAAGAAGAAAGCACGCCATGTTAAACGTACGTGGGGGAAACGTTGTAACAAGCTTATCTTTATGAGCAGCGTCAATGATAGTAGTCTAGGGTCGGTAGCGTTAAATGTTAGCGAAGGTAGAAACAATTTGTGGGCTAAGACCAAAGAAGCTTTCAAATACATCTATCGGCATCACTTAGAAAACTACGACTGGTTCCTCAAGGCTGATGATGATACGTAAGTGAAACGTGTCAAAGAAGTTTTAAAAGCTTAAAAATTACAATTAAATCTCTTTTCAGTTATACGATCGTAGAGAATCTGCGATACATGCTTTATCCGTACTCTCCCGAAACACCAATATTCTTTGGATGTAAATTTAAACCTTTTGTAAAACAAGTACGCCATTTATTTTTTATTTTATTTAAAACTTGAAACTTATTTGTATGGTTATTGTATAACTAGGGATATATGTCTGGAGGCGCTGGGTACGTGCTTAGCCGCAGTGCCTTGCGGCGTTTTGTTGAAGAAGCCTTGCCAAATAAAAATATCTGCCGCCAGGATTCCGGTGGTGCTGAGGATGTCGAAATGGGAAAGTGTCTTGAAGGGGTAAAAGTTATATCTGGTGATTCTCGAGATGCGAATGGACGTGGTCGATTCTTTCCTTTCCCCCCTGAACATCATTTAATCCCGAATCACTCGGACAAAAAATTTTGGTACTGGCAATACATATATTACAAATCTGATGAGGTACGCTACAACTTATGAGATTCTCAGAAATTACGCCATTTTCATATAACACTTTTAGGGTTTGGACTGTTGTTCCGATTATGCTGTTGGGTTTCACTATATTTCTCCAAATCAAATGTATGTTTTGGACTATCTCATATATCATCTACGCCCATATGGAATAACATACATGGGAGAATCTCTTCCGGAACGTTTGAAGCTTGGTGAGACGTTACCACAACCAAGGATGTCCGAAGTGACAACATCGCGATCGTAGGAATGAAGATGTAATCCGAATAACCCGAACAACTAAAGTCAGAGACCCGAAGTTGTGTAATGTAACAGAATCTCTTAAACTTCTAGTTGCCCTTATTTAAGAAAAACAAACATATTATAATTTATAAGTTATGCTTATAAAGACTTCCAAATTTTGTAAGGTATCCATATCTAAAGTGTAAAATATTATTTCCTATTGAAAACAACCAAAGATATATGTATGTAAAATTAAAATATACCAAAGTCCGATATTTCGACTAAGACTAACCTCCCCTTTTCTATCTCGTGAATAAGCTCGTAATGTTACTTAGGTACCATATTTTAAATATTTAAAGGCAGATGCGAATATTATATATCTGTCAGTAATAAATTTTTTAAACATGCCACAAGACCACGATTACTAAGACCAAATATCTGATTCGTTATGTGGATAAATTGAACGAGCCCATTTTCGACGTTTTTGAGATTAAGCGTGGATACATTTCGTTTAATATATATTTTTATACCCAGCGTAAGCAGGGTATACTAGTTTTGTGCAAATCTTGTAACAGCCAGAACTAAGCTCCTTAGATACACCGGGCTGATATGGACACTGACACATACCACGTTTATACGCATCTTCAATCCGATTTCAGTGAAAACGATTTGTGTGAAAACGCATATATAAACGGGTCACTGATTCGCACTGAAAAATTTTACCGCATCGACTAGTGTCGCTTTTTCAAAACGACATGAAAATGTGAAATCGACTTGTAATGATGCATAAACGCTTCGAATTTCCTTGAGAAATATCATCATCAGCTGATTCATATCGACACATACAGGTCTGTTAAGGTTAGGGTTAGGGCTGCCATGTTTGAAAATTTTCCGCCATTTTGGCTATTTTTGATAGACTATAGCCGTCTCGAAATACAATTTGGGAGCGTCCATAAATGATGTCACGTTTGGAGGGGGAAGGGGGTTAGCTCATCCGTGACAGTTCTATGAAAGAGGGGGTAGGGGGCTCCCGAAAGTTAATCAACATATTTAAACGATTTAATGATGAAGATTTTCCGTTAATTTTCCTTATTCAACTCCGTACCAAGGGATTTAACAAAACGCTTTGGCGGTTTTAGTTTTCGGTACACGCATTTTCTGTCAGCCCTGGTTAAGGCATATTTTATGCATTGGTAGACATCCCTGTTTTGTCTGAAACGTGCTGTTTTCAAAGCCCTTTTGAAAGCGTTTCGTATCAGATCAGTAAAATAGTGCGCGCATAAACGCGGACGAAAAACCGTCTTGGTCTGATGCGGTTTCACTCATTCCGCTGTATAAACGTGGTAACAGTTTTGCTTTTTTCGAAGATAGCAAAATCGATTTTCGAAGAAAGGAAAACCTGACACTTGAAAATGTAATAAAGAAAAAAGAAAAAAACACTACAATATGTGTTAAAAACTAGGTCAATCTTGGCGGCCCCCGTGGCTTAGTTTGCTGAGATGTCAAATTTCAATGGGCGAAGCGCTGGGTTCAACTCTCAATTTTTATACCCAGCGTAAGCGGGGTATATTAGTTTTGTGCGAATCTTGTAACAGGGAGAACTAAGCTCCGGAGATATAGACATATATATATAGAAATGATCAGGATCAAAAACTGAATCGATTTAGACATGTCCGTCTGTCCGTCCGTCCGTCTGTCCGTCCGTCCGTGGTCGGATCTCCTCCGAAACGGCTGGACCAATCAAGTCGAAATTTGGCACACAGGTATATCGGGATCCGAGTATGATCCTAAGTAAAAATGGGAGACATCCGCCCACTGCCACGCCCACAAATGAATATAATGTGTTTTCAGTAAAATGCTTGTAACTTGTGAACCACTCAACACATTCCATTGATATTTGGTGTACTGGTAAACTACAAAAAGGGACATATCCTGGAAAAAAATGGACGACGCCCTCCGTGAGCCACGCCCACAAATAAGCCCACAAATAAGGGCTTATCGTAACTTATGAAGTAAAAGGCGTAGAAGGTTCAAATTCGCAACATAGGTTGACCAAGGCGAATGAAAGGTGTAGGAAAAAAAATTTATATGGCCCGCCCACTGCCACGCCCACAAATGGAGATTTTTCGTAACTTCCGAATTAATAGGCGTAGACGCTTCAAATTCGCCACATAGGTTGGCCAAGGCAAATGAAAGGTGTAGGAACAAAAGTTTATGTAGTCCGCCCACTGCCACGCCCACAAATGAAGAATTTTCGTAACTTCCGAAGTAAAAGGCGTAGAAGCTTCAAATTCGCAACATAGGTTCACCAAGGCGAATGAAAGGTGTAGGAAAAAATTTTAATTGGCCTGCCCACTGCCACGCCCACAAATGAAGATTTTTCGTAATTTCCGAAGTAAAAGGCGTAGAAGCTTCAAATTCGCAACATAGGTTCACCAAGGCGAAATAAAACTTGCAGGTAAAAATGTTATGTGGCCCCCCACTGCCACGCCCACAAATGAAGATTTTTCGTAACTTCCGAAGTAAAAGGCGTAGAAGCTTCAAATTCGTAACATAGGTTCACCAAGGCGAATGAAAGGTGTAGGGAAATAATTTATTTTGCCCTCCCACTGCCACGCCCACAAATAGAGAAGCAAAACATTGTGCGCTCATAATGGCGGGACGCTGGGTATTTCAAAGTCGGGCTTGACCGACTTTAGCTTTCTTACTTGTTTTTTTTTATTTTTATTTTTGATTTCTCATTTCCGTGGTATCAGATCGAACCTATGTATATGCGTCCTAAGTGCGTCACCTTTATTGGTGGCAGCCAAACTGTTGCGAAGCTTGCAAAAAGAAATGAGCTAGAGAATCGGGTGGATGATAACGTCTTTTGTAGGTGGGTCTGCAGAATTTAACGACACCACGAGTTGCTGCCATAACAAGTCCACAAGCGGTTTGTCCCGCTAAGTAAGCCCCTTGGCCATGCCCGGGTCGTTTTCCATAATCTCAACTAGTATAGAAGCCTGAGTCGCATTTTTATGCGTTCACTTTAGTCAAAAACATTAAATACCCAAACAATTAAGAAAATATATTCAAATAAAGTATTTACTTTTATTTCTACTAAAAAAAACCAGCCGGGAAAAAGGCCTCACACAATCTGCCGACCAATTCTGTCAACTAAAAGCTGCTCGGTTTAAATCAGACAATAAAATCAATAAATCTGTTTCTGTAACACCTAAAAACAATGCAAACCTGATTTCGAAAATGAAAACAGTTTCAAAACTGAAAGTTTGATTCTATAGTGCCAAAACGAAAAATGTGTTGATTTCAAATCTGATTCTGACAGTTTTCAGTTTCCTTAACAATACCGATAGACATATTGTATATTATTAATCAGGATCAAAAAATGAATCGATTTAGACATGTCCATCTGTCCGTCCGTCCGTCTGTTTATCCGTCCGTAGTCAGATCTCCTCCCAAACGGCTGGACCAATCAAGTCGAAATTTGGCACACGTTTATCGGGATCCGAGCATGATTCTAAGTAAAAACAAGTAAGAAAGCTAAAGTCGGTCAAGCCCGACTTTGAAATACCCAGCGTCCCGACATTATGAGCGCACTATGTTTTGCTTCTCTATTTGTGGGCGTGGCAGTGGGAGGGCAACATAAATTATTTCCCTACACCTTTCATTCGCCTTGGTGAACCTATGTTGCGAATTTGAAGCTTCTACGTCTTTTACTTCGGAAGTTACGAAAAATCTTCATTTGTGGGCGTGGCAGTGGGCGGGCCGCATACAATTTTTTCTTACACCTTTCATTCGCCTTGGTGAACCTATGTTGCGAATTTGAAGCTTCTACGCCTTTTACTTCGGAAGTTAAGAAAAATCTTTATTTTTGGGCGTGGCAGTGGGCGGGACACAACAAATTTTTTCCTACACCTTTCGTTCGCCTTGGTGAACCTATGTTGCGAATTCGAAGCTTCTACGCCTTTTACTTCGGAAGTAACGAAAAATCTTCATTTGTGGGCGTGGCAGTGGGCGGTCCATAAAAAAAATTTTCCTACATCTTTCATTCGGATTGGTGAACCTATGTTGCGAATTTGAAGCTTCTACGCCTTTTACTTCGGAAGTTATGAAAATTCTCTATTTGTGGGCGTGGCAGTGGGCGGGCTACATAAATTTTTGTTCCTACACCTTTCATTTGCCTTGGTCAACCTATGCTGCGAATTTGAAGCTTCTACGCCTTTTACTTCACAAGTTACGATAAGCCCTTATTTTTGGGCTTATTTGTGGGCGTGGCTCACGGAGGGCGGCGTCCATTTTTTTCCAGGCTATGTCCCTTTTTGTAGTTTACCAGTACACCAAATATCAATGGAATGTGTTGAGTGGTTCGCAAGTTACAAGCATTTTACTGAAAACACATTATATTCATTTGTGGGCGTGGCAGTGGGCGGATGTCTCCCATTTTTACTTAGGATCATACTCGGATCCCGATATACCTGTGTGCCAAATTTCGACTTGATTGGTCCAGCCGTTTCGGAGGAGATCCGACCACGGACGGACGGACAGACGGACAGACGGACAGACGGACGGACGGACGGACGGACGGACGGACAGACGGACAGACGGACAGACGGACAGACGGACATGTCTAAATCGATTCAGTTTTTGATCCTGATCATTTCTATATATATATGTCTATATCTCCGGAGCTTAATTCTCCCTGTTACAAGATTTGCACAAAACTAATATACCCCGCTTACGCTGGGTATAATGAGACACATCCGCCCACTGCCACGCCCACAAATTAATTTATTGTTTTTTTCAGTAAAATGCTTGTAACTTGCGAACCACTCAACACATTTCATTGATATCACTGCTCAACACTAAATTTGCCTTTGACTTGAAACCAACTTTTTTTTGTCGTATTTGTTTCGCTGAATCTAAATATATGCTTAAAATCTGAAAGTTAGCTCGCGTTTTTTAAATATTCGCTAGGAAAGGTTTTGCGATTTTTTGTCAATATTTTTTAGTCGTAGTTCCATTATCATTCGATCGTTTTTAAAATTCTTTAATTTATAAGAAAGAAAAGTAAAAATACAACATATTCTTAATACATATGGATGAAATCGGTTCAACAGTTTAGGCGCTATAGGCGCTCACCTGACTATAACACCCTTACTTACAGGACCACTAAGAAAGAATATTCAAAAGGTTTTTAAGGCCAGTAGGGGCCCCAAATGCCGACTTTTGTTAAATTTCTTTATGAAAACCGCTCCTTTGCCACGCCAACTCTTCAAATTTTTTGAATTCTCATCGGAGGCGTTATTTTATACTCAATTTCTAAGTTTCATTGAAATATTTCGAAAAAGTCAGATTTTGAGGCAGTTTTGGGATTTTTGTGAAAGACCCTAGTCCTGGAGGTACCCTTAATAATGGACCTATCAAAGAAAGGAGAGGATCCTAACAAGCAAAGTAGGGAAATATGACCATCGTTAGGTTCATTCGATCTATTTTGGTTTTACCTATTTTTGACCAAATTTCTGCCTTTAAAATGCCCTTACCTCAAGGTTAGTCTTACAGGGTCGAAATTACCTTATATAATAAATGTTCTTAGTGAATTCAAATATTGGACTACTTTAAGAATAACATATTAAGTAGTAGGGGAGCCCGAGATGCTAAATTTGCAGTTACTAATGCGTCATTGAAACTTATTGGACTGTGAAGTTTACGTTCTTAAACAGAAACAAGTAAGAAAGCTAAAGTCGGTCAAGCCCGACTTTGAAATACCCAGCGTCCCGACATTATGAGCGGACTATGTTTTGCTTCTCTATTTGTGGGCGTGGTAGTGGGAGGGTCACATAAATTTTTTCCTACACCTTTCATTCGCCTTGGTGAACCTATGTTGCGAATTTGAAGCTTCTACGCCTTTTACTTCGGAAGTTACGAAAATTCTCCATTTGTGGGCGTGGTAGTAGGCGGGCTACATAAATTTTTGTTCCTACACCTTTCATTTGCCTTGGTCAACCTATGTTGCGAATTTGAAGCTTCTGCTTCTGCCATTTACTTCACAAGTTACGATAAGCCCTTATTTGTGGGCGTGGCTCACAGAGGGCGGCGTTCATTTTTCACCAGGATATGTCTCTTTTTGTAGTTTACCAGTACACCAAATATCAATGCAATGTGTTGAGTGGTTCGCAAGTTACAAGCATTTTACTGAAAACACATTATATTCATTTGTGGGCGTCGCAGTGGGCGGATGTCTCCCATTTTTACTTAGGATCATACTCGGATCTCGATATACATGTGTGCCAAATTTTGACTTGATTGGTGTAGCCGTTTCGGCGGAGATCCGACCACGAACGGACGTACAGACGGACGGACGGACAGACGGACGGACGGAAAGACGGACGGACAGACGGACATGCCTAAATCGATTAAGTTTTTGATCCTGATCATTTCTATATATATATATGTCTATATCTCCGGAGCTTAGTTCTCCCTGTTACAAGATTCGCACAAAACTAATATACCCCGCTTACGCTGGGTATAAAAACAGTTACTCGAGCGTGTCAGACTCCTAAAAGTGTCCTTTTTCAATGACTGCATTTTTGGATGTGGCCAAAGCTCAGGAATGATTTTTGAAAATGTAAAAAAAAAAAACGGTAACCTTGAGATACTCGAGCGCGTCAGACTTTTATGCAGAGGGATCAACTTGATGTCTTAGTCGCCCTGAATGATAATCTGACAATTACATGGAGGCGTATTGTTAATCGGAAAATTTCAGAGATCAAATTTTTCTTTCGTTTCTTTTTATAATTAGATTATTTATTTATATGGGGAGAGAGAAAGAGATAGAAAAAAAGAAACAAAAGGGATTCGCGATTCACAGTTTTTCAGTTTTAAAAGCTCTTTATAGACACGGATTTCATATTTTTAAATTCATAAAATCATTTGAATACACTACATGCTAGCCAAAGCTATTGCGATTAAATGTGCCAGTTTTTCCTTCTTTGCCCCATATAATCTGACGTTTTTCGTGATCCTTAAAGAAATTCATTCAAAACAAAACAAAAACCAATCGCGCTCGAGTATTTCGGTTGACGTTTTTTTTGCAACTTTGGTAGTCACCTCTTTCCCTATGCCACGCTCAAATTGTCAGAGAATTGAAATATACACTTTTTAACATCTTCTTAACTTACCTTCTCTTAATCTGATGCGCTCGAGTTTTTCAGAGGATCAATTTTTTTTACCAATCTGACGGGCTGCCCTCAACGTACACCCCAATATTGAGCGCTCATATATGGTGGGGCGATAACACAGGGTGCAAGCTTTCTCCCCATATTATTTTCTGACACGCTCGAGCAACTGCAAAAATGCCCTCATGGGCTCCCCTACTAAAGCTCCTCCTGTGCTCTTATGATAATCTAAAAATTTCCTTTTTTTTAAGCTCTTCTTAACTTTTCTTAAAAGTGGCAGTTTTTAGACTCGATAAGAAAAAAATAAATATAATTTTATTTGATTTAATCCTTTCAAAGTTGTAAGGTTAGATTCTGTTTTTCATGAAAAAACAAGTAAAGAAGTTTACATCGGCTTAGCCGATTGCACAAATAACTTTTCCTTAGCCTAGAATATGTTAAAACATTACCTTAACTAACAAAAATTCCTGCCGTTTTCGTTGTTCTAGCTTGGATATCTAGCTACACCTTATCCGTGCTTCGATTTACCTTCACAAGCTCGAAACTGTTAATAAGTACAAATTTTTTGCGAATGATGGTCATGGTCAAATTTTAACCGTTATAGGACATTATATCTAACTACAAAAGGCTCAATTCAAAATAATGAAAATCAAATTTTTGCGAATTTCGCGAAATGTGGTCATGGTCAAAATTTAACCATAAGAGACGACTTTATTTGGCAGAAAAATACACAATCAGAAGAAGCAAAAAAAATCATTTATGTATACAGATATCAGAATAACGGAAGGAGTTTTTATACCCAGCGTAAGCGGGGTATATTAGTTTTGTGCAAATCTTGTAACAGGGAGAACTAAGCTCCGGAGATATAGACATATATATTATATATAGAAATGATCACACCGAAAAAATCCGCCTGATCCGAAGATTGATAAACCCGTATCAATCCTCGTATAAATTGAAAAATATCAATTTTGCATTAAAAAATATCAGACTGATATTTATAATATCAAGTTAATATTTTTTAATATTCCTCTGATACGAAAATCATCAAATTGATACGGAAATGTTTTACACTTGCGTATCAATTTTTCGTATTAATCTTACATTTTCAATATCCGTGCAATTCTGGTGATAAATTACATTTTTAATATCTTTTCCATATTAGATCAGTATCAAAACTATATTTTGCGTATCAATATCTCATAAATCTTATCAAATTGTCCTTTTTAGTATCAATTTGAAATTTTTTCATTTCAAATATTGTCATGCATTCATGTCAAATTTACTTTTTTTCGTATATAAAAAAGTATAGAATTGATACGACAGGTAGTATAATTTTAATAATATTGCGTATCGGCTCACATTTGTAAGTGAAAAATATCAATATTATGACGATTTCGTATACATTTTTTTTTCAGTGCAGGATCAAAAACTGAATCGATTTAGACATGTCCGTCTGTGCGTCCGTCCGTCCGTCCGTCCGTCCGTCCGTCCGTCCGTCTGTCCGTCCTTCCGTCCGTCCGTCCGTCCGTCCGTCCGTCCGTCTGTCCTTCCGTCCGTGGTCGGATCTCCTCCGAAACGGCTGGACCAATCAAGTCGAAATTTGGCACACAGGTATATCGGGATCAGAGTATGACCCTTAGTTAAAATGGAAGACATCCGCCCACTGCCACGCCCACAAATGAATATAATGTGTTTTCAGTAAAATGCTTGTAACTTGCGAACCACTTAACACATTCCATTGATATTTGGTTTACTGGTATACTACGAAAAGGGACATATCCTAGAAAAAAATGGAAGCCGTCCTCCTCGAGACACGCCCACAAATAAGCATACAAATAAGGGCTTATCGTAACTTGTGAAGTAAAAGGCGTAGAAGCTTAAAATTCGCAACATAGGTTCACCAAGGCGAATGAAAGGTGTAGGGAAATAATTTATGTTGCCCTCCCACTGCCACGCCCACAAATAGAGAAGCAAAACATAGTGCGCTCATAATGTCGGGACGCTGGGTATTTTAAAATCGGGCTTGACCGACTTTAGCTTTCTTACTTGTTTTTATTAGAAATCTATCGACTTCTATTCCCCTTCTCATACAAATGCAAGCTATTTGGAATCATAACTTAAATACTTTTCTTCCTCTTTCACTAGTTGGGCATTTTCCTTTAGAAAAACGAACTTCATTAGCCGACATAAAAGTGTCGAAGATGGTTTTTTGTTTTCCTAAATAGATACTGTAGTGTCTTGACTATTTTAAGCGTAACGAAAGCAACAACGAATAGGAATTCGTCAGTCTGTGATTGATCGGAATACTTTTGTTTGTACACGCTATGGCCTGAACTGCCATCGAAGCCCCATTTACATTCCAAGACCACCTGCAGGTCTGCGCTTATTTCACACAACTGAAGCAAGCTTTCAACAGTTCTGTTAAGCAAGTTCTGTAGAAGTACCTCTGCAGAAATTTCCGAAACCTTAATTTTAGAAGGCATCAGTTTGTCCATGCCCTGTTTCAGAGAATAATAGCTCGGAAAAAAATCTTGCTTATGAACATTGACGCTAGAACGAAGAGTATTGTATTTCCTCCTAGACAGCTTCAAGTCGAAAAATAATGCTAAAGCCTGGAAAATTGGCATTGCGTGATTTTGACCGTGTCCTTTTGCCACAAGTGATGCAGCCTTTTGTAGTTGTTTCGGATCACTTTTGGCAACAAGCTCATTAACTTTTCTTCCCTTACTTCTCTCAGACGATATTTCGAATTCAATTGCTGATCTTCCGCTACTTCTTTTAGTTTCCTTTAAATTTAATTGTATACATAGTTTTGGTTAACTTATTTTATGTAAAGCCCTATGCTCCTCAAAACAGTGACAGGATATAAATAACACATAATCACTAACACACCTCCTTTAATGCTTCGACATCGATATCACTTCTTAGCCAAATAGCATGTTTCTTTTCGAAAAAGTTTTTTTTTCTGCCGGAAGCAGCCCAAAGAGCCTTAAATTTCAACAGAAGTAAATCAGGCTTTTTACGAAATTTAGTAAGATCTTTTTCTTCGCCAACTTTGGATTTCAAAAAACTTAAAACCAATTCGACAGCATCTTTGTGTAGCTTTCCCCTGCAATGCAGCCACCAGACTTCAAAAATGTCGTTAATTTTTAGAGAAGATGACACTAGAAATGAACGAAAAACTTAGCTTGTCGCACCTCGTGGCACATTCTCTTTTTTTCTATTATAGAGTTTTAATTACTCACTTTTGATCCTGTGAATTTCTTCGATAAGTTTTGATAAGTTTTTTTTTTATTCAATTTCAAAATTTTCGAAAGATTTACTTTTCACTTTTAAAACGCATTTCACAAAAAGTAACGGGACTTTGCATATGTTGAAAGCATGTTGGAAATAATGGTTTTTGTATACAATAAACACCTATTTTATCATAATACCGGTTTTTGTTTCTAATAATAGCAGCTATTAAACTACAATTTTTATTTAAAACTACCACAAATTTGCATATAAAAATTCATGGAAAATTTTTTTTTTCGTCAATCAACTTTGATGGGCTAAAATACTTACTTACAACAGAATTTTTTTTGAAAAGCGATCTGATGTCTTCAAGTTGATCTATTTCCAATAGATTGACATTAAAAATGTTTTGAAATTTATCATTTTATTTTTTTCATTTTTGGCCGCACTCGCGCCACTGTGGGTCGTTGGGAAAGCACATGACTAGAAATCAAGAAAATCGAGAGGTCGGCGGTCCAAACTGGGCATAGTCACAAGCGTTCAATAAATGAAATGGTAATATGTAAACATCTTATTTAACATATAATTCATATAATAATCATGGAAATTTAAATACAGTGGTCGTCCAATATAACGAATCTTATGTTGCACGGCTTGTTCGCAAATTCGAAAAATTCGTTATATTGGACAGTAAATTTTTGCACCAAAATCTTCCATTTTCAGGCAATATCAAGTTTCTATTTAAAAAAAAGGACCCGTTTACACAGATTTAGTTAAAAAAATCGGTATTTGCTGATTGTTTTTTAGTTGCCTTCAACTTTTTTTGAACAGCCAGCTCCTGCAACTCTCTTAACATTAAGACTTTTGAGCATTCGACATTATTTTGTATTGCCCATTCAACAATATTTTCTAAATAATTTACTGCACATTCGTGCTTAATATTAAATTCATTATCGTTTATGTTTTCGTCTAGTTCACTCTCCTGCTCGTCATCACTTAAATCAGAGTCTACCCCGAACGTTCTTTGCCAACAAACGCCGTGTCGATGCTTGTTTTTTCACGCAATATAACGGCGACATACATAAATTGAATACACAAGCATGCCTACATAGTCATAAACACAAGGAATTGGCTTGCAAAAAAAAAAAAAATATTCGTTATATCGAACAAAATTTTCGTTTCGTTTGTAATATAGAACCTTCAATGCAAAATTTTAAGCTGTTCGTTAAATCACGAATTCGTAAAAGCGAGTGTTCGTTATATTGGACGACCACTGTATGTACAACCCAAATAAAATTACCAAAAAAGCAGTGCGCGGACACAGGACATTGCACAAAAAAAAGTTTAAGAAAAATTTGTTCTCTTTTTTTCGGTTTTCGCTGAAATTATTTTTTTTTAACTTTTTTGAATTTTTTAATTTTTCTCATCAACTTAATGTGTTCTTATGGTGATATATATTTGTATTGCCATGTAGTCCTTAATAACTGTGTAGGAATTGGGGAGAGTTCTTCCCCATCTTATTCGTACTAAAGGATATAAAATAACTAATAGAGTTCATTAAGAACTTATTGAGGAAATGCATGGGAATAATTTGGGGGCCCTTTAGGCATTATCATGTTCTTATAGGGTTCCTTAGGCATATTCTTTTTTAGAATTTGATAAGAATATGTTAAGAAAACTTGTACTACTTGGGCTTGGGTAAAGTATTCCAATATTTGAATTCACTAAGAACATCATAGGCCTACTAAGAACACTATAAGAGGTACGTTTATGATAAGAACATGTTAAGAATATCTGGGCTACTTGGGTTATTAAAACTCGCGGTGCTTCTTCGCGCTTAGAGTATGCATATGTTCCTAGCAATTGGAACAAAATGGACTTTAATCCTGGCCGAACACAAATGCATTGATTAAAAAGCATACTTCTTACGATCTCAACGGTATTTTACATATGGTCCTTTTAGGTCAAAATAGGACATACTTTTGTTTAGCTTTATATGTTTTTCCTTCAGCAGCATTTTGACTTAAAAGTCGAATAATAAAGACATCGAATTTTACCCAAAAATTTGGTCATATGCCTTATAACAGGTTGGCTGATAAGTCCCCGGTCTAACAAAGAAAAACACATTTTTTTTGTCAAAATTCGTTTTTATTATTCAACATAGTTCCCTTCAAGAGCGATACAACGATTATAACGACCTTCCAATTTTTTGATACCATTTTGGTAGTACTCCTTCGGTTTTGCCTCAAAATAGGCCTCAGTTTCAGCGATCACCTCTTCATTGCAGCCAAATTTTTTCCCTGCGAGCATCCTTTTGAGGTCTGAGAACAAGAAAAAGTCGCTGGGGGCCAGATCTGGAGAATAGGGTGGGTGGGGAAGCAATTCGAAGCCTAATTCATGAATTTTTGCCATCGTTCTCAATGACTTGTGGCACGGTGCGTTGTCTTGGTGGAACAACACTTTTTTCTTCTTCATATGGGGCCGTTTTGCCGCGATTTCGAACTTCAAACGCTCCAACAACGACATATAATAGTCACTGTTGATGGTTTTTCCCTTCTCAAGATAATCGATAAAAATTATTCCATGGCCATCCCAGAAAACAGAGGCCATTACTTTGCCAGCGGACTTTTGAGTCTTTCCACGCTTCGGAGACGGTTCACCGATCGCTGTCCACTCAGCCGACTGTCGATTGGACTCAGGAGTGTAGTGATAGAGCCATGTTTTATCCATTGTCACATATCGACGCAAAAACTCGGGTGTATTGCGAGTTAACAGCTGCAAACACCGCTCAGAATCATCAACACGTTGTTGTTTTTGGTCAAATGTGAGCTCGCGCGGCACCCATTTTGCACAGAGCTTTTTCATATCCAAATATTGATGAATGATATGACCAACACGTTCCTTTGATATCTTTAAGGCCTCTGCTATCTCGATCAACTTCATTTTACGGTCATTCAAAATCATTTTGTGAATTTTTTTGATGTTTTCGTCGGTAACCACCTCTTTCGGGCGTCCACTGCGTTCACCGTCCTCCGTGCTCATTTCCCCACGCTTGAATTTTGCATACCAATCAATTATTGTTGATTTTCCTGGGGCAGAGTCCGGAAACTCATTATCAAGCCAAGTTTTTGATTCCACTGTATTTTTTCCCTTCAGAAAACAGTATTTTATCAAAACACGAAATTCCTTTTTTTTCCATTTTTTTTTCACAATAACAAAAGTTGCTTCACAAAAGACGCTCTATCTCACAAACTAATTGACTTACAGACGTCAAGTTTTGACACGAATCATTTGAAGGTTGCCACTATATAAAAATAATATGCATTTAATACTAGCGACGCCATCTATGTGTCAGACCGGGGACTTATCAGCCAACCTGTTATGCCATTCAGACGAGCATCGAAATGCCGGGATTTCGGTACTTAGATTTCGTGAAATCCATATCGAAATCCAATCGTTCACACGACAATATCGACATTGATAGGATTTGGTTTGACAGCCATTCATCTGTTTGTAGTGCTGCCTATTGTAGGGAAATTTCCTTAAAAATTTTTAGGGATTTTTAAAAACAAAAAATGACTTGTAGGGACAAAAGTACAGATTTCTTAATATCGGCAATTTTACGGAATTTGTGATGTATTCCAAAATATTTAATTAATTTTGTATAAATTTGGTTGTCATTAAATTAAAAAGACAAAATAAAAACTATGCCAACATGTGTTTATGTGAAAAAGTTCGTTCGAAGCTATCGTTAAGCGTCGATAGTCTACAAATTTTAAAATTGAAATAGTATTTGTATAGGCTTTTTTGAATAAATTGGAAACTGTTTTATTTATCGCTTCAAGATAAGGCCTATTCATATTTTTAATGAAATCATTTTTACTTGAACCACAACAAAAAAACATAATTTTTGAAAGAAACTTTTTATTTTTGAAAAAAAAAAAAACATTTCAAATGACTTTAGTACGATTCGGAGTTCCAGACTACCCTGAAAGATTCTCAAAATTATAAGCCTACCATATTCATGGCTACTCATACATTTTTGTATGCAAGAGGCATATTATTTAAAAAAAAATTTAACGATATTTGTGGTAGGAAAAAACGTAAAGAATTGTGGGGATATTTTTTAGTTTCTAGGGAATTTTTCGTTTGCGTGTGGCAGCATTGCCTGTTTGTTTATTTTGGTTTTTTCAACATTTGACAGTAGTGTTGCAGCATTTCTTCGATACATATCGAAAAACACAGAGCTGCATTCAGTTTGTTCCGGATTTCTCTTGGGATTTCGTCGGGATCCATTTTCTGAGCGGATTTCGTTTGACATTCATGCTACAGTTCCACTTATTCATTACCGACCCTTCATTAGCGCTAATGAAAATTTAATGAGAAGAGGTTCCACTATCAATTAACCAATTTTTCATTAGCTAAACAGGTGATTCAAATTGTACGAGGGTGGCCTGGAAAGTTTGTGACCTAACAAAGATACGAGTCATATTATTTATAGTTTTTTTTTTATAGTTTTCTACATAATTTCCTTGACACATGGCGCCAAAACTCTGATTTTTAAACGCCACAGAGCGGCAACAGAGCGTAATATATAACAGCTGAGCGTCCAAAGTCCCTGAAATATTGGTGAGTACTCGTCAACAGAGACGCCATCTTCTCGTTAAAGTCGGAAAATTTTCAGATAACCCTCGTACAAATCAAGAAATGACAGCTTGTCAAAGCAAGATAACCAAAAGGCAAAGGGAAAAACTATATCAGCTAGTCTATTAGTTTTGGTCAGCGAAATCTCATTATGCGCTTTTTGCTTGACCACTGGCATTGCGAAAACCAGATTTATTTCGACAAAAACCTTTTAAATTTTTTTTGGCGGAACCCATTTCTTTTGAAAATCAGCTGGTCTGGGAAAGTAGAGTTGCATTTTCACTTACTAGAGATGGCGATACATCCGATAAATGCAAGAATATGGAATGCAACCATGTTCATTAAATCTAATTAAAAGTTAATGTGTCATTACCACCTCATTATTGGCCAGCGTTTTGTATGGGTAATGGCAACTAAATGACTTCATTAGCGCGGTAATGAGAAAATCCGCTAATTGGCCCAAGTGGAACCGGGGTATCATTTGTATGGGAAATCCGCTGGATTTCGACTGGATATCGGCTGAAATCCTCAAAAGTGCCGAAATCCCGGGATTTCGATGCCGTCTGAATGCCATATTAAAAAACTTACCTCATTTGGAATTCAAAGTCATGACACTTTTAGGGCATTTAAAAGGGACTGTTTTACCTATTTTCGACCTAAAATATTCCTTAAAGTCACATTGACTCAAGTTCTAAGTTTCATTCGAAAATTTCGAAAAAGTCCTTGGTCAACTAATGTTGCGAATTTGAAGCTTCTACGTCTTTTACTTCGGAAGTTACGAAAAATTTGCATTTGTGGGCGTGGCAGTAGGCGGGCAGCTTAAAATTTTTTCCTTTATTTTTCATTCGCCTTGGTCAACCTATGTTGCGAATTTGAAGCTTCTACGACTTTTACTTCACAAGCTACGATAAGCTCTTATTTGGGGGCTTATTTTTGGGCGTGGCTCAAGGAGGACGGCTTCCGTTTTTTTCCAGGATTTGTCCCTCTTCGTAGTTTACCAGTATGCCAAATGTCAATGAAATGTGTTGAGTGGCTCGCAAGTTACAAGCATTTTACTGAAAAAACAATAAATTCTTTTTGGGCGTGAGAGTGGGCGGATGTCTCCCATTTTTACTTAGGATCATGCTCGGATCCAGATATACCTGTGTGCCAAATTTCGACTTGATTGGTCCAGCCATTTCGGAGGAGATCCAACCTTGGACGGACGGACAGACGGACATGTCTAAATCGAGTTTCTGATGGTGATTAAGAATATACATATATGTCTATATCTGCGGAGCTTAGTTCTGGCTGTTACAAGATTTGCACAAAACTTGTATACCCTGCTTACGCTGGGTATAGAAATATTTAACAAATTAGATGAACTAAGGTGAGAATTTTTGTTAAGGCTTCCTTGATATAACTGAAATAGTTAGTGGGAAAAAATTGAATGGGTAGTGTGAAATTTTCTAAAGCCCAAAAGAATTGTCTAGGGGAGCCCAAGATGCTAAATTTGCAGTTACTAAAGCATCATCGAAACTTATTGGACTGTGAAGTTTACGTTCTTAAACAGAAAAAAGTCTATGTTAAGTTTTTCATTTTAATGGGGATGAGAGCGTGTTATAGCCCAGTTCCACTTATTCATTATCTACCCTTCATTAGCGCTAATGAAAAGTGGTTCGACTATCAATTAACCGATTTCTCATTAGCTAAACAGCTGATTTCAATTGTAAACATTGAGATTTGACATTTTGCGCGAAATACATATAAACGGCGGGAAATACTTTCAACGCGATGGATTTACCGAACTTAAGCGCGATTTTAATAAATCAAGAAGAAAACTTGCAATTGAAAGTAATGGAAGCGTTAGAAAACGGAAGTTATAAAAAGGCGAAAAATATTGTTCAGCGAAATCGTATTCGAGTGTGGTCTGTTTGCTCGAATATTTATACAAAAAGAATACCACGAGTTTGGACTTTAGTAAGTACAAGATATTATATATAAATGTGAAACTTAAACCCGTATTGCATATTTTATAATAGGAACGGCACGGTAGCTTTTGGGAGAAGGACATTCCCCTCAATGACGACACATTCTTTAAAGAAAGTTTTAGGATGGACCGAAAGTGCTTCGAAGAGCTTGTCGACTATCTTCTAAGTCTCGAAAAGAGAGACACAGTCTTTCGCCCTTGCATTCCACTACGAAAAAGGATTGCTATTTCTTTGTACGCACTCGGCTCATCGGCCGAATACAGAACCATTGGGAGGCTGTTTGGTGTATCGAAATGTATGGTGGGAAAAATTCTGAACGAGTTTTGTGAAGAAGTGTGGCATTCCATGCGGTTTGAGTTCCTCCCACCAAATTTTTTAACCGAGGAAAAAGTTGAAGAGTACGTGAAAGGATTCCAGGCGATAGGGTTTCCGCAGTGCTTCGGAGCGATGGGTAATATATGTCAGTTATTATGCTAGTTCAAATCTACAGCAGAAAACAATTTTAGATGGGTGCCACATCGAAATGAAACCATCTTCTGATGACGCAGTTGACTATTTCAACTACAAAGGATGGTACTCGACCATTTTGTCTGCCTTAGTTGACTACAGGTAAATTTTCAAAAATTTGTGTATCATTTTTCTGAAACTTATAATATTACAGGTACAGATTTACGTATATAAACCAAAGAGTATAGATATAAAGAGACTCCAAAGTCAATTTCTCGCTCACTAAGCGCTTAAATGTGCGGTGGCTATTAGCTACCGAACATATAACAAGTTCGAGAAGCTGATTTTGTTGCATAGAAAGTTTTGATTTTCAGTTCGCTTGCAACTGAATGAGTATTATATTTTGTTTTGTTTTTAGTCCTCTTGAAGTTTTCCGTTCTTCGTACGCTGATTGAAATGGGCAAAAGGAATTTGGGATTTTCAATATGCTTTTTCGACTTTGTTTGGATTTTTTTAAGCAGCCGAGAATCTGTATTGGTGTGAGTTTTGATTATCTGTGTGTCAACTAGCGATTTGAAAGGCGTTTTGCAAATATAAATGAGGAAAGCAATTTTTTCGTTTCTCGGAAAGGACCGTCCATATATTAAGTCAGCCAATTTTTGACCATTTTAAATCCCCCTCCCGCCCCACTGTATGATGACGGAATATATGGTCGACCACTAAATATTATTTTTATTAACATTCATAAATCCTTGCACATGAAAATAATTTTACCATCCCAATTGAATGGAAAAAAGTGACAATTGAACTTCGTTTGGAATTTTCGTTGGTTGTAATTAAGTCCTTCGTTTGCTATAAAAAAAAAAACTTAATACTTTCTACGATCCGACAGGGCTCGAACCCGAGACCCTCGCATTCCAAGTCGTGCACCTTATGCAATATGCCACATCATGCCTTACAACAGTTGAGGAAAATACATGTCTAATTTAAATTCAATTTAGTACATTCAAAGGCGAAAAATTATTTGGTCGGGTAATTTCAAAAGAAAATAGTCGTCTGACCCAAATGAAACATCGATTGTATCGAAGGAAGTTTTGAAAATATCAGTTTAATGCAAATGGGAAATTGCATTCATTTCAAACTTTTTAATGATTTCCAAATAAAAAGTTCGTTTAGATGTAATGTAAGCATATTGAAATTCACTAGCCACGAAATTTCACTTCTACCAAAATTTTCATATTTCCGTTAATTTTATTGAGACGCTCCAATATCATAAATCAGTAATAGCAAAATATACAGTAGAACCCCATTAAGAATGTCACCTTGCATTTATTATGCGCTAATTTCTAAGAACTGCGGGCATTCAAGTTTTTGGCTTTTGCCTGTACGAATATGCGAAAATTGAAGAGGTGTCTAAATATAGCCGTAGGCATTCAATTCTTACGGGAGTGAGTAGAAAAGCGAATATTTTCTGTTTCTATTTATCTACGTTGCCAAATTTCAACAAAATCAAACGGTCAGTTGTAATTTATGAATGAATTCCATAATCGCGCACACTCCCAAATCTTTCCTTCATTTAGCTACGCTGCCAAGTTTCAGGCGAAATGGGCATGCGTATTTAATGAATGAATTTCTTATTCGCGCATTCTTCAAATTACTTCTTCGTCCTGCACACACTTTCGAGCTAAGCCAACGTGTCGAATCAAACGCCCAAACATGCAATCGAGCATGTTGCAGCTCGGTAGCTAATAACCACCGCGTATCATTAGAAACCTTAAGAGAATCGAATCGCTACTTTGGAGTCTCTTTATATCTATACTCTTTGCACCAATATCCCTCGATCGATTCTTTAATAAATCCGACGATTCCAAACAACGTTTAAGCGTTGAACCAAAGAGTATAGATATAAAGAGACTCCAAAGTCAATTTCTCGCTCACTAAGCGCTTAAATGTGCGGTGGCTATTAGCTACCGAACATATAACAAGTTCGAGAAGCTGATTTTGTTGCATAGAAAGTTTTGATTTTCAGTTCGCTTGCAACTGAATGAGTATTATATTTTGTTTTGTTTTTAGTCCTCTTGAAGTTTTCCGTTCTTCGTACGCTGATTGAAATGGGCAAAAGGAATTTGGGATTTTCAATATGCTTTTTCGACTTTGTTTGGATTTTTTTAAGCAGCCGAGAATCTGTATTGGTGTGAGTTTTGATTATCTGTGTGTCAACTAGCGATTTGAAAGGCGTTTTGCAAATATAAATGAGGAAAGCAATTTTTTCGTTTCTCGGAAAGGACCGTCCATATATTAAGTCAGCCAATTTTTGACCATTTTAAATCCCCCTCCCGCCCCACTGTATGATGACGGAATATATGGTCGGCCACTAAATATTATTTTTATTAACATTCATAAATCCTTGCACATGAAAACAATTTTACCATCCCAATTGAATGGAAAAAAGTGACAATTGAACTTCGTTTGGAATTTTCGTTGGTTGTAATTGTCAGCATTACTCGAGCATAATTTATTGGTTTCAACAAATTAAGACATATAAGGAAAATAACAAAAAAACATTTAATAGAAAAAAACTGAAACTCATGCGCGACGATGTCCGAACTCGTTGACTGCTGAGCGAAGACTGTCTATCTTTCTCCTGTCCCCGACAGCTCGGCCACTTCTGACTTAATGTCCTCCTGGATACTTTCATCAGAACTATAGTCGTCTTCTTCTAAATCCGGGCTTAATGAACACCATGGCTTAAGATGGTCCACGCTAATAATGTTGCTGTAGCGTCGTTGAGTCACCTGAGCATCAGGAAGATCTTCTACCAAATATCGATCATGCTCAAGTACTTTTGAAATCATATATGGACCCTTATAAGCCGGCTCGAGTTTAAGGGACTGTCCGGTAGCACTTGGCACATGATCGATCATAACCAGGTCGCCCACTTTGTAGCTGCTTGGATGTTGATGACGCCGGTCATAACGCTGCTTCCACTTTTGTCGCTCCTGTTCTATGTTTTGTATAGCCTTTTCCCGTTTTTCCCATATTTCACCCGAGTCATGTTCTTGATCTTGCAGAGCTTGGATTAGACGGTTCTGCGAAACATCTCTCGGGCTGAAATGGAAAATAAGCTCATTAGGTGAATAACCGGTTACCTTGTTCTTCTGAGAATTGATGCTCCACTGTACAGTCGGTAGCTCTTTGTCCCAATCTCTCTTGTCCTTAGTCAGACATTTCAGACAGCCCAGCACGGTTTTGTTGGTACGTTCGACCTGCCCATTAGACCTTGGCGTTCGAACCGCCGTTTTGACATGCTGTATTCCATACTTATTCATAAAATTTTCAAAATGCTTGGATGTATATGCAGTGCCACGATCGGAAGTCAGCTGTAGCGGGACGCCGAATATAAACATGACTTCTTTCACGGCTTTGACCACTGGCTCCGTCTTAGTATTCCTGACAGCTTTAAGGAGAACATATTTGCTGAAGCCGCAGACAATTGCCAACACATGACAATTTCCTGCTTTGCTTTTTATGAACGGCCCCAGGTGATCGATGAATATGTTTCTAAAAGGTATTGGAAGCACCTCTCTTAGATGAAGTTGTCCTTCAGACTTCCCGCTTTTGACCTTGTTGATGTAGCATTCTTCACATGATGCAATGTAGGACTTCACATATCTGCGAATGCGCGGAAACCAAAAATGCTGAGATATTCGTTCCATCGTCTTCTCGACGGCAAAATGCCCGACATCATCATGGCAAGCCCGGGTGACACGCCATCGGACCGCCTGTGGTACTGTGAGAAGTCACAACAATTTCAATAGCTTACATTTTTTATATCGTATTAATAATATTTTTAGTTTAATCATGATTAAACTAAAAATATTATTAATACGATATAAAAAATGTAAGCTATTGAAATTGTTGTGACTTCTCACACTACCCCCTTTGCAGTGCGAAACGTACGGTATGATTTTCGTTTATGTGTGGTTCGCACGATACTTCTATGTATGCCGGTTTGATACGATCCACAGATACGGTGTCTTCGAGTGCTCCTTTTTTTATGATAAAATATTTGGCATTTCGTTTCACTACAGGATATGGGCCAGAATATTTTGGTTGTAAGGGTTTTTGTGTGTGGTCATTTCGGAGCCATATATGTGAGCTCGTGCTCAAGTCCTTATTAATGAAAGGCGTAGTATTAGAATAATGAGAGGGTGAAATGGGCTGGAAGGTAGAAATTGTATATCGTAGATTAGTTAAAAATTCCGCTGTTGATCTTGACGTGTTTTTTGAATCAAAAAATTCTCCTGGTAGATGAAGTGGTTCGCCGTAAACAATTTCTGCACTAGATGTGTTAAGATCGTGTTTAAATGCAGCACGAAGTCCTAGTAACACAGTTGACAGTGATTGAGTCCATGGTATGCTTTTATGACAAGACAAAGCAGTTTTAAGTGTCCGATTGAACCTTTCGACTAATCCGTTTGCTTGCGGGTGGTAAGCTGTGGTGTGTTTCATATTTGATCCAATAAGAGCTGTTAAATCGTGAAACATTGCTGATGTGAACTGCGCTCCTCTGTCCGTGTAAATGTTGTCCGGACATCCGAATCTTGATATCCATCCGTCGTAGAACTTTCTGGAGACTGTTGAAGATGTGATGTTTTCCATTGGGATTGCCTCAGGCCATCTAGTAAAACGATCGATAATTGTGAGAATATAGCGAAATCCTTCAGATTGCGGTAAGGGTCCTATAATATCGATGTGTACGTCAGCGAACCTGCGTGAAGGGAGTTGAAACTTTCCGATCACAGATTTTGTGTGTCGTGTTGTTTTAGCCGATTGACAATTCAAGCAAGTTTTAGTCCATTGAGCGATGTCACGATTCATTGAAGGCCATACAAAGCGCTCTGAAATGAGTTTTTGAGTAACTTTATGACTTGGGTGTGACATATTATGGATTTGGTCGAAAACTATCCGTCGTAGTGCTGGTGGAATAAAGGGACGAACTTTGCTTGTTGAGACGTCACAATAAATGGGGTTTTGTGAATTGGCTATTTGCATTGGCTTCAGAGTAAGATTCGAGTTCGATTTCATTAATATCTTCAATTCGTCATCTTCTTCTTGTTGTTTGGATAGTTGCTGATAATTAAAAGAAGATATCTCTGTTATTCTTGACAGTGCATCAGCTACAACATTATCATGGCCAGATATATGTCGAATGTCAGTGGTAAACTGACTTATGTAATCGAGATATCGGAAACGTCTTTAAGTTAATTTTTCGGATTTTTGCTTGAATGCAAAACAAAGTGGTTTGTGATCCGTAAATAGAGTGAATGATCGTCCTTCTAGCATGTAGCTGAAATGTTGTATAGCCATATATGCTGCTAGTAATTCGCGATCATATGTGCTATATTTTGATTGTGCTGGACTTAATTTTTTTGAAAAAAATGCTAAAGGTTGCCAGGATTGGTCGACTAACTGTTCAACAACACCGCCTATTGCGAAATCAGAAGCATCTACTTTAAGAGCGATTGTTGTTTGTGCAACTGGATGAGAGAGTAGCGTAGCTTGCGAAAGTTGTGATTTGATTTTTTCGAACGCTTTTTCAGATTTCTCAGTCCAGACGATAGGACGCTTGTCTTTTTTCTTTGCACCTTGAAGGTATGCATTCAGAGGTGCTTGAATTTCAGCATCATTTGGCAGGAATCTTCTGTAAAAGTTCATCATAGCCAAAAATTGACGCATTTCTAAGACGGTTGTTGGTTTAGGGAACTTGATAATTCTTTCAACTTTCGTATCCATTGGCAAAAGTCCTTGAGTGGTGATTTTGTAACCTAGAAAATTTACTTCAGGAAGACCAAACTTACATTTCTCTTGATTGAGAACTATTCCATACTCGTTAAAACGGTGAAAAATGATACGTAGGTGGTTAACATGTTCTTCTGGATTTTTAGACGCGATTAAAACATCGTCTAAATAACAAAAAACAAAATCTAATCCACGTAGCACCGTATCCATGAGACGTTGGAAAGTCTGTGCTGCGTTTCTTAAACCGAATGGCATTTTAAGATATTCGTAAAGACCAAATGGTGTGATGATAGCAGTTTTGCTTATGTCATCAGAAAACACATCGACCTGATGATACGCTCGTACCAAATCCAGAGTAGAAAATATCGTGCATCCATGCAGATTGATATTGCAGTCTGTCAAAAAAGGAATGTTATACCGATCTGGGGAAGTTTGACTATTAAGATGTGTATAGTCTCCGCAGCATCTCCAAGATCCATCCTTTTTGGGAACTAAATGTAGTGCGCTTGCCCATTGAGATTTTGAGGGTCGAATAATGCCAAGCTCCATTAAATTCTCAAACTCTTTTTTTGCGGCTTGTAACCTGTTAGTGTCCAGCCTTCGACATCTTGCGTGGCAGGGAGGTCCGGAGGTTTCAATATGATGATATATGGTGTGTTGAGGAAGCCGTTTCAACGCATTGGACATCGTACAAATATCTGGGAAGCTTGATAATAATTTGGTGTAAGGTGATTCGTCCATAAGGATTGCAGTAATTCGAAAGGACGGTTGCTTGTCGCCGTATGCCTGCGTCTTGATGAGTGTCTTGCCATCGACAATTTCCTGCTTTTTTAAATCCGGTAATAGATGAAAATGTGTAAGGAAATCGGATCCAATTATTGCCTTGGTAACATCAGCTATTACAAAACTCCATTTGAAATTACGACGAAGACCAAAATCGATAGAGAGTGTAATGGTACCGAAAGTTTGTATTTGTGTACCGTTGGCCGCATATAGGCTTATTGGAAAATCATTGTTGCAGATGAAGACAGGTTTTTTGATAAAGGATTTGGGCACAACTGACAAGTCCGCACCAGTGTCGATGAGAAAGTGTTGCTTTGAGTTACGATCACGAATGAAAAGGCGGCTGAAATTGATTGTGGAACATTCGGATGCCGCGTGGTCCGAATCACTGTTTAGTTTTTTGAAAATGAACATGGTTTGATGCACTTCAAGGCTTTCTCCTTGAAGTTGTTGTGATACCAACACCAGCCTTTAGTTTTTGATCGGCTGTTTGAACGACGTCGTTGACGATTTACCGATTGGTTTGGAGAATCTGTTCGAGATTGACGATATTCTGCACGAGATCTTGTTGAGCATTCGTCAAAACGTTTTTCTAGTGCTTCAACTTTAGCTAAGAGGCTAGATGTAGTAGAGTCACTCGAGATTACAGAAATTGATGGACCAATATATTCCAGAATTTTGTCTGCTTGTTCTGCAATGTCGTCCAGTGTTCCTTTGTTGCCGACCAAAATGGCGCGTACGTTCTCAGGCATTTGATCCATAAATAGCGCTTTTAAGATGGATTCGCTTACGTGACTACCACCAGAGTTGCGCATGAATTGGAGGTAGTGCGTAGGTTTCTGGTTTCCAATTGCGTTACCTGTGAGTAACCTCTTTAATTTCTTTTCGTCGGATTCGGCAAATGTGTTGATAAGCTTTCTTTTTAAAGCTTCATATTAACAGCCATCTGCTGGTGGAGATAGGACGATGTCGCTTACGAATTCCAAAGTACCCATGTCTAAATTGCATAGTATGTGGTCAAATTTCGTGTCACCGCGTGTTATTCTGTTTACTCTGAAAAGAGTCTCAACTTGGACAAACCATAGGATGGGGTTTCCTTTCCAAAATGGTGGAATCTTTAATGCTGTTATCGTAGCAGCTTCTTGAAGATTTGAAAATCGATTCATTGTAGCCGTTGGCATCGGATCGTTTGCGTCTGGTTCTCGAACTGGCGAATTTTCGACAGGCATTCTGTGTCCTATATGTATCCTTGATGTTCGGGATTTGATCCGGAGCGTTCGATGTTCGGGACTTGATCCGGAGCGTTCGATGTTCGGGGTCACCAATGTAAGTTTGGTCTTCCTGAAGTAAATTTTCTAGGTTACAAAATCATGATTACTTTGCTTTCTAAAAATTTACTTTTCTTTATTGTTGATTTGTTAAAAATAAAATATAGATTCGATATAAATTCAGTTTGAATATTTATTTTATATATTGAGCTGAATTCTTGAAAAGGATCTTATACTTAGTAATAAGGAATCAAGAATCCTAATAAAGGATCAAGGAATCAATATCCTTTTATTGGGATCACTTCATATAATTTCCCTTACAGTACCACCAGCTTTAATTCGCCTCCAACTTTCCGGAAAAGTCTTCCAGTTTTCAACAGATAATCCGTTCGTATCTGCTTTAAGGCATCGTCATCTTTTTGTTCCTTGTTCGATAACACTTCGCATATGTGACGAAGCTTCGGATCTTGCAGCTGCATTTTATATACCCAATCTTCATTGTTCTGTCCATGAACTGCGAGAATGCTATCAGCCACGGTTTGGCTGCTTCTTCCCGTCTCTACTGGTGCTCGGCTGAGCGCATCCACGTGTGGCATACTCACTCCTGGTTTATGCTGGCACTCAAAGTCGAACTCCTGTAGTCTTAGCCACCATCGGGCTATACGTGGTCGCAGCGGAGTAGTCGCCTTTGTTGTTGCAATTGCATTACAATCGGTAACAACAACGAACCTGGTACCCAGAAGATAATATCTGAAGCGCTCCAGCGTTTCCGCAATTGCTAGCACCTCGAGTTCGTGGCTGGCATAGTTCGATTCGGCCACACTACATTGGCGACTGAAATATTGTACTGGTTTCCAGTTAGCCTCACTCTTCTGGAACAGAATTCCTGACAGTCCTATGTGGCTTGCGTCAGTATGGACTTGATGCTCTGCTCGTATGTCGAAGAGTGCCAGTATTGGTTTTCCAGCCATCACCTGCTTCAACCTTTGGAATGCTGTTTCTTGTTCTTGTTTCCATTCAAACCCCAAATCCTTTGCCAACAACCTCGTTTGCGGTTTTGCGATCTTCGAGTAGTCCTGTATAAATCTTCGGAAATAACCGGTAAGACCCAGGAATTGTCTCACTTGTGTTGCGTTCTCCGGCGTTGGATAACTTTCGATACAATTTGTTTTCTCGCTTCCTGGTTGAACGCCATCTTTACTAATAACGTGACCCAAGAACTTGACGCTTCGTTCCAAGAATACACACTTCGACGGCCGTAACGTCATTCCAGCTCGACTTACCAGTTCCAGAAATTCCTCAAGTAGCGCCATGGCTTCTTCCACAGTTGCCGATGCCAAGATTACCTCATCCACGTAACTGGTGACCTTCTCGGGTTTGCTCATTTGACCAATAAGCTTAACTAGAATTTCCTGAAATTCCATGGGTGCATTCACCAAACCAAACGGCATTACTTCGTGCTCATATAGACCATCGGGTGTCATAAATGCTGTGAGCTGCTTACTCTCCTCCTTCATAGGCACCTGATAATATCCCGATGTCATGTCCAGTGTGGTGAAATAAACATTTCCAGCCAGTCGAGCCAACTGCTCTTCCACCACTGGCATTGGGAAGTTTTTCTTCACCGTAACGGCGTTGAGGGCCCTGAAGTCACAGCACATACGATCCTCACCATTGGATTTCTTCACCAGGATTACAGGCGCAGCATGCGGTGAAGTACTCGGGCGGATAATTCTAGACTTCAGAAGGTTTTCAACAATTTTTGACAGAGTGAAACGCTGCGATAAAGGAACCTGGTAACGTTTCCCGATGATGGGCTGGTCCGTCTTTACTATGATCTCCATCTGTGCCATATTGCAACGACCTATATGCGCAATATCTTCCGCAAAGCACGATTGGAATTTCCGTAGAAGCTTCTGAAGACCAATTGCATCCGCATCGCTCAGGATTCCATTGACA
This sequence comes from Chlorops oryzae, assembly GCA_020466095.1. Taxonomy (NCBI): domain Eukaryota; kingdom Metazoa; phylum Arthropoda; class Insecta; order Diptera; family Chloropidae; genus Chlorops; species Chlorops oryzae. The sequence goes on along the minus strand of CM035807.1, from coordinate 64,867,176 downwards.
GCTTCCATCTTTTCTTCCGTTGTTGTCAGCCTCTGGATAACCCCTGACTCGATTATTAATTTCATGTTGTCTCTGCAGACGACGTCTCTGCCCAGGAATATCGTGTGCGAAAGAAACTCGTCCGGAACCAACTGAAACTGAACGGTCATCTCACGGCCATCAAACACGATTTCAGTCTCGACTGCTTGCTCGCTTTGGACAACTGCACCTCCAAACCCTTGTAGGCATTTAACTATTCGAAGTCTCGCAAAGTCATTAGGGACGGCTGACTCTTGAATCAAGGACAAACTGCTGCCTGTATCCACCAAGGCGTTAACGTCAACACCGAACACCTTTATCTTTGTCGTTATCGGGCACTCTTCCTTTTCCTGCCTTACCTCTGCAACCGATGAGTTTTTCGTTGGGCAAGTTTTCCCCTCGGGTCCGAACTTATTACACACAGTGCATTTGGGCTTATGTGGGGCAGGACAATCCCTAGCTATATGCCCACTTTTGTTGCAATTGAAGCAGCGTCTGGATCTCTGTTCCGTATTCGTTTTGTTGCCTTTGGGCTGCCCATTATCACCTTCCTTTTTGACTGAAGCAATTGGTGTGCTAGCTAAACCTTCCAGCGCTTTCAATAATTCATTGCAGTCGTTGTAGTTCGTTGCTGCCAAAATACGCGTCAAAGTGGGTTCGTTCAGCCCTTCGACAATATACGTGTTAATTGACCGCTCATCCATAGATCCTCTACGACCCAAACTCATCATCGCGTAAAAATACTCTTTGAACGATTCATCAGATCGGCGTATTCTCTTTGCCATTCGCTTATGGATATCGGCTGACAAGATAGAGAAAGGAAAGTCTCTCTGGAAATTCATGATGAACGCTGTCCAACCAACAAACACCGGTTGGGAGTCCAGCCATTCCTTGGCCACACCTCGTAGCTTTAGCTGAACCGCTACAAGGACCTCAGTATCGCTCCATCCGTACACTGCCCGCAACTGAGTAATCTTGTCGATGAATTGCCTAGAGCTTAAAACTCCATTAATTGGATCAAACTCGGGAAGAAGACCGACGATTTCACTCACACTGGTTCAAGAGCGTGCACCATTTGCAATCCCAATCGCCATTCCTTGTACAGTGTTTCCAATCCGAGCCTCCGATGATTCAACATCAGCCCCAATTGTTACGTTTGGCTCCGGCGGTGGCCCTGTCTCATCTGGCTGTGATCGTACTAATGGTCCCTCCGGCAGTGGTCTGCCTGACTCTGCTCGTAGCTGCATGTTGAGCAATTGGTTCATTGCTGACGACATAGCGGTCATGGCTTGTTGCAATTCCGTCATCTGTGTCGTAATATCCGGCGTGCCCATAGCGGCTTCCAACTCGTCTTGGCTGATCTCATCGGTGCCATAAGCCTCTACCAACCTGGCAACTTTCTCAGGTTTAAAACCGCCAGTAGATAGTCTATGGCTGATCAAAATTTTATTTATTTGTTTGACCTTTAAAGTTTCAAACTTTACGGCGTCCATAATTGTGAATTAGAATAAGCAGAACTAATTACTCCGTGTTCGAATACTGCGAACAAACTCGACTGCTTATTCCAATTATTCACTCCCAACTGACTTTACTTTTAAAGTACAACTCGCAGAAACTCCTCGAATTCTCTGCCGCGTCGGTTCTTATTTAATTTCAGTAAATAAGAAATCTGTGGCGTCGGTTCTTATTTAATCTCGGTAAATAAGAAATCTGTGGCGTCAGTTCTTATTTAATCTCGGTAAATAAGAAATCTGTGACTTCGGTTCTCATTTAGAACGGTAAATAAGAAAATAGTTCACGAAAGCTTGTCAGTGCTTCCTGCAGCATAAACCTCAGTGCCGTAGAAAAACTCCTTTACTATGCGATATTGCTGGCACTAACGTTTGATATTACACGGTCCTTATATATTCGCGGTACATAAGATCTCTCGACGCACGCTTTCAGTATTCAGCTGCTAAATCAACCCTTTTCGTAAGCGTATGCTCGTTGAGTCGTTTCTATGCTGTATATTTCGGTCCGAGTTCTGTGGAAAAATGATCTCGACATACAGCTGTGTCGATGTAGGCTTTGCCATTCGAATTCCACTTTCTGAATTCTGTCAGCATTACTCGAGCATAATTTATTGGTTTCAACAAATTAAGACATATAAGGAAAATAACAAAAAAACATTTAATAGAAAAAAACTGAAACTCATGCGCGACGATGTCCGAACTCGTTGACTGCTGAGCGAAGACTGTCTATCTTTCTCCTGTCCCCGACATAATTAAGTCCTTCGTTTGCTATAAAAAAAAACTAAATACTTTCTACGATCCGACAGGGCTCGAACCCGAGACCCTCGCATTCCAAGTCGTGCACCTTATGCAATATGCCACATCATGCCTTACAACAGTTGAGGAAAATACATGTCTAATTTAAATTCAATTTAGTACATTCAAAGGCGAAAAATTATGTGGTCGGGTAATTTCAAAAGAAAATAGTCGTCTGACCCAAATGAAACATCGATTGTATCGAAGGAAGTTTTGAAAATATCAGTTTAATGCAAATGGAAAATTGCATTCATTTCAAACTTTTTAATGATTTCCAAATAAAAAGTTCGTTTAGATGTAATGTAAGCATATTGAAATTCACTAGCCACGAAATTTCACTTCTACCAAAATTTTCATATTTCCGTTAATTTTATTGAGACGCTCCAATATCATAAATCAGTAATAGCAAAATATACAGTAGAACCCCATTAAGAATGTCACCTTACATTTATTATGCGCTAATTTCTAAGAACTGCGGGCATTCAAGTTTTTGGCTTTTGCCTGTACGAATATGCGAAAATTGAAGAGGTGTCTAAATATAGCCGTAGGCATTCAATTCTTAAGGGAGTGAGTAGAAAAGCGAATATTTTCTGTTTCTATTTATCTACGTTGCCAAATTTCAACAAAATCAAACGGTCAGTTGTAATTTATGAATGAATTCCATAATCGCGCACACTCCCAAATCTTTTCTTCATTTAGCTACGCTGCCAAGTTTCAGGCGAAATGGGCATGCGTATTTAATGAATGAATTTCTTATTCGCGCATTCTTCAAATTACTTCTTCGTCCTGCACACACTTTCGAGCTAAGCCAACGTGTCGAATCAAACGCCCAAACACGCAATCGAGCATGTTGCAGCTCGGTAGCTAATAACCACCGCGTATCATTAGAAACCTTAAGAGAATCGAATCGCTACTTTGGAGTCTCTTTATATCTATACTCTTTGATTGGTGGCCAAGTAGTTCCCGTAGTTGTGTTGGGAGACTCTGCTTTTCGACTTTTGAACGTAGTCATGAAGCCATACCCGTTTTCTACTGCTGCTACAGCTGCCGAAAAAACGTTCAACTACAATTTATCCAAAGCGAGAAGAGTTGTGGAGAACGCATTTGGACTTCTGAAAGCGCGATTTAGGAGGTTGGGAAAGGGATTGGATAACCACCCTTCTAATATAAACGCAATTATAAAAGCGTGCTGTGTTCTTCACAATTTTTCGAACACATTCAACAGCAGCATCAATGACCACTGGCTCACTGAAATGGAAAAATCCAACAGAGTTCAGCCAGAAACCGCTCACCATGATTGCAACAATAACAGCAGTGAACAACAAATAAGAAATGCTATTGCATCATATTTGAGTGAGTTTATTTTTTTAAAATATTTAAAAGTTCCTCATGAAATTTTTTGTTTTCATCAGCCATTTTTTTTAAATATTTCTAATTTAGTTTTCTCCGTTTTCTTTATTTCCTCAAGTTCCTCACTAGCTAAATCATTAGCTCTACGAATTTCTTCTAGAATGTCGTTATTAACCCTCCGTTTCTTTGCAGGTGTGGGTGCTTTAGAACAGCAGGAAGGCTCAGTGGATGAGTCCGAGGCGTAGAAGCTTGTGGATGGCCCCAGTCCGTAGTCTAAGTGATATGAACAAAATAATTAATTTTCTTGATTCAAATATTAATAAAATACTAAAGCATATATACCTGTACTCTCCTCCTGCACTTCCTCTAAGTTGAATGTTTTATAACCGCCCAAAATTTGGTGGACCTTAACGTAGTGAGGCCATTGCGAAGGACACCCACCTGAAGGGCCAATTTTCTTCTTCTCTTCACTAAATTACAACAAACTTTCATATGAATGCATAAAATAGTATTTACAGTACTTCCCACTTAATTGCAACAGTAAAATTGTCCAACTTTTGTACCAATTAAGCGAAGATTGCAAATATCAGAGTCAGTGTAATACGTCTTATGGGGAAAACTCGTTTCAATAATTTTTTTGCAATTCAAGGGGTTTGAAATTATGCGAGTCGCTTTTAAACGGGAAGTACTGTATTTTTATTTACCGACATTTGTGTGTGAGGTTCTGGATCTTCACTCCCACTTCGCTGCCAGAAATTTTCCAGCTTTCTGTGCTAAGCTCCGCCGCTATTTCCTCATACACATGACTGTTCTTCCTATTTCCACGGATATCGTTAATATTTTCTTCCCATTTACAAATCAACGATTCCTCCTGCTCCTCCGACCAAATTATGCGCCTCTTCCTTTTGCGTGTGGAATCGTCACCTAGAAATAAAAATATAATATTAACTTTTGCTTTTTAAAAACAAATTATAAAATTCTTACTCGTTTTGCCGCCATCCATTTCCTCTGAAAAACAGCTGATTGTCAATATTAGAGTTGCACTTTTACTTGCTAGAGATGGAGATATGTTCGATAAGTGCAAAAATACCAAATACAACCATGGTCATTAAACCTAATTAAAAGTTAATGTGCCATTACCGCCTCATTACCGACCAGCGTTTTGTATGGGTAATGACAAGTTAATGGATTCATTAGCGCGGTAATGAGAAAATCCGCTAATTAGCCTAAGTGGAACCGGGCTACAAGAATGGTCAAAAATGTAAAAAAAAAAAAATTGACAGATTGCAATACTCGAGCGCGTCAGACATTGATAAAGTAAACGCGCTTTATGTTCCTGATAACCAATATATATTAATCTGACGTTTAATTGGAGGTGGTTGGCCATAAATAGAGGTCGAACAAAAAAAAAAAAAACAGTTACTCGAGCGTGTCAGACTTCTAAAAGTGTCCTGACTCAATGACTGACGTTTTGGATGTGGCCAAAGCTCAGGAATGATTTTTGAAAATGTAAAAAAAACGGTAACCTTGAGATACTCGAGCGCGTCAGATTTTTATGCAGAGGGATCAACTTGATGTCTTAGTCGCCCTGAATGATAATCTGACAATTACATGGAGGCGTATTGTTAATCGGAAAATTTCAGAGATCAAATTTTTCTTTCGTTTCTTTTTATAATTAGATTATTTGTTTATATGGAGAGAGAGAAAGAGATAGAAAAAAAGAAACAAAAGGGATTCGCGATTCACAGTTTTTCAGTTTTAAAAGCTCTTTATAGACACGGATTTCATATTTTTAAATTCATAAAATCATTTGAATACACTACATGCTAGCCAAAGCTATTGCGATTAAATGTGCCAGTTTTTCCTTCTTTGCCCCATATAATCTGACGTTTTTCGTGATCCTTAAAGAAATTCATTCAAAACAAAACAAAAACCAATCGCGCTCGAGTATTTCGGTTGACGTTTTTTTTGCAACTTTGGTAGTCACCTCTTTCCCTATGCCACGCTCAAATTGTCAGAGAATTGAAATATACACTTTTTAACATCTTCTTAACTTACCTTCTCTTAATCTGATGCGCTCGAGTTTTTCAGAGGATCAATTTTTTTTACCAATCTGACGGGCTGCCCTCAACGCACACCCCAATATTGAGCGCTCATATATGGTGGGGCGATAACACAGGGTGCAAGCTTTCTCCCCATATTATTTTTGACACGCTCGAGCAACTGCAAAAATCCACTCAGGGGCTCCCTTACTAATATATTGCCTAGAAAAAAAATTTTTATAATAATACGGCAAAATTAAATCGATTAGTAGCTAAGAAAAAAAAATTTTAATTAAACCGGACGCAAACTTCGCATAAACTTTAAACTATAGATTATAAGCTAATCCGCTGAATGTCAACCCTGAATAACCCTTTTTTTTTGTAATTGGTGTTAAAACTGCAGCCCTTCAAGACTTTAAGAAAAAAACGCGCCCTGCGCGAAGTAGAAAAAAAAGGAAAAGCAAGAAACTCATGCGTAGTGCATTTCCGCTTTCATTCTCGTCCAACTCGCCTAATTGTTTAGATCGTGTGCTTAAAACGGAAAAATGTGTCGGAAATCGTGGTCGGGAGCACGCAGTGTGCGTAGTTCTCTCTAGGAGAATAACATACCTTGGAAATAAATTTAAAAAAATACATTTATCGGACTTTACGTTAGGCAGCAGCCGTGCTAGAAATAGCAACTTCCGAAGGAGGAAAGAAAGGCAAAAGGCAACTGTTGGAATCGCCTTGTCCTCAGAGTTTATGCTTTCTAGTACGAGAAGTATAACATAGTCGAAGGTAGTTCTCCACTTTGAGCCGAGTAGGAAACGGCAATTAATCGGCGAGATCAGGTAAAACAAAGCGGTTTCCTTCAGGAGAAGTGCACGCACTAACTTCTCTTTTACATTTTGTAGTTTAACCGTATTAGTACATCCCTTTTCGGTTGCCCATACGTCTCGATTGCGTCCACCTCAAAGTTAAGACGAACCACGTAAGATTAGCCAAAACAGGCTTAGAGAAGAGCGACGTTCTACGCATGATTCATGTAGAGGTTAGACCATTTCCTTAGGAACCTGACCAAATTGAGGTTAATTCCTTCCTTTCGATTGTCCCATAGAACAGAAGAAAGTGCTCGGGAAAACGGGTAGTCAGGCTCTGCCATAGCCAATCTCCAGCAAAAAAACGGGTCGCCGCGGATCGTTGCGCGGTAAATTTTATTCTGTTGAATCTAAGTGGAGAGAGAGGGGTTGTACTAACCACCGACTAGTTTACTTCGCGTTCCCACATTTACACCAGTTAACTGCATCGTCTGGGAAAATTAAAAATTTGAAAATCCCTTTATTGAGCGCGCGATTAGGTTATTTGTTTTTTGATTTGTGCCTTAGATTAAAACCAAACCACGGTAAAAGAGGATGAATAACCGAAATAAGTAAAAAACAAATTGATTTAAAAGAAAGGTTAATCGAGAAAGAAAAATTTGTTTAAATAAAATATTGAAAGGAACGATCTCAGGGGCGGATTTACCCATGGGCACTTGTAGGCAACTGCCCGGGGCGGCAAATTTTGGTAAAAAGTATATTTTCCGAATCTTCAATCGTGTCGTGTCGCGAAAGCTCTTTTTGGATTTGTGGGCTCATGTAGGCTTACAGGCGGGCATGATACGGAAATCACTATTACAGTCGTCAATAACTTTAAATGCTCCTAAAATCATGCCGAATATGTTTTGAGCTTCCAATTGGAAGGGACTAAATATATGTGTGCTTTACATCTGTAATAATGAAATAAAAGTTTTGTGGTAACGAATTATAGGGCACATAAAATTTCAGAGATCGTCAGTTTTTGACGATATTGATTTCCGTAACATGCCTGTTAAACCAATTAAAAATAATTATTTACAAATTTTCTTTTTGCTGTCTATTGCGCGAAAGCAAGTGCACAATTCATTCATAAGTAGGGCTCGCACAAATAAGCAAATTCAGCACTTCCAGCACCTTTTTCCGCAGCTTTTGTGTTTAGATGTAAACCATATAGGACTATAGGTCTAACTCTTCTTCTTCCTAATCCCTGCAATGTGTTAGAGCTACGCTGCTTCAACATAGGCATATAGCATGAGGAAAAGAGAAGCATGCAATGGCAGCGAAATCTTTAGCTCTGCTGTGCACAGCTGTGGTGAAATGCATTGCCACTTTTATTTTTAATTTTGGGAGATTTTCGAGTACATTACATATAAAATATCTACCAAACTCATAAAATGATATGAAAAGCTTGAAAAACATAAAACTAATCAAGGAGAAAAATAAATTGTTTTTTAGTTCTACCCTGTCCACTTAACTTTTTGATCACACTGTTTCAGCAAAAATACTGAATTCTGTGTACAATGAAATTCGTAGCCGTAGTCAAAAATGTATGTCAATTTATTACAAAATGAACACATTCGTGCACATTGAGCAAAAACATATCGTAATACATTTTATAAAGTTTCAATTATGAACTTTTAAAGCGATATAAAAAACCGAGCCCACGCCGTGTTTCTTTGATAATTTTCTCACAAGTGGAATCATAGTGCCACTTTGTGTCTACCCGTATTGTTGTTGGTAGCTTTCTGGTGAATTTCTCGAAAGAGTTGAATTTGCTATTCCTGCTTAAGGTTTTTGTTGGTAGCTTTTTGGTGATTTTCTCGAAAGAGTTGAATTTCCTATACCTGCCTAATGGTGAATTTCTTATTAGCGGCAGAGGCTTTTCGACGTCGACAGTTAGACCTAGAGTCCTACATGATGTAAACTGTAAAGCTCTTTATCCCACGCCAACGTTGTTTTCCGCCAGTGTTGCCAAACTGATACAAACTGATCAAAAGTGATACTTTTTTTCCAAATGATACGGGGATACTTTTTTTCTGAATTTGATACCTTATTTGTTTGAAGGGCTATAATGAAAAAATTCTCAATCAATGGAAAATACATACTTGCATTTGACAAAAATGTAAAGATAATCGATGATATTGAGGATTTTTGGGGCAACGTTTCAAATACTTATGAAAAACACATCTAAAACAAACACATTGCTTTGTTGTTGCTAAACTAAATGGATTTTGACATTCCCATTTCGTTTGATATCACTGATCTGTGATTTTTTTTTTTTTTTTTTATTTACAGTTGTTGTCCTAGTGCCTACACCTTGAATTGAAGTATGTTCACATGTCTATTTTAAGCCCGATTGTTATGTTTGTTAGCATAAGAATAGCTGATTTTGTTCCTTTTTATACCTTTTCCGAAGGAAAGGGTATATTAAGTTTGGCACGGTGTATGTAACATACCAAAGGAGTCGCGGTAGATATAGACATATATATATATTCTTGATCAGGGTGACAAGAGGAATCGATCTAGCCATGTCTGTCTGTCTGTCTGTCTGTCTGTCTGTCTGTCTGTCTGTCTGTCTGTCGGTCACACTTTAGTTTTTCGTAATTTACTCCTAAGCCATGAAAGATATCATATTGAAATTTGGCATGGACTTCAACCAGGTAAATGTCCGAAAAACTGCATACAAATTTTTTTCGTAGTCCCTTCTTGGGTCGTGGGAAGTGGTTCAGAAGTTTCAAAAATCACGATTTTTAACGTTTTTCCTGGATAACTTTTTTACTATACATCCCAGCTTATTGAAATTTGGTGTGTGTATAGCTACTATGTAGACCTAAGCTTTCGCTGAAAAAAAATTGCGACATCGCTATAACTATGGTCATCATCCTACACAATAGAAAAAAACACTCTTTCTCTTATTCTCATATCTGAATACAAAAATTATTTTTTTGCTTCTTCTGATTGTGTATTTTGCCGCCAAATAAAGTCGTCCATTATGGATAAATTTTGACCATGACCACATTTCGCGAAATTCGCAAAAATTGATTTTCACTATTTTGAATTGAGTATTTCGCAGCTAAACAAAATGTCCTCTAAGGGTTAAAATTTGATCAAGACCACCATCCGCGAAATTCGCGAAAACCTGATATTCACTATTTTTAATTGAGTACTTCGCAGCTAAACAAAATGTCCTCTAAGGGTTAAAATTTGATCAAGACCACCATCCGCGAAATTCGCAAAAATTTGATTTTCACTATTTTGAAGTGAGTATTTCGCAGCTAAACTAAATTTCCTCTAAGGGTTAAAATTTGATCAAGACCACCATCCGCGAAATTCGCGAAAAATTGATTTTCACTATTTTGAATTGAGTATTTCGCAGTTAAACAAAATGTCCTCTAAGGGTTAAAATTTGATCAAGACCACCATCCGCGAAAACCTGATTTTCACTATTTTGAATTGAGTATTTCACAGCTAAACAAAATGTCCTCTAAGGGTTAAAATTTGATCAAGACCACCATCCGCGAAATTCGCGAAAATTTGATTTTCACTATTTTGAAGTGAGTATTTCGCAGCTAAACTAAATTTCCTCTAAGGGCTAAAATGTGATCAAGACCACCATCCGCGAAATTCGCGAAAATTTGATTTTCACTATTTTGAATTGAGTATTTCGCAGCTAGACATATTGTCCTCTAACGGTTAAAATTTGACCATGACCACCATTCGCGAAATTTTTTTGCTTAATAATAATCTCGAGTTTTAGAACCTAAATCGAAGTACAGATAAGGTATAAATAGATATCCAAGCTAGAACAACGAAAACGGCAGGAATTTTCGTTAAGGTAATGTTTTAACATATTTTAGGCTGAGGAAAAGGTATGTGTGCAATCGGCTTAGCCGATGTAAACTTCTTTACTTGTTTTTTATTATCTTTTGAAATTGTGAAAATGAAGACTTATTTTTTTAACATTGAAATTTGAAGAAAGTAAAGAGTGTCCATTTCTTATTTTAGTAGAGTTTTCTCAATTTTTAATGGACACTTTCATTGGCGTTATCAAATTACTCTTTTGATACTTTTCTTAAGAAATGGTGGTACTTTAAAAAAATTATTATGATACATTAATTATAACAGAATTTGCAAATAAAAAAGCTAGGCGAGTGTTTATAGAATAATTTTTCTTTTATGAAAGATAAAAAGGAAATATTGTATAGTATTTTCTCCAATATAAAAACTATACTGTAAAAAATATTGAATTGTTTCGTTTTTTTTTTTTTTCTAAAAATTTGATGCCTAAATTAGAGGAAGAGTGGGGGGCGGCAACTTTATAAGTGCCCCGGGGCGGCAAGATGCCTAAATCCGGCCCTGAACGATCTGCTTCTTAGGTTGGCTCCACGCGCGCTGGTGAGCAATTCGACCCAACCAGAAATTATTTACAGTGATGTACAAAAATGAACGAAACACTTGTAATAAAGTGTAGCACGTAAGCGTTTTGAATTCCGTTTTTATAGCCAGCGTAAGAAGGGTATACTAGTTTTGTGCAAATCTTGTAACAGGGAAAACTAAGCTCTGGAGATATAAGGGGTATTCACAAAGGCGTCGGAAAATAGGAAAGTCGGAAAATCGGAAAATTCTAACTGATTAAAAAGTTGTGCAAGATACAAAAAATGCTTAAAACATTTTTAAGAAGTCGCATTTTACCGATTTTCCGACGTTTTTAACACGCTTTGAGAATACCCCTATAGACAAATATGTATAGAAATGATCAAGATCAAAAACTGAATCGATCTAGACATGTCCGTCTGTCCGTCCGTTCGTCCGTTTGGCACACAGGTATATCGGGGTCCGAGTATGATCCTAAGAAAAAATGGAACACATCCGCCCACTGCCACGCCCACAAATGAGTTTAATATGTTTTCAGTAAAATGCTTGCGAACTTGCGAACCACCCAACAGATTTTATTGATATTTGGTGTACTGGTTAACTACGTAAAGGGACATATGCTGGAAAAAAATGGACGCCGTCCTTCTCGAGTCACGCCCACGAATAGGCCCTTTAATAAGGGTTTATCGTTACTTGTGAAGTAAAAGGCGTAGAAACTTCAAATTCCCAACATACGTTGACCAAGGCGAATGAAAGGTGAAGGAAAATAATTTATGTCGCCCGCCCGCTGCCACGCCCACAAATAGAGAAGCAAAGCATAGTGCGCTCATAATATCGGGACGCTGGGTATTTCAAAGTCGGGCTTGACCGACTTTAGCTTTCTTACTTGTCATACCCAGCGTAAGCGGGGTATATTAGTATTGTGCAAATCTTGTAACAGGGACACAGAGAAAAAAACACGTACTAAATTCAAGACGCTCTTAGAGAAAACGCTCTTGAATCTAAAGGATTTAGCTTTTAACCCAAAAATGAAAACGCTCTTGGCTATCATTTTAGAGTGAAAGTAGTAACTTTAAAAGTGAATCCGTAGAATTAAATACTTTCGTATTTAAAGTTCGGATTTTTACAGCTAAACTGTTATTCCAACTACATTTTATTGAAATTGTTAAGAGCGAAGCTACTTAAGTTAAGACCACTGAGCACTTAATTACATTTCTTTTAGTTCGGTATAATTCTCATTTGTTTCATAAAACAGGACATATAACGTCGGCTTCAAATGTAAACCTGCTAACTAACAATTTCAAAACTTTACAGGGGAAACAAAAAACACTTTTTTCCAAGACTTAAAGGTAGGGAAGGAGACCCATAATATGGATGGTTTATTTTGTTCCTATGTGAAGTCTCTTCAAAATTCGATTCTGTACACTATACAAAGTCTACTTGGAGTCACTTGTTGGTATAAGCTGTGAACTTCAGAATTTATCGTTAAATTGAAAACATCAGTAAAACACGAATCGGTCGAAGTAATAACGGCCAAATTACTAAATATCAAACAACAAGGCAAAACAGCAAATACCTACACAAAAGAAATTGAGGAGTTTGCCAAAGCCCTCGAAAATGCGTACATTACCGATGGCTTAGATTGCAACGCAGTCAATAAATATTCTACACAGACAGCCGTAAAGGCAATGACAAAAAACTGCAGCCATGAGAGGGTTAAAATTATCATGGAGGCAGGCACCTTTACAACAATGAACGAGGCCGTATCAAAATTTACAAATAGTTGCACAGAGGCAACCGGCTCCCAAAACTCCATCTTAACATATCAGAACAGAAGAGGCAATAACTATAGGAGAGGCCAGGGATACAGAATTAATCGTGGCTATTTTCGTGGAAACAGTAACTATGGTAGCTATAGAGGTCGTGGTGGTAATCAAATAAACTACCGCCAATATAGAAATAACTACAATAGCAGAGGAAATGGCAGAGGAAATAACCGCAGTAACGATCTTAACAATTCACCTTCCAATAGGAACATTCGTTTGACTACTGAAACCCCATCGGAAAACCCAACACAGTCCCTAAGCAATTAAATAAACACTCCAAAATACATACACTGAATTTGAGTCAGAGTATCTATATTAAAGTCCGTTTTCCAAACACTGCACAACAATTGACAATTTTATTTGACACGGGTGCAGAAATCTCTGTACTTAAAACAAATCGTTTTATCGACGATGTCATTATTGACACCGACAATTTTTCAAATATTAGTGGTATAGGCGAAGGAACTATCAAATCCTTAGGTACAGCAACAGTCGACTTACAAATCGAAGATATTATATAATCATTCCACACAAATATCAAATAGTTCATGAAGATTTCCCCATCCCATATGACGGAATCTGGGGTGTGGATCTCTTAAAAAATTACAATTGCATAATAGAATTCATGCAGAACAAAGATTGGTTAATCTTACGACCGACAAATTACCAAAATGTGGGTATACAAATTTTCTCGAATTTCTCAGGAAATCAATTAATTTTGCCAGCCAGATCCGAAGTCATTCGGAGAGTTGAAATATCCACACTATTCCAGGAAGTGTTAATACCCAACCAAGAATTGCAAGCAGGAATTATAGTAGCTAGCACAATAACAAAATCCGATAGCCCGTTCGTCCGAATATTAAACACAACGAATAAATGCATCACGTTAACCGGTCCAAAGCTAAATTTTGAAAATTTTGAAAAATATGAAATAATTAAAACATCAAACAAAAATTCAAAGAGAAATGAAATAGTGTTGGAAACACTCTCTAAAAATTTTCCAATTCTATATAAACAAAGCTTAACATGACTCTGTTCGGAATTTAGTGATGTTTTTGGATTGGACGATGAGACAATTTCTTCCAATAATTTTTACAAACAGAAACTTAAGACAATTGACTCAGAGCCAGTGTACATAAAAAATTATCGAATTCCACACACACATATGCAAGAGGTAGAAAAACAAGTCAAAAAGTTAGTACAAGATGAGATAATTGAACCATCCATTTCGGCTTATAACAGCCCAATTCTATTGGTACCGAAAAAATCGCTACCAGGTTCAAATGAAAAGAGATGGCGTTTAGTGGTTGATTACCGCCAGATAAACAAAAAATTAATTGGAGACAAATTTCCATTACCAAGGATAGACGACATCCTGGACCAATTAGGCAGAGCCAAATTTTTCTCATGTTTAGATCGTAAAGATGGTTTTCATCAAATAGAGCTGGATAAAAATTCAAGAGACATAACGTCTTTCTCAACTACAGGTGGCTCTTATAGATTTAAAAGACTTCCGTATGTGCTGAAAATTGCCCCGAATTTGTTCCAGCGAATGATGACTTTCGCTTTCGAGGGCCTAAAACCTGCACAGGCTTTCCTCTACATGGAGAAGATTCGTAGCTTTCTGTAATTATTACCGAAAATTCATAAAAAATTTTGCAGATAACTCACGTCACTTAACAAAACTCTGCAGAAAGAAAGCAACTTTCGCATGGAATAAAGATTGTAAGGAAGCATTCGCTTATCTGAAGAATTCACTACTTTCTTCAAATTTACTGCAATATCCTGATTTTGAGAGGCAATTTTGTGTTACAACTGATGCTAGTAAGCATGCTTGCGGAGCAATGCTCAGTCAAGAGTACGATGCCAAAAAACTTCCAATAGCCTTTGCATCACGCGCCTTCACTAAGGGTGAAAGCAATTAGTCAACCATTGAGCAAGAATTAGCGGCTATATATTGGGCAATTGTCCACTTCAGGCCTTACCTATACGGTACAAAGTTTTTAGTCAAATCAGATCACCGCCCACTTTCATATCTTTCTCTATGAAGAACCCGTCATCCAAATTAACACGTATGAGACTTGACCTTGAGGAATACGATTTCACGGTGGAATACCTTAGGGGCAAAGAAAACTATGTCGCAGACGCATTATCGCGCATCAAACACCCTGAAATGACAAATATAGAAAAACTTTCAATTGAAGATCTTAAAGTATTGCACAACACCAATACAAAACTTTTTGTTATGACAAGATCTAAAATAAAAAAACAAATTACACAACAAAATGAAATTATCCCTAAAAATATAAATGAAAAAAAAAAGCCCAAAGTATATGACGCACTACATTTTAGTAACGTCAAAAAGTGTATAAAAATAAAGCTTACATCAACCGATTGCTCATTAAAGCACGGGAAAAAGACTTTATCACACTTTATGGTCGACGACTTGCTTTCTAATGGAAGATTTGACTTAGGACAACTTTTTCCAAGGCTGGAACAAGCAGCCGGTAAGCTAGGAATCACCAAATTTAAAATGTCACCCAAAGAAGATATATTGAACACTAGTGAATTTAAAGAAATGGGCAATAAGTACTTAAAAAATATAGAAATAGCGCTATTACCAAAGGTGACAATAATTGATTATAAAAATAGGGATGAAATTAGCAAAATCATGACAAAGTTCCATGACAACCCAATCACTGGTGGCCACAGTGGTGTCAGGAGAACCATAGCAAAAATAAAAAGATACTACCATTGGCGACACATGACTAAAGATATAAAACAATATATCACGTCATGCAGAAAATGCCAAACGTCAAAAACGACAAAACGAATAAAACCACCTACCACAATAACACCAACACCAGCCAGCGCATTTGATATTGTAATCATTGACACAATTGGTCCACTCCAAAGATCGCAAAGAGGCAACGAATACGCCGTCACAGTCGTGTGCGATCTCACTAAATATTTGATAGCAATTCCAGTTCCATCAAAGGATGCAAGAACAGTGGCAAAAGCTATTGTTGATAACACCATTCTGGTGTACGGTCCAATGAAGAGAATTGTTTCAGATAGGGGCACGGAATATAAAAATCAGTTGCTGAACGAAATTAGTGAACTGTTGAGGATTGAGAAAATAACCTCAACTGCATACCATCACCAGACGTTAAGGACTGTAACGATCTTTTTTCTGCCGGGGTATGTCTCAGAGTAACCAGGGTTCGTTACAAGAAATTTTCTTCGTAGATGATGAACAGTAGACGCGGTAGCTCTGCTATAGATTTCGTACTTTTATTAACCTTCTTAATTTCTATGCATTTATTTTCTTACAATACTAAACAATTCTTTAACATAATAAAATAATGAAATATTCTGTTGAGGGTTAATGTCTTCTCCTCAGACGGTATAGGCGAAGTCAGCGGGATGTGGTGCGCGGTGAATCCTTCGTGTTCCTAGTCCAGCGGAGAACTCGTAACTCGATCGAGGAGGTGTTGCTTCTCGTGTCTCGCTTGATTAGGCGGTATAATTCGAGCCTAAGTTAATTAAACGATGAATACTGTAGCTGGGTCGATTAGGCGGGAATGCTTGTGCCTAAGTCAGTTAAACGGCGAGTCTTGTCTTGGGTACTTTAGGCGATACAACTGTTGCCTAGGTCAATAAAACGGTGAGTTCTCGTAGCTCGGTAGATTAGGCGCTAAAACCTGAGCCTAGGTCATTTAAACGATGAGTCTCGTGTCCAGTTCAATTAGGCGGTATAACTCGTGCCTAAGTTGATCAACGTGTCTCATGTCCCAGTCAAGGGAGCGTCGTGGCTAATGTTCCGTCGACTTAGCGTCACGGGCGTATCGGGGTAACTTGTACAATAGGCGCAACTGCATTCCAGCTCGAAGCGACTATGTCAAAGCTAGTACTGGGGCGCAGTTATTCAATAGCACGACTGCGTTTCAGCACGGGGCGCTATTGTCTAAAAGAATCCCAGGGCGAGGGCAGCGAAATGTCTAGGCGGGACCTGGGGTAACTTTTACAAAGGCGCAACTGCGTTCCAGCTCGAAGCGACTATGTCAAAGCTAGTACTGGGGCATAGTTATTCAATAGCACGACTGCGTTTCAGCACGGGGCGCTGTCGTCCAACTGAATCCCAGGGCAAGGGCAGCGAAATGTCTAGGCGGGACACGGGGTAACTTGTACAAAGGCGCAACTGCGTTCCAGCTCGAAGCGACTATGTCAAAGCTAGTACTGGGGCACAGTTATTCAACAGCACGACTGCGTTTCAGCACGGGGCGCTATTGTCCAACTGAATCCCAGGGCAAGGGCAGAAATCAATAGGAGCGACTGCGTTGCAGCTCGAAGCAACTATTGTTTTCAAAAATAAAATACTATGCAAGAACAAATCAATAGGAGCGACTGCGTTGCAGCTCGAAGCTACTGTTGCTTTTAAAAAAAAATTACAACGCGTGATCTTCTATGCGAAGTGCTTTGCTCAACTGCTAGTCAAAAGATGATCAATCTTCGTCGATTGCTCTCCTTTTATAGCCACCAGAGGGCTTAATGTTGCTATGTCTGCGATAGGTACTTGGTGTAGCGAGTATTCGGTATTCGCTCAGCTGACAGGGATCGTGTAACCGTTTGGGCTCCTAATGCCACATGGCGTTTTGTTTGATTGATCGCCTTGGCTCCTAATAGGATTTACTTGGTTTGTTTTTTTTTTCTTCGCTTTCGAAATTACTTATTTACATTTTTTTTTTTTTTGTTTAGTCGTAAATGAACAAAGTAATAAAATAAACCAAGGCTCTAAGAAAAAAAAATAAATTCAGTTCAAACTTAAACTATTGGATTTTGCTAGAAGCAAATTTGTCGCTTAAAATTTGCTTCGTTGCAGGACAGGACCCTAGGATCATAGGACCCTTAACGAATACTTACGTTCGTACATTTCAATTGAAAAAGACGACTGGGACGAATGGTTGCAGTTCTTCACCTACTGCTACAATACCACCCCGTCGGCAACTCATGATTTCTGCCCTTTTGAACTGGTGTTTGGAAAGACTCCCAATAAATTAGAGTTCACTGACACCATTGTACAATGTCGAAGATTATGCAAAGGAGTTGAAACACAAATTGCAGGTAGCGCACAATAGTGCGAGATTATTATTGGAAAGAAAGAAAAAGAAATCTAAGAATTTTGTAGACAGAAATTTGTCTGATGTACATATAGCAACAGGAGATAAAGTTATAATAACAAATGAGACCGGTCATAAGTTAGACAGTAGGTACATAGGTCCTTATATAGTAATAGAAACAAGAAATAATAACAATTTCATATTAGAAGATAGTATGGGAAAACGCAAAATGATTCATAAAAGTAAGCTTAAGATCTTTAAAACATAAGAGTATACAAAGTATAATAAGCAATATTTTAAATTTTTAATAAAGTAGATATAAACCAAAATATATATAATTAAAAATATTAAAATCAAAGAAAACATATGGGCATTTCCACAGAAATGTCAACCGCAGTCAAAAAATTCAAAGCCTATAAAAGTATGTTGTTTTAACATATATTTATAGAGAACTAGCTGGCCCGGACGCGCGTTGCTGCTGATTAGTCTATAATGATTTCCGTTTATTTATTTAAATACGAATATTTTAAATAATGAAATATAAAATTTTGCCAATTTCGCGAATAATGGCCTTGTTCAAATTTTAACCGTAGGAGGGCACTAAATACACAATCCAAGTAGTGATATAAAAATTTTTGCGCATTTCGCGCATTATTTCCATACTCTAACAGGGGTAGTATTCAGCTAATTAATATATTCTGAATACTGCCACTGATACTGCCCTATTGTTGTTTAGCCTAAAATCAGCCTTTTATATTTTGACTAATTTTTTTTGATCCCCGAAAAATTTGAAAAACATGTGTCCTTTTGAAAATCATGAGTTATTTTATTTTAATAAATCGAATTCCTTAAAAAACTCTTCGGCGTCTACTCCATAATAATTTTTGAAATCTTCATCTGAAATTTCGTGCTAAGGATCATGATAAACAATTAACACTTCTACCTTAATTTTCTGTTCTTGAGGACACGGATAAGTCCTTTCTTTCTCAATCCTTTCATTCGTCTTATCTTGGTTGAGTTCGATCTTTAAATAAAAAGAAAATTTTTAATGTATATTTATACATATTTCTAGTGTTGAATTTCGTCCTAAGGATCATATATCCGGTTTTAGTTTTAAAACCTCACTTCTATTTTAATTTTCTTTTCTTGAGGACACCGGATAAGCCCTTTCCTTCTCAATCATTTCCTTCTTTTTATTTTGGTAGAGTTCGTTCTTAAAAGAAAGATAATTTTTTTATGAATATTTTTGTTCCAAGGCTTACCTCTTCCTTAATCCTCTTCCTTTTTTCCATGTTTATTTATTTTTTTTTGAGAAGCACATAAGTTATTGAAAAAGTTTGTATT
Source organism: Chlorops oryzae (assembly GCA_020466095.1). Taxonomy (NCBI): domain Eukaryota; kingdom Metazoa; phylum Arthropoda; class Insecta; order Diptera; family Chloropidae; genus Chlorops; species Chlorops oryzae. The sequence continues at coordinate 64,847,960 of CM035807.1, read as the reverse complement.
TTTACAAATAAAGAAAACATTCAAAGATAATTTTTCGTTGTTTAGTTTTTCAATGAACTACTGATGAAATTAAAAAATTGAACATTATTAAAAAAGGAAAATCAATTTAAATTACCAATTATTGAATTAATTGAACGCATTTTTCTGGAATAATGTCGTTTACACCTACAATTCATAAGAGACTTGAATGTAAGTAGGCATATGAGCTTCATGCTACTAAACATCCTAGCCAAAAACTGCTTTAGTGGGCGTGATCCACTTTTACAACAAATAATTGCTATATACACACATATTAGTGTTGCGGGTATTGTATTGTCAGGCTCGCCTGACTGTAACACTCTCACTTCAATGAACTACTGATGAAAGTGAAAAATTAAACATTGTTAAAAAATGAAATTCAATTTAAATTACCAATTATTAAATTAATTATACGTATTTTTCAGTGTGGTGTATTTATGCGAATAAATCAGAATTGTCACCAGGCTGTATTAGCTGTCCATTTGAAATGCATGAATTATCCTAAATAACGTCCACACACGTGTAGCTGGTAACGATTTCTAAATTATGTAATTTAAGGTAGAGAAAAATCCAAAAGTTTCAATACGATATACGTTAAAACCATCATACCAAGTTTTATAGCTCTAGCTTTAGCATTTTGGGCTTAAGTCCGCTTCTGCTCTCATATGCTGCATTTGAAAAAATTATCCTTTTAGTTTTACAAAACGTTTTGATACACAACATTTTTGGTTTTGCCTTCTGGAGCATAAATGAATAGATTTTTCGGTGCTCCAACTCTCGAACATGCGACATATAGTTGTCCATGAGAGAAGCACGGCTCTTCCAAATTGAGTCCACATATTTTAAAAGTTTGTCCCTGCGATTTGTTGATAGTCATGGCAAAGGCAAGCCGCGCCGGAAATTGGAGACGCTTGAATTGGAATGGCATGTCTGTTGGTATCATCGGTATGCGTGGTATTAACACAACTTCGCCGGCTGATTTGCCAGTTATGATAATTGCTTCTATTAAATGTGTCATCAAATTTGTAACACAAAGCCTTGTACCGTTGCACAATGATGGTGGTTTTATATTCCGCAACAATATAATTGGTGACCCAACTTTGAAAACTAAAATATGTGGTGGCATACCTGGTATATCCAAGGAATTTAGAAATTCCACTGGGTAATTCACCTCTTCATCTTCAGTCACAGCGGTATCAACAGACTTGTATGTCGTAGCTTCACCAGGCAATTTCTCTTGGATGGCATAGTTTATTTCATTGACGCATACATTTTTTGGTGCCAAAATTGCGCGCTCTTTCAACCAATCATAGCGTCGATATTGCTGAACAATATTTGGAAAAACACTTTTGATTAATTGCTCTTTTGAATCCACAACTGTGCAAAAGTTGTTGGGCAGTGTGATCAGTCCAGTTTCACGGTCCTGTGGTATTTTGCCATCACCCATCTGCAATAACTGTTTCGAAAACTCTATTGCAGATGGATCATTTTGCAATTGAATACGCATATTTATTGTAAGCGTCAATTTTTGCACATGTTGCCATAGAATCGATGATTTTAAACATGCATTTATTTCATCCGCGGGAGTTGAGCGGGAAATAACCGGCAAAGTTTGCCGAAAATCACCGGATAGCAATATCAATGTACCACCGAAAATTTGACGATTTCGGCGCAAATCTTGCAGGGTTCTGTTCAATGCTTCCAATGCCTTTTTGTTGCTCATTGGGCACTCATCCCATAGAATTATACCCACCTGTCGTAAAACTTTTGCCATCGCCGAATTCCTTGATATATAACATGTCGGAGTTTCCACCACTTGTAAATTTAACGGCAATTTTAGAGCGGAATGAGCTGTTCGACCGCCATCCAACAAAGTAGCACCAGACGAAGCCAGCGCCAAGGCAATTTTTTGTTTTGACCGAATGCTCGCAAGAACCAACGAAATCAAAAATGTTTTTCCAGTGCCGCCGGGCGCATCTAAAAAGAACAATCCACCGGTGTTATTGGCAACCGCTTGCATAATCTTATCGTATGCATTTTTTTGCTGAACATTTAATTTGTTGATGTTCGATTGTACGAATGCAAGCAATTCATTGCGATCGAAATTAAATTCTCTTTGCAATTCAATTTCAAACATATTATGCATTGGACGATTTGGCGCTGTCAATCCAAGTTGACTCAATGGTTTGTTCGCAATTATAAGGCAAAGGTCTTCAATCAATATCAAAGCTTCGTTGTACATTTCCAATGTATACATCAAATTAGGGTTTGATGTTTGATTGCGCAATAAAATAAAAAAATCTTCGGTCATGTAGTCTTTATATTTGTTCCATAATTCTTGCGGATTTGCAGGCATACACGTTGCTATAATTATGGCAAACAACGCACGTATTTGATTTGGATGTGATGAAATGGATGCATCATTAAGTGTAGAATCCCAATGAATATCATTTTCTAACAAATGCAATCGTTGACATGCTTCACGATACGTTTCGCACAAATGACCGTCAACTGTTCTTAATTGAGCAAACGATGATGGACCACGAACATTTACCAACAACAAACGCAAATAAAAGCATTCGGCATTTCTGGGATGAACGGTGTATATTCGTCCAAGAGAATCAGTTTTACGAACGCCTGGATATCCATCAACTGCTGTTCCTTGCTTACGTCGTTGAAATTTTTTCGATGAGGCATTCCATGTGTAGTATTGTGGCACTTCGGAATAAAGCAATGTTCTGGCAAATTCATCATGTTCACATAATTTAAAAAAAGCTATCAATGTGGTGACTGGTGGTTCTGCTGCTCTTTGTTGTGCATTTGAATCCGTGAAATAAACACGCTGGCCATTTTCAAGATGAACTGCCAAATGAACAACAGCAGGATGCCTATCATGAATTGGGAACGATAAAATGCGCCAGACTGCCTCATTGCTGCTAATGTAACGATCTATTTGATATTGCAAAATTTCATCATTTCTGTTGCCATCTGCTACTCCAAACACTGCCATGTCACTCCCTTTGTTTACGTATTTGCAAATGTATTTAATTGATTTGACCGAATTACAATACTCCACATTAATATGTGTTTCAAAAATTTTCGACAAAAGGGGCGAGTATGGCACAATCCAACGATTTTCAATATCAATGTTTAGGTTTTGAAGTTTAACGATTGTTATTTCACCACCATCCTCCCGTGATCGACGACGATACAATGGATATCCATCGTCCCCAGTGATTGTTTCGGAAACCAATGCTCTAGGATAGCGCTTTGAACATTTTCCATCGATCATGCATGGTGCATTTGGATTAATTGTACCGCATGGCCCATGGATCATGTTCTTTGTGACAATATCAAATAGTAATGGATCCATTTGTTGATTTGCAATTTCCGCAGAGATGATTTTATCAACTTCTTGTGGCCGTAGCTTGCAAACTAACCAAATTAAGATATGTGCGTGTGGTAAGCCTCTTTTCTGCCACTCTATCGAATACATCCAGCAACGAACCTTTCCAAACACACTGAATTTCACAATCAAATCTATTAATTTCTTCAGCTTTTCCCTGAATACACATGCCGTTATGTCGTGGCGATCAGCTGGTATTTGACCCTCAAACAGATTTTCTTTGATATCAGTCCATTTTGGATTACAGGTGAAAGTGATAAAGAGATCCGGCCGGCCATAATGACGCACATATGACATTGCATCCTGCACGTATTCATGCATATGACGCGGGCTGCCAACGTATGTTGACGGTAATATTGTCAAGCGTCCTAAATCGTTTACATTTGCATCATTATTGACCGCATCTCTTAAATTAATGTATTCCTCCGATCGTAGTTTGGTTTGATTGTATCGAATGTAATTTAAACGTTCGGGTTCGATTTTCGCATACATGTCCACTATGTACTGATGCCAAAGCTTCCCACACTTCAAAATGAAATTATCAGCCATAAGACGAATCATTATTCTATAAGCATAGTAATTCATAGCGCTTATTTTGCGCGGTGTTTCCAAACCTGAAAGTGAAAAATTTTTAAAATAAAAGAAAATAGGAACTTTATTTCTTATCATAAAATGCACTGCATGTGATTCGTATTACCAGTTGTTGGATCTATAAGTTTAATATTTATGTGATATCCGTCATCACCTTTCCAAAATAAAAGTGGGTATTGCAATGCATCATAACTTCGATGCAATTCAGACACACGCTGAAGTTGTTCGTTTCTGCGATGCAACACAATATCTCGGCTTTCGAATTGCTGACCTGCAATCACAATTGCTACTTCATCAATAGTAGGTGCATTGAATCGCCTGACATGCTGTCCAACAGGCGTTTTGTCAGCTCTTATCACGATTTTATGGTCATCCGATGGCATACGATCAAGAGCTATTTTGAATAGTCTAACTAATTCATTGCGTTCATGCAAAAATCTTTGCAACTCCAGAACGATTTCTCTTCTAATGTTCGATCCAATTGCACATCTTTGTTCAAGTTCTGCGGTTTCATTGCCAATGAAATAGATCTGCAAGAACTTGTGCTGGGTCGATGAAGGGTTAAAGATTTCAAATGCAAAATGTTAAACGAACATATGTCTACCTAATACTCACTGCATACACCTGTTACATACAGACACGCACGCATGCAAATCGGCTTTTCTAAGCCTTCCATACAAATATATTTGTGAATATATTTATGTAGGTAGATATACATACATATATTGATCACGCCACCTTCGCTTTCTTACTTCTTAGTACCTGCAAGTGAAACGTGTCCCAGGCTTTGGGTACAGCTTGCTATTGAGAAAAGAAAAAAAACTATTAAAACAAAGGAACTTAGAAAAGAAGAGAAAGAAAAAACCCTGTTGCACTGCTCTTCTGCATTTATTCTAATTGCTGAATGGGAAAGAGAGCTTTTGAAGATGCAGCTATAAAACTCCGTTTCGATCTTTGCTCAATCATTCTTTCGATAGCCGTTTAAAATGTTAGTTGTATTTGACCAAAGTGGAAAACAAATATATTATTAAATTTTGCTAATTTGGGGAAAAAAAAAGACAACAAAGTGTTTCAAGTTAATAATAAATTTCAACCGATTTTTGTTTCAATTGTGAAACGAATTTACTGGTAAATTCATCTACATACATCTAATAGTACACTCGAGCGATTCATCGCTGAAATTGTTGTGTCCAAAATCCTGGAAAAGATTACGTAAGTAGTCACATGGTTTTTAGGGCTGATAATTCTCAAAGCTATTATAGGACTTTTCTAATCGGACGTCATCCTACTGGTCAATTGAATTTGCGCCTCATTTTGGCTATTTTTACTTCGCCTGGGTACTAACGGAAGCACCCAGGCTTATATTTTTTGTCTCATCAAACACATGGGTGTTTGTTAATCCTCCAGAAGTCCCGTGTTATGGTATCGTTCCGACTTTTGCATAACCTTTGGGGAGTCTCGCTAAATCATCGTTCTTAGTATCAAAAGAAGTGGAATACCGGAAGCTTTGTTTGAAAGTCAAGGAAGTCAAACGTCAGTTAGACGCTGGTTCATCGAAAACATCGTTTAAATCTTCCAATGGGATCTTTTCGGCATTGCTGTTACTTCAACTCTCTGGTATAAGAACCGATGAGACTCCTTGCTAAGAAATTATGACAAAAAACGTCATACTCAGGGTATTTTAAGTATATTTGAATGTGTGTAAGTATTCATCATCCGATCAAATTAACTCAGTAGTTTTGGGTAAAATACGAACCGTTTTCCACAAGTAATGAAATTTGCAATTCCTCACCTTTAGCTCTTCGACAAATTAAAGTTTAAATTCGATATCAGCTGTTAACTACGGCGCAAAAAAAAAGCAAAGAGGTTTACAAATTTGGTTATTCGTCGCTGCTGCTGCACTAGCTGAAGGCCTTCAACATAAGTTGCAACAACAACCACGAAATTACAATGTAAATTCAAATGTAAGTCGAAACCATTCCATATTTTTATATCTTGTGGGAAATTGCTATAAGCTAGTTTTTTTTTGAAACCAGAGAAAAAAAAAATTAAAGCAAGAAAAAAAATAAACCATAAGAAAAAGAAATCAAAAAGAAATTAAAAAGAAACAAAAAGAAATTAAAAAGAAAAATACCAAAAACAGATACAAGAAAGGGATTTCAAATATTTTGGATCTAATTGATTCTAAGTGCAGGCTGATCTGTACATTTTGTTGTTTTTTTGCCTTACTGATTTGGAAGTATATCGTGATTGAATTAACTAATTTTTTTATATTGTTGAGCTCGTTTTAATATACTCGATAAGCTCGTTTATGTTTGATTAGAGTTTTTTTCTCCGTAAGTGATGATGAATACCTTTAATTGTAATTGAAATTTGTTTAATCCTAACGGAATTCATTGGGTACTAGTAAGAAAGAAAATAATATGACTGAATTTATGTTTAAGTGTTGAAAAAAAAAGAAAAAAAACGGAAGTTATTAAAAATGTCGATTTATTAAATACTTTAGTATGATCTGAAAATTAGAATCGCGTGCGTATTATCATTTTGGGGGCTATACTAAATATCTCATGAGCCCATGGAAAGGGTAGGGCAAGGGGCAGCTAAAAATCACCGACGCTGCCATGTTTTCAATTGATCGAAGTTAAACCAAATCTCCTTCCAATTTTTTTGTTTAGTTTCCGTCAGAATAATTTGGAAGTTTTCTTTCTCCATATCTACGTGTGCAAATTTTCCGTTACGGTATCTATCCATTGTAATCTTGGCCGTTCATATGTAGTCCAATTCGAGCCCACGAGACTGAAGCAGCCGGATACTGCCAGTGCACACGGGACCGCATATGAATTAACCCTCACCCGACATCATTTCCTTTGGTTAACGATAGAATACCATAACAGAATGGCGCCCAACGTGGGGCCCGACCGAGGGGTTCTCTTACAAATTTTGATTTAATAATATCAGGTGGCTCGTACAAAACTTCCAAGTTATTTGAGTTAGATAAAACTGTATACATACAAATCGCAAAAATCATTTATATTTATTCGTAGCTGCAAATTGGTGGACTTGCAGATTTTTCGGTTTAATACCGTATTTCTGACCCCATTTTAAAGCTAACTTAACGTAATCTTTGAAAAAAAAAAAAAAAAAAAAAATATAAATAAAACAAAACTAAAATAACAGCTTAATCATTGGAAACTAGGTATTGGAATCAGCATAGATAAGGCTTGATGCTATTTTACGCTACCGACCTAGATTTCTTATGCCATGCTTTTAAAATATCATTTTTTTTCGAAATATGGATAGTGGAATACTCTAACTTTCGGCTTTAATAGCCTGGTTAATGCCGTATTCATATTGAAGAGGAAAGTACCCGTAAATATCAACCTTTTATTATCCTGGTTTAACTTTTTGATCAATTTCGAAATTCGTTTGATACACGCATTAGTAATTCTAAGGAGTAAGATCATACCTCGTATACAATTAAATCTCTTTAAACTTTTATTGAAAATATTTCCTTTTTTTTTGGTGGACAAATACGTAAATATATAAATATAACTAGCCATGTCAGTCCAACACAGCGGTGACAATTTGCCTCAAGCCTGTTTTGTTTGCAGCTCACCCATCCTTGATACGCATGAAATTGCGATAACTCCTTGTCAACATCAATTTCACAAGTTATGTATTGTTACGTGGTTAAAACGCAACTCTGCATGTCCTCAATGCAAGCAGCCTTGTCACAGTAGGGACTCCTCTGCTAAACCATCAGTAAATCGACCACAGACTAGATCTGCTTCAGCCTCCCAGCAAGTTATTGCTACCCAAATCCCTTCTACCAGCCTTAACGCAGCAAATGTTCAAGCCGACCAACCGTCAGGTTCAGCAAATGTTCAAGCCGACCAACCGTCAGGTTCAGCAAACGTCCAAGCGGACCAACCGTCAGTTGCATCAAATGCTGAGGTGCCTCAACAAAATTCCTCTACTCAGCAAAACAATAGTACCGAAGAAACTAGAATTAAAAATATTGTAACTGACCTCTTAGCAACACAACAATCCACTTTTTTCGGGAATTTCGAAGCTCGAGTTGAGCAACTAATTTCAAACAATATTGAAACCTCTTTAAGCTCCATTATGGCCCGAATCAATAATCGAAACAATTTTCAACAGCCTTCTAGAAGTCAATATCCAGGCAATGCAACCATTAACTTGCCCGAAGAGTTTATGAACTTACCTACTCATACAAGCACTCCTAATTTTAACCGAGAATTTAGAAGCCCTATTAGTCATCTCACACATTCAGCTCAGGCGGCTAAAAATGCCCAACTAATCTCAAGTTGGAACGTTCGATTTGATGGCTCTCCTAGTTTAACAGTCGAAAATTTCATTATGAGGATCGAATATCAAGTGCTTGATACACTAGGAAATGACTTTTCTCTTTTGTGTGAACACATACATAGCCTTTTTGCAAAAGAAGCTCGCGATTGGTACTGGCGATATCGACGTACGGTTGATCGTGTACAGTGGCCAGCTCTATGCGATGCTTTAAGGGAAAATTTTGGCGATCACCGATCCGACACAGACATTAAGGAGAACATGCGCTCTAGGAAACAAGGTTCAAACGAAACGTTTGACGATTATAAAAATGCCATACTAAAAATTGCCGAAAGTTTATCTTCTCCTATGTCTGATGCTGAACTAGTGGAAATTTTGAAGCGCGGATTAAAGCCAAGAATTCGGCAACAGATTTTATATTTTCCTATCAACTCGTTAGCAGAACTGCGCACATTTTGCCTAAAAGAAGAGAGCTTTCTACTAGAACTTAATAAAACTAATATCAATTCCAATTTTTCAAATAATATGAATCGTGTTCAAATGCCACGCAGGCAAATTTCCGAGATTTCCGAAGATTTATCACCTGTCGAAATTGAGGGGGATTCTATAGAAATTTCTGAAATAACTCATCGTTCTGGTTCGAATAATAAATTGATATGATGGAATTGCAGAAGCGAGGGACATAGATATTATGATTGCATTGAACCACGAACTGTCTTTTGCTATGGTTGCGGTGCTTTGAACACCTATAAACCACATTGCACCAAGTGTTCGGGAAACGGGAAGACGAGCGAAGGCTTACAGTAAAACCTTCGCTAAGACAAAATCTCGCAGAACCGTCCCTCACCTTAAGCTCCGAAATACCAGCGTTTCATAAAATAATTCCCTATAGAGAGCGATTAAAATTGTATATGGAAAAACGAAATGAAATGTTTGGTAGAGATAAAAATTTAAAAAAAAAATCTATTCGAAATTCAGTGCGTATGAAGCAGTTTTGGCTAAACGTAGCTACAGTTAAAAAAGAATTTTAAGAACCTTATCTGTTCAGTTCAACATAAACCAACTGACTTACGACCGTATGCTTAAATTTTACTTGACAATCAAAAGTATCTTGGCTTACTTGACAGCGGTGCTCAAGTATCGTGCATTGGTGGTAGTCTAGCGGAAGAAATTGTGAAGAGCTCTCATTTTAAAAAGCTTTCTACAGCTATTCGTACTGCTGACGGTAACCAACAGATCGTTTTTGGAAAAGCTGATTTGCCCATAACGTTTCAAAATCAAACTGAAATCATTAGTTTTTTTGTTGTCCCGACCATTTTAAATAAAATTATTCTCGGTATCGATTTTTGGCTAAAATTCAAAATAGCCCCTAACTTAGTTGCTTCGTTGGAGATCGATTTAGAGAGTGACAATAACTTCGTTAACTTGACTTGTGAACAAAAACAGCGCTTGGAAGTTGTTAAAAATCGTTTTCCGTCCTTTGAAAAGGAAGGTTTAGGAAAGACACACCTCCTAGAATATAAAATTGAATTGGAACCAAATTCAAAACCCTTGAAGCAAAGATATTACCCTATTTCGCCTGCTATTGAAAAGCTAGTTCATTCAGAGATTGACGATATGCTTGGCCTAGGTGTTATAGAAGAAGCTCCTAATAGCCCCTGGTCGAGTCCAGTAGTACTGATTAAAAAGCCAAATAAACTCCGATTATGCTTAGACTCTCGAGCTGTCAATAAAATGAGCATTAGGGATGCATATCCATTGCCACATATTGATGGCATACTTAGTCGTCTACCAAGAGCCTCATATATAACCTCATTAGATCTGCGTAAAGCTTTTTGGCAAATACCTTTGGATGTTAATTCTCGCGATCTTACTTGCTTCACTGTGCCAAACAGGCCACTTTACAGATACCGCGTAATGCCATTTGGGCTATGCAATGCTCCGCAAGCATTATGTAGATTAATGGACAGAGTAATCAAAGCTAACCTTAGAACAGAAGTTTTCGTTTATTTAGACGATTTGCTTATCGTCTCTCCAACCTTTAGTAGGCACATGGAAGTCTTAGCTGACGTTGCACTTCAATTACGAAAGGCGGGGTTGACAATTAACGTAAAAAAGAGCAAGTTTTGTTTAAAAGAGGTCCGTTACTTAGGTTTTATTGTGGGAAATGGAACATTGAAAACTGACCCTGATAAAATTGCCGCCGTTGAACACTATCCAGTGCCAAAAACAGTCAAACAACTGCGCAGGTTTTTGGGAATGGCTGGATGGTATCGTCGATTTATTGACAACTTTTCAACCATCACTTCTCCTCTAACGGACCTTATCAAAAAAGGCAATCTTTTCAGTGGACAGAGGCTGCTCAAATAGCTTTTGATGCGCTTAAAAAGTGTTTAACAACCGCCCCAGTGCTAGTTAGTCCAGACTACCATAAAGAGTTTATTATTCAGTGCGACGCCAGCAAACTAAGGATAGGAGCCGTGTTAGCTCAGAAGAATGAGGATGGAGTCGAAGCCCCTATAGCTTACTATTCGAAAAAATTAAACAAAGCCCAAAGTAACTATAGTGTTACTGAGCTAGAATGCCTCGCGGCGATATTCAGTTTAAAAAAATTTCGAGCCTATGTTGAAGGTCAGGATTTTAAGATAATAACTGATCATGCAAGTCTTCAATGGCTAATGCGACAGCCTGATCTAAGTGGGAGATTAGCCAGATGGTCACTGAAACTGCAAGGATTCAAGTTCAAAATAGAACACCGCAAAGGTAGTCAAAATATTGTTCCTGATGTTTTTTCTCGGCAAAATTTCGATGAAATAGCAGAACTAAATTTCACGCCCCTTATTGATTTGGATTCTGATGAATTTAATTCCGAAGAATATGAAAAATTCAAAAAACACATTACCGATAATCCCAGTAACGTAGGGGAAAGTGGTCACCCTTCGTACACTTTTTACATTTTAGTTTTTTACTTCATGAATAATTGTGGAATCTATCTAATTTGTACCACTTAGTGTGACAAATATATTCTAGTCTGTTACAAAAGAGTCCGAAACTATTATATAACAAGGTTAAAAAGTTACAGCGATTTTTCAACAATAAGATTTTTGTACGAATGTGCCCTACATATGGGGTACATTCGTACATTGGGTGGGGTACTTTCGTACGCTATGGGGTAGATCCGTACAGAGTAGTTACAAAGCCAATCAAACTCAATTAATTTTTATAATTTATTATTATATTATTTATTTATAAAAAAACAAACTTAAAAGTATGTGACTTGACTCGTGTACCCTTCTTTTTATACCGTAAGCGGGGTAAGCGGGGTATATTAGTTTTGTGCGAATCTTGTAACAGGGAGAACTAAGCTCCGGAGATATAGACATATATATGTATATAGAAATGATCAGGATCAAAAACTGAATCGATTTAGACATGTCCGTCTGACCGTCTGTCCGTCCGTCCGTCCGTCCGTCTGTCTGTCCGTCTGTCCGTGGTCGGATCTCCTCCGAAACGGCTGGAACAATCAAGTCGAATTTTGGCACACAGGTATATCGGGACATATCCTGGAAAAAAATGGACGCCGCCCTCCGTGAGCCACGCCCACAAATAAGCCCACAAATAAGGGCTTATCGTAACTTGTGAAGTAAAAGGCGTAGAAGCTTCAAATTCGCAACATAGGTTGACCAATGCGAATGAAAGGTGTAGGAAAAAAATTTATATGAACCACTCACTGCCACGCCCAAAAATGGAGATTTTTCGTAACTTCCGAATTAATAGGCGTAGACGCTTCAAATACGCAACATAGGTTGACCAAGGCTAATGAAAGGTGTAGGAAAAAACTTTATGTGGGCCGCCCACTGCCACGCCCACAAATGAAGAGGAAAAACATAGTGCGCCAATAATGTCGGGACGCTGGGTATTTCAAAGTCGGGCTTGACCGACTTTAGCTTTCTTACTTGTTATATTTTCGCACCATGATTCTCAATAAAAATATCTCATTTATTTAGAATTTGCATACTAAATAAAAAGAAAAATACGTTATTGTGCTGTCTGTATGATATTTTTAAGAGCTTATATCATATTTTATTTCAAAAATGTTTAAAATGTATATACTGGTGGTTAATAAAATCAGGAGGGGAGCATTCGTACGCGTATGAATGTGCCCCTGTCTAGCTGTCCGAATGCACCCCATGTCTTTCCAAAAAATTAAAGTGCAAGTTTATGTAAATTCTTATTTAGTTTGATAAATATAGCAATTAAAGCTCAAAATTAACAATGCTTACTCTAATAAATCGTCACCAGTTTGTTAAAAAACATAAGAATTCTTCTTAGAACTACAAACCAAACTTATATAAAAAAATTTACTCACGGAGCGTAAAAACACAATCCGTGTTCTCATCTGGCACAATGAACTGCAACTGACGCAAAACTCAGTTAGGAATATGAAGGTCAGTATGTCAACACACACAAACAAATGCGTGTTTATGGGCCGTTTAGTTTCTGTGTTATACTAACTGTACGAATGTGCCCCGCGTACGAAGGGTGACCACTTTCCCCTACCTGATTTGCATATTTTAGATAATCATGTCTACAAACGCGTTGAACACCCAGATGGTAACCTTTCGCGAGAAGCAACTAATTGGAAATTGTGGGTACCAAAAACGTTAGTCACTACTGTCATTGAAAATGCCCACATGCCCCCAAATAAATGTCATGGCGGTATAGGCAAGACGCTTGAAAGGTTACGAAGAAATTTATACTGGCCACAAATGGCCCTTGCCGTAAAAGAATTCGTTGATAAATGCGATGTTTGCCATCAAAATAAAGCCCCTAACGCATACCTTAGACCACCAATGCGGGGTAAATTTTCAGTACAGTGTCCTTTTCAAAAGATCTATATGGATTTTTTAGGTCCTTATCCGAGAACTAAAACAGGCAACATCGGTATTTTCATTCTTCTTGATGCTCTCACAAAATTTCCGCTGTTAAAAGCTGTTAAAAAGTTTTCTGCTAAAGTGGTTGTTGATTTCCTCAAAGAACATGTTTTTCCTATCTTTGGCACGCCTGAGATTGTTATCACTGACAATGGTAAGCAATTCAAATCGTTACTGCTTCAAACATTTCTTAGTAACAGTGGCACAAAGCATGTCTTCACAGCTCTCTATAGTCCACAAGCGAATGCCAGTGAGCGGGTGAACCGTTCCATTATAGCCGGCATACGTTCCTACCTGTTAAAGGATCAATCTCTCTGGGACAAGCACTTGTCGGATATAGGTGAAGCATTGCGTAGCTCGTACCATCAAGCAATCGCTTGCACTCCATATTATGCATTATTTGGCCAATCTATGGTTTCTCATGCAAAAGAGTACGAGTTGTTTAAATCCCTGAACTTTTTCGATGTTGATTGTCTTGCGAAAAAGGATAAATTGGATCTAATACGTCAGTCGCTACGAGATAACATAGCTTCAGTCTTTGAAACTTCTGCTAATAGATATAATCTAAGAAGCTCTAGCCAAACTTTTAAAATAGGGGATTTAGTCTACCGACGGAATTTCATTCTAAGTGACGCTTCAAAAAATTTTGTTCGAAACTGGCACCAAAGTTCGTTAAAGCGAAAATTTTAGGTATTAAAGGTAATTGTATCTACCAGTTAGAAGACGAAGATACTAAGCGGCAAGAGTTCTACCATCAAAAAGACATAAAGCCTCGAAAAACTAATTGAATGCAACATCCCGCCCCTTTTTCAAGTTTTTTTGTAAACGCCTCAAAACTTGTGGTGTGCTGGGTCGATGAAGGGTTAAAGATTTCAAATGCAAAATGTTAAACGAACATATGTCTACCTAATACTCACTGCATACACCTGTAACATACAGACACGCACGCATGCAAATCGGCTTTTCTAAGCCTTCCATACAAATATATTTGTGAATATATTTATGTAGGTAGATATACATACATATATTGATCACGCCACCTTCGCTTTCTTACTTCTTAGTACCTGCAAGTGAAACGTGTCCCAGGCTTTGGGTACAGCTTGCTATTGAGAAAAGAAAAAAAACTATTAAAACAAAGGAACTTAGAAAAGAAGAGAAAGAAAAAACCCTGTTGCACTGCTCTTCTGCATTTATTCTAATTGCTGAATGGGAAAGAGAGCTTTTGAAGATGCAGCTATAAAACTCCGTTTCGATCTTTGCTCAATCATTCTTTCGATAGCCGTTTAAAATGTTAGTTGTATTTGACCAAAGTGGAAAACAAATATATTATTAAATTTTGCTAATTTGGGGAAAAAAAAAGACAAGAAAGTGTTTCAAGTTAATAATAAATTTCAACCGATTTTTGTTTCAATTGTGAAACGAATTTACTGGTAAATTCATCTACATACATCTAATAGTACACTCGAGCGATTCATCGCTGAAATTGTTGTGTCCAAAATCCTGGAAAAGATTACGTAAGTAGTCACATGGTTTTTAGGGCTGATAATTCTCAAAGCTATTATAGGACTTTTCTAATCGGACGTCATCCTACTGGTCAATTGATTTTGCGCCTCATTTTGGCTATTTTTACTTCGCCTGGGTACTAACGGAAGCACCCAGGCTTATATTTTTTGTCTCATCAAACACATGGGTGTTTGTTAATCCTCCAGAAGTCCCGTGTTATGGTATCGTTCCGACTTTTGCATAACCTTTGGGGAGTCTCGCTAAATCATCGTTCTTAGTATCAAAAGAAGTGGAATACCGGAAGCTTTGTTTGAAAGTCAAGGAAGTCAAACGTCAGTTAGACGCTGGTTCATCGAAAACATCGTTTAAATCTTCCAATGGGATCTTTTCGGCATTGCTGTTACTTCAACTCTCTGGTATAAGAACCGATGAGACTCCTTGCTAAGAAATTATGACAAAAAACGTCATACTCAGGGTATTTTAAGTATATTTGAATGTGTGTAAGTATTCATCATCCGATCAAATTAACTCAGTAGTTTTGGGTAAAATACGAACCGTTTTCCACAAGTAATGAAATTTGCAATTCCTCACCTTTAGCTCTTCGACAAATTAAAGTTTTAATTCGATATCAGCTGTTAACTACGGCGCAAAAAAAAAGCAAAGAGGTTTACAAATTTGGTTATTCGTCGCTGCTGCTGCACTAGCTGAAGGCCTTCAACATAAGTTGCAACAACAACCACGAAAGTACAATGTAAATTCAAATGTAAGTCGAAACCATTCCATATTTTTATATCTTGTGGGAAATTGCTATAAGCTAGTTTTTTTTTGAAACCAGAGAAAAAAAAAAATTAAAGCAAGAAAAAAAATAAACCATAAGAAAAAGAAATCAAAAAGAAATTAAAAAGAAACAAAAAGAAATTAAAAAGAAAAATACCAAAAACAGATACAAGAAAGGGATTTCAAATATTTTGGATCTAATTGATTCTAAGTGCAGGCTGATCTGTACATTTTGTTGTTTTTTTGCCTTACTGATTTGGAAGTATATCGTGATTGAATTAACTAATTTTTTTATATTGTTGAGCTCGTTTTAATATACTCGATAAGCTCGTTTATGTTTGATTAGAGTTTTTTTCTCCGTAAGTGATGATGAATACCTTTAATTGTAATTGAAATTTGTTTAATCCTAACGGAATTCATTGGGTACTAGTAAGAAAGAAAATAATATGACTGAATTTATGTTTAAGTGTTGAAAAAAAAAGAAAAAAAACGGAAGTTATTAAAAATGTCGATTTATTAAATACTTTAGTATGATCTGAAAATTAGAATCGCGTGCGTATTATCATTTTGGGGGCTATACTAAATATCTCATGAGCCCATGGAAAGGGTAGGGCAAGGGGCAGCTAAAAATCACCGACGCTGCCATGTTTTCAATTGATCGAAGTTAAACCAAATCTCCTTCCAATTTTTTTGTTTAGTTTCCGTCAGAATAATTTGGAAGTTTTCTTTCTCCATATCTACGTGTGCAAATTTTCCGTTACGGTATCTATCCATTGTAATCTTGGCCGTTCATATGTAGTCCAATTCGAGCCCACGAGACTGAAGCAGCCGGATACTGCCAGTGCACACGGGACCGCATATGAATTAACCCTCACCCGACATCATTTCCTTTGGTTAACGATAGAATACCATAACAAACTGATGGTTTGTATCACCAGAAGGCAATAATGAACCTGCTCTATGGTATATTTGACCTTGAATCTGTAATGTGTATGCGATATACAAAGAACTAAGAAACTTGAAATATTTTATCGTGAGTGAAATGGTTTGCAACATGTGAAACTCTTTATGAATTAATCACCTTAAACGTGGGCATAAACGCATCTCTAATTATCTTTGTAGCACCGAAAGATGTCATTTGAAAGCAAGCATTGTATGACTGAATGTTTTTGCGAAAATTCTTTGAAATGGTTGATTGTCCATTGAGCAAGGAATGCAATGGTTGAGGTGGTGGTTCTAATGCAGGCAATATCACTTTGCCACTTGAACAGCACATGCCAGGCGGTTATCCTTGATATTTGAAAGCATTACAGTGGGGGCATATGTTGTTCATCGATCCAATACACCCATATTCACGGTAATCAGAATTACAGTCGTAATTTAAGGCAACATATTCCATAGCATTCAAACGCCGACGTGGTACACGATCTTGACGATAGGTTACTTGCCGCTGGTTATCAGCTCCAGATTGTGATCGCACTTCTCTTACAAATTGATTGATTTCCGCGCGCTGTTCATCGCTCAAGCTTCTCCTGTTTAAAGCCATTTGATTTGATCGTCTTGTTCGTCGACCAATTGTTGCTCGAACACGTCTTCGTGGCATATTTGCGTTGTTTAAATAAAAAGCAGTCGCAACACAATATTATCGTTAAATATTTAGATATGCAAATCAAGACTTTTACAATTTTTTTTATGAAAAATGAAAGAATTTAATTTGAAAGTTCATAACATTATTTCTTCGATCCGAGTAGTTTTCCATATATGATCAAACGAACAAATTCAGGAGTGGTCAGCAAAAAAACGTGAAACACATGTATTTGTTGTTGTGATTTTTGTGCTAATAAGGAGATTTAAATTGCCAAAATAAGAGGTTCTCATTTTCGGGCATAGCTCCGGTTCAAGCCGCCCCATCCGTGGTTTGCTGCGTCTAATTCTAATGCTAAGCGAAAGAAATTATATAATAGCCTTTTTTTTTTGCTTCAAAATAATGAAAATCAAAATTTTGCAAATTGCGCGAATTGTGGTCATGGCGATCTTCCCCCGTAATTTAGCAATATATTTGGCTATTAAATACACAAATCGAAATCGTGGAAGCCAAATTTTTGCGAATTTCTCGAATTATGGTCATCGGACAGCGAACAGATTTCTTGTATGCACACTGTGAACCAATCCGAAGATCCCCTAAAAATTTCGTAAAGATCGGTCCAGTAGGAAAAACGTAGTTAGGTAACATCATTTTAGCCACTTATTTTTATATATATAGATCGATCAAATTTTACTAATCTAAACATATTCCACATATATTCATAACACATTTAGAAATATTCAAATGCAAAGTCGCACAAGTGCAAAAGTTATGTTTTGAATATTTCTCTTCCCCTTTTGTTTTGATTAATGTTCGTAATAACATCCACTATGTTTTGATATTTGCACTTTTAAATATCGTTTTATATTTGAGCAATGTAAGAAATATGCAAAGGGAAATTTTTTCTTTACTTTATCGTTTATTGCGTTGTAGCGTGCGACATTGAAAAATAACATTTGTTATCAGTGAGTCAAAGGTGTTTGTGCAACGCGCCTCAAATATTCGCAGCAAACAGCAATTTGTATTGCAATTAAATAAAAAAAATTTTGTTGCAAAATAATCAACGCTTTGGCCCTGAGACATATTTGAAGTTTGTAGCGTGCGACATCGTAAGTGTAAAATTTATAAATTTCGCACCCTTGCTCCTAAACCCATTTCAAATTTTTTATTTTCAACCAAATTTTTCTGCTAGAAACTCAAAACATAGAAAATTTATGTTTATATAGACTGATGCAGTAGTAGATTAAGAATAAACTAAGTTAAGAAAAATAATTATTTTTTGCAAGTTTCAATAGAGAATGAATGATTGTTCCAGAAATCCAAATTTTGAGTTGTACCGATTTTGTAGCAAGGGTGCGATAGGTCAACTTACCGAAAAGGAGTACTCTGAGTTACCCCAGAACATGACTAGTCAAAATGTAGAGTATTTTGTGTAAGACAACTGACCTCTAATTCACCACAGTAGGTCTATTCGTGGAGTAGTTAAATGTGGGAGTGGTAATACCTCAATGTCAAGCCAATGTTAAAAATACAGTTTGAAGCATCGGTTGGCATATTAAGAGGGCAGTCCTGAAGGAGCTAGGACTGCATATTCCATTAAAAAATCTTTATTTAAAATAAGTAATACTATTCACAGTTAAGTTAGTTTCTATTCTTTATTTTTTATGTAAAGGATGAATATTCATTTTTTTTTTTTTTTCTTTGTTGAAGATATTTTAAGTTTATAAATTTTTTTTGTGAAAATAAATACATTGAAAACATTAAAAGTCATTTATCATCATCTTCTTCATGTCCAATTAAATGAAAAGTACACATTAAATTAAAACGTATGATGCAACAAAATGTAGCATTCGACATGTAGCGTGCGACAGTGATTAAAATAAAATAAAAAACTACACTGTTTAATATTTTTGAATCAAATAAAAACCAGTTCTAAGATTCATCAATGAACAATATTACAAAATTAGTCGCATTAAAATATTGCCTCAAGTTTCGCTGAAATCAGTGGTTGAACTGTTCGCCTCAAAACTGACTTCTGTTTTTGTAGCGTGCGAATGCCTTAGTTTTTATACCCAGCGTAAGCGGGGTATATTAGTTTTGTGCAAATCTTGTAACAGGGAGAATTAAGCTCCGGAGATATAGAAAAATATATATAGAAATGATCAGGATCAAAAACTGAATCGATTTAGACATGTCCGTCTGTCCGTCTGACCGTCTGTCCGTCTGTCCGTCTGTCCGTCCGTCCGTGGTCGGATCTCCTCCGAAACGGCTGAACCAATGAAGTCGAAATTTGGCACACATGTATATCGGGGTCTGAGTATGATCCTAAGTAAAAATGTGAGACATCCGGCCACTGCCACGCCCACAAATGAATTTATTGTGTTTTTAATAAAATGCTTGTAACTTGCGAACCACTCAACACATTCCATTCATATTTAGTGTGCTGGTAAACTACGAAAAGGGACATATCCTGGCAAAAAATGGACGCCGCCCTCCTCGAGCCACGCCCACAAATAAGCCCAAAAATAAGGGCTTATCGTAACTTGTGAAGTAAAAGGCGTAGAAGCTTCAAATTCGCAGCATAGGTTGACCAAGGCAAATGAAAGGTGTAGGAACAAAAATTTATGTAGCCCGCCCACTGCCACGCCCACAAATAGAGAATTTTCATAACTTCCGAAATAAAAGGCGTAGAATCTTCAAATTCGCAACATAGGTTCACCAAGGCGAATGAAAGGTGTAGGAAAAAAATTTTTGTGGCCCGCCCACTGCCACGCCCACAAATAAAGATTTTTCGTTACTTCCGAAGTAAAAGGCGTAGAAGCTTCAAATTCGCAACATAGGTTCACCAAGGCGAATGAAAAGTATAGGAAAAAATTTGATGCAGCCCGCCCACTGCCACGCCCACAAATGAAGATTTTTCGTAACTTCCGAAGTAAAAGGCGTAGAAGCTTCAAATTCGCAACATAGGTTCACCAAGGCGAATGAAAGGTGTAGGGAAATAATTTATGTTGCCCTCCCACTGCCACGCCCACAAATAAAGATTTTTCGTAACTTCCGAAGTAAAAGGCGTCGAAGCTTTAAATTCGCAACATAGGTTCACTAAGGCGAATGAAAGGTGAAGGGAAAAATTTTATATGGCCCGCCCACTGCCACGCCCACAAATGAAAATTTTTCGTAACTTCCGAAGTAAAAGGCGTAGAAGCTTTAAATTCGCAACATAGCTTCACCAAGGCGAATGAAAGGTGTAGGGAAATAATTTTTGTTTCCCTCCCACTGCCACGCCCACAAATGAAGATTTTTCGTAACTTCCGAAGTAAAAGGCGTAGAAGCTTCAAATTCGCAACATAGGTTCACCAAGGCGAATGAAAGGTGTAGGGAAATAATTTATGTTGCCCTCCCACTGCCACGCCCACAAATAGAGAAGCAAAACATAGTGCGCTCATAATGTCGGGACGTTGGGTATTTCAAAGTCGGGCTTGACCGACTTTAGCTTTCTTACTTGTTTGTAATTATCTTGAAAAGGAACAATTTCCAGAAATCGACCTTAGCACCAATTACAGTGCTAGTCAAGAGCTATAACTTCCGCCATTTGTCCAAATAAAGAAAAAATTTCGTATATTTCTTTTTCCACTGAGAATGCGTGCGAATGTCGCATTCGACATCATGGAAATGCCCATATCTGTATTCAAAAGATCTTACATAGTAAGAGTTAAATTTTTGTTTTGTTTAATTGTTTTTATTTTAAGAATAAGACAGGTTTTTTTATGTATTTAAAAAATCTTAGGGATAAGAAGTTCAGTTTGTTTTTGTTAAATTGCTTTTTTTTTATCGAATAAACAATGTTTTAAGTTACATAATTTGTTATGAATATATTAATTTTTGAAGTGCACGAACTGTACATTTTTCCTAATTTTGGTAAATTTTTTGGTATAAGAAAATGAAGGCAAACGGCAACCGTGGTTCGGACTGTAGCTTCGTGAGTGAGTGTGCTTAAGTGAGTATGCTTAAGTATGTGCGCACTTTTCTATTGGAAATTTCAAGCCAAAATTCTAATCGCTGTCGAACTTATTATTCATACATGAGAGAAAAGATGCGTACAAATCGACCGAACTACTTAATGTTCAGTAGGGAGTTGCCATGAAGAAAGCAACAACAAAACGAATAGAAGTTTTCGGTAGTGGTCGACAATTTGTAATATTGGCGGTACGCATTTTTTATATTCTCTCGAATATATGAATACTTGAATTTTTTGTGTTTTCTGTTTGTTTTATATATATATACATATGGTTAAAATATGAAAATGCGAGTTCTCTTTCTTAAAGGTGTTAACGATTTTGAAGGGACATTGGATAAACTTTAAGCTTAAAAATAAAGAAATGCGAGTTTTTTTTTCTTAAAGGTGTTAACGCTTTTGAAGGAACATTGGATAAACTTTAAGCTTAAAAAAATATTGGGAAAGTATTTTCAGTTTTTTTGAACCTGATGTTTTCTGCGTTATTTTGTCGGTAATCCAAATGAAAGTTTTGCGAATAAGGATTACAAAAAAAAGGTTCAATAAAACGATTTTGTGCTCATAGCAGCTGTCATTTTCCAAAAACCATTCACTGTACTCTGAGTGTTTTCAGCACTGCCTGCTGTTCGTTTTCTTTTTTACCCATTTTATTTTTGTTGTTATCCCATCAACTATTAAATTCTTTTTAGCTACATTTTTTGTATTTTTGACACTAGGAATAGTGGCTGCAGGTGAAACAGATTTAATACAATTGGGAGTGCTGTTTGAGATATTTTCTTTAATTGCATAGCAATTGTTACGTGGCAGTCCTGAAAAAGGAGAGAAAAAGTATGAAAAGATTAAAATAAAATAAAATAGAACAAAAAAAAATAATAAAAAATAGATATATATATATATATATATATATATATATATATATATATGTATGGGTGTGTATATATATCTATTTATATAGACTCACAATTATGTATGGGTAGCCGAGAAAACTTCATCGTGTTTGTCCAGTGGGAGGTGGTGCCATCCTAAGGAGAGAAGAAAAGAAGAATTTTTATTTAAAATTTTTTTTTTTCCTGATATTATATATTTATTAGTGTCCGACCGAAGGTTCGGCTTCGGCTTCGGTAATCGGCATAATCGGCCAATTCTTAATATTCGGCTTCGGCTTCGGCTAGAAAACGCCGAATATTTTAGCCGAATATTTTCGCATTTTAATGGAAGTAAAAAAGTCACGATAGATTTTCAATTGCTTCCCCGAGTAAAAATATGCCCAAATGACGCCAAAAAATCAAAACGCTCCCAAATCGAGCCCAAAATTCAATACGCGCCCAAACTGGGCCCAAATAATGAACAGTATCGCGCCCAAATCGAGCCCAAACCAAGCACAAATCTAACAAAAACGTGCCCATACCGAGCCCAATGCGCGCCCAAACATAACCAAAATGGGCTCACATTGAGCCCAATGCGCGCCCAAATCAAGCCCAAAATTGAAAAAATTATGAAAAGTTTTGACAATTTGACTTTAAACTTATAAACGTAAAAAATCCAGTCTTTTCAATTTGGCAAAGACGGTGTCGAGGAAGAGCACTCGACCACCAGTCGAGAGTTCCGGGATTCAAATCCCACGACGAGGGAGATCCAAATCGAGAAATTAACAATTTTAAAAACAAAAGGTATTTGGAATTTCAAATAGGGAAAAACAATATTTGATATTAAATGTGAGTACACCACCGGGCTTTGTTAAGGCCGGATTTTTTTTTTTTTAATTTTTCCCGTTTTGGGTTTATTTCAAGAAATTCGAGGGCCGATAGACTCAGAAGCTACTGCCTCTCTATTTTTTTTTAAGATTGCGTCTTAATTCATTAAGGCGCAATACTCAAATAATAATAATAATACGTATAATTAGAATAATAATAATAATAATTATAATAATAATAATAACATGAAGTCTTCGAAGACATCGTTATTATAACTAAGCCGATATTGACATTCGCATTTCGTTTGGCAATCACGTTCTATGTTGATTTGTTAATAGTTGTTAAATAGATTTAATATAATCAATTATATATGTATATACTTGCGTACCCCGGGATAGACCGGGATAGTTAAACACGCAAGAAGAAGAAGAATTATATATGTATGTATATACATATAATAAATATTACAATGTCATGTCAAATAAGCGTTTTATTGAAATTTTTAAAAAATTTTAAGAACTTATTCATGTTTGCATTACGGAATACCAGTCATGTATGACTTCCTCCACGCATGGGATGCATGACTTCATGAATGACATGTCCTGCAAAGTGTCGTTCACGAAACTCGCGACATTTGTATGGATTTTGCATCGACGTCACCTATGCTTTAGTCTCGCAAGTGTCGTCAACGATTTGTTCAAGTCATGCACCCAGTATCGAAGACGGGTGCAAGGCTGTGCCGAGAGGGAATATTAAATTCAAAAGTGCTTCTGGCTCGTTTTTTGAAAATTTTTTTCTTAATTTGGGCCCATTTTGGCTATATTTGGGCTTGATTTGGGCGCGCATTGGGCTCGATTTTGGGCGCGTTTGTTCACTACCCATGCCCGTTTTGGGCTCGATTTGGGCGCGTTCTTTCTAGATTTGGGCCCGGTTTGGGCTCGACTTGGGCGCGATACTGTTCATTATTTGGGCCCAGTTTGGGCGTGCAAAATAAATACAAATATTTGTACTCGGGTCATTGAGACCTTTTACACTAGTGAATTACTGCCGTAAATTCTCACTTTGTGGGCGACTAAAGCGAAAGAATTTAGAGAAAATTTGAGCGGTTTTTTTTGTGCTTGTCAAATGAATAAAGACTGATTTTGTTTCCTTACTATAAATTTTTTTGCATTCGGCTTCGGCCTTCGGTCTTCGGCCGAAGTCTTCAACTCTGCCGATTGTTCGGCTTCGGCTTCGGCTAAAAATCCATCTTCGGTCGGACACTAATATTTATTTTTGGAAAACAATTTTGTTCACATTCACTTTTGTTCAGGAAGGGAAAGGGAGAAGGGGAAGAAGAGGGAAAGAAAAATAATAATTATTTATGAATAAATTGTAGTATGTATACACACGAACGCACAAACTCATTTTTCCACTTCATTCACGACATAAATGGTTTCATATGACCAAATTCTTTGCAAGCTGCACTCATTGCACGAGCAACATATTTTGCAGGCAGCGTCGTCGAATCGTGGGAAAGTGTTTTGTCAGCATACCTCACAAGCTAATTCATAAGATTCTATATTTTTCAATTGTAATTCATTTATGCTTACTTAACATATTTTTGATATAAATAAAGCTTGAAGTTCAGTTGGAACTTCAGATTGGATTTACATGCGAAACCCTTTGCTTATCCATTCTCGATTTGGCGCACCTTTCGCCGGATAAATATAAAAAGGTGAATTAAGCGCTAGTCGCTGACTCCTTTGGCGTATCTCCGCCGTATAAATATAGAGATATTGGGCGCTAGCCGCCAAATAGATTTGCGAGTCCTGCCGCTCAGCAATAGCGGGACATAACAAAATAAAAACCTTTAGGATATAAAGAAATAAAAACTATAAAATAAAAATATTAATTCTTCTACGCGAAGGATACACTACATGGCGATCCTGCCGACCAAATTTGGATCCTTCTGATCCTTTCCTTTGAAAAAAAAAAAAAAAATCGACAATTCCTTTGCCTAAGCAGAAATTTCCAAAAAAAAAAAAATTTTTATTTTAACCATAGCACTAGCAGCCTTGCCATAAATTAATTTTGTTTATCTCCACTCAATTTTAAAGCTTTGAACAAATACATGGAATTTTTTTTATACGCTCAGACAAATTGAGATGAGAATCACATACACAAATTTTCATTAAAGTTTCAAAAAAAAAAAGACTTTATTTAAAACCCCAAAAAAAAAAAAAAAAAGTATATATATGTTTCCCAATATATTGTAATTGCTCTGTGTCATAGACGACTGAAGACGCTCACCGAAATATATGCTTCATGGAAAATACTTAGAAGACAAAAATCCACATTTGAGAAATACAAATACATTTCATTTCCAAAAACCATGGGAACCACAAACTCTAAGCCAACAACACAATCGGGAGACCCGCAGGTTCAGATAATCAACAATCAAAATTATCATTCAGAAGTCCTGGA
The DNA here is from genome assembly GCA_020466095.1 of Chlorops oryzae. Classification (NCBI taxonomy): domain Eukaryota; kingdom Metazoa; phylum Arthropoda; class Insecta; order Diptera; family Chloropidae; genus Chlorops; species Chlorops oryzae. Next base: position 64,822,648 of record CM035807.1, on the reverse strand, counting down.
TCAACACGAAGTCATTTTATGGGCAATTCTAATCATTTGCATATTGAATTTAACCCTTAAAATTTATAGAATAAACAAAAAGAATAAAAGGCAAGAAGCTCTTAAAGCAGCTAGATCTGTGGCATGCCTTACTGACGTCAGATCCAACTAATCATATATGGAAGCATTGACGCAAGAAATACTTGCGCGTCTAAAACATAACTTGTCCAATCTCAAAAAGACCCCGACGAGAAAATACACAAAGAAAACTCTCATAAGTAAAAAGGAAGAAAATGAAAAATTGTACAACGGGCTGATCGACGCTATTAAAGACGCGGAGGAAAATTTTCAAACAGCAGCCACAAAAACAGCAAGAGAATTATATTTTGCTATCCTCACGATTTTGAACAGCAAATTGGAAGACCATAGAAAATTAATAACATTTAAAGTCATTGCAACGTGCGTTTCGTCCTTTTTATCATTATACCAGAAAAATAAAAAAGAAACAAGAATGACAGAATCAAACTTCAACGTGATACAGTACACTAAGGCCATACCAGAATTTTCAGGCAGATTGGAAGATGCTCAAAAATTTATCAACTTAATCAAATTATTTAACGCAGAAATTCCAGATAGTAAAAAACCCACTTATTTTGCATTAGTCTTCAACACCAAAATACCAGATAAAGTAAAAACAAAACTCGAAATACTTGGCACAACTGGCATAGAAAATCTAATACAAAATTTAAAGGCAATATTCAAGCCCAGAAAAACTGCAAACACTGTATTAGATGAATTATCCAGAGCAACACAAGGCCGAAAACCAATATCTAAATTCGCTAAAACCATCGAAAGTTTAATTTCGGAATTAAATTCAATACAAATTTCAACGCTGCAAACACCAGCAGAAAAGGCAGCTATAATCAAATCAAATGATGTGATAGCCCTTAATGTGCTAAAACGAGGCATAACAAATGCTAACATAGCACAAACAATTGCAGCAAGTAGAGTCACCACTTTTAATGAGGCTCTCCAAATAGCGCAAGAATCAGATCATACGGAAGAAGCTCGTATCATGATGTATAGACAGCGCAACGGAAAAAACCAGCATAAAGGTAATCAGCAGAGGCAAAATTGTAATAGGAGACATGATAACAACAGACAGACACAACAAAATCATTCGACAAACTCAAGTCATCAAAACAACCAAACATACAACAGACAGCAGCAATACGATCGCAGAGGAAACAACAACAACAATTACAACAACCGCTTCAACAATCGCTACAACAACAACAACAACAATAACAACGGTAACCGACAAGGCACCCGCGATCGTCTCGCATATCAGCAAAGTGCACAATACAACAACAACAACAATTTCCAAAATCAAAGGCACAACAACAACAATGCTCGTGCGAATTCAAATTCGAATAACTCTCAAAGCCAAAATAATGTAAGGCATAATGCATTTTTTGTAAATGGCACAGAGCAACAGGGAAACTTGAGTACCCCCGATACCGAACAGGTAGCAGATTAGGTCACTCGGGGAATTATATGAAAATTTTTCATTTCACTGTAAATTTTGATCACAGTAATTATGCTTATATTAAATGTAATAATAACATTCTTTCATTTTTAATAGATACAGGGGCAGATATATCATTAATTAAATATGAACATTTGTGTAATATATGCATTGACAGTAGCGACTCATGTGCAATTTCAGGAATCTCAAAGAAAGACATTGTGACTTTAGGGACATGTATTTTGCCTATAAATATAGAGGATAGTGTTTTAAGACACAAATTCAGTGTTGTAGATGATTCATTTCCTATAAGGTCAAGTGGAATTTTAGGAAGAGATTTTTTTGCAAAGTTCAGAGCAAAGATTAACTATGAAAATTTTACCTTTTCTTTTACACATAGAGGCATCGACCACATTTTTGATTTAATTCCCAAAGAAGTTCTTCTCACTAATATAAGGAAACAAAAATATTTGTCCACCAACGATTTAAACTCGCGATGGTTAAAGTTGAAAACGCTTTTGAATTTACAAAATTTAGACTATTCCACTAGCAAATCAATAACGGCTCTTTGCAATAAATTTCAAAATCTATTTTATTTAAACAATGAAGAATTATCAGTTAATAACTTTTATGAACAAAAGCTAGTACTAACAGACTACAGTCCTATTTATATTAAAAATTATCGCCTTCCCCATAGCCAACTAAATGAAATCAATAAACAGGTTCAAGAACTGCTAAACAAAGGCATTATTGAACATTCTACTAGCCCCTACAATTCACCTTTACTAATAGTACCAAAAAAAGACTCAGGACAAGAAAAAAAATGGCGATTAGTAGTTGATTTTCGCCAGCTAAATAAAAAACTAGTCGATGACAAATTTCCCATTTCAAGATTGGAGGATGTACTCGATAAATTAGAAGGTGCTAAATATTTCTCCACATTAGACATGACAAATTCATTCCATCAAATTCCGCTCAGTAAACAATCAAGACCTTTAACAGCTTTTTCAACAAACAACGGACATTATCATTTTAAAACCGTTCCATTTGGATTAAAATTAGCTTCAAACAGTTTTCAAAGAATGTTGACAATAGCACTCTCAGGCTTAGACAATATATGCTTTATATATATAGACGACATTATAGTTTTTGGCAAAACAATATCAGAGCATAATTCAAATCTTCAACAAGTATTCCAAAGATTACAAAAATACAATTTACAGTTAAATGCATCAAAATGTAACTTTTTTAAAAACGAAGTAATATTTTTAGGTCATAAAATAACAGACCTTGGCGTAACAGCTGACCCAGAAAAATGCAAGGTAGTGAAAGACTTTCCAAGACCTACAAATTCAAATGAAGTAAGAAGATTCGTTGCATTTTGCAATTATTATAGAAAATTCGTAAAAAACTTTGCAGAAATGGCAAACCCCCTGAATAATTTACTCAAAAAGAACGTAGTTTTTAATTGGAGCCCTGAATGCGAAAAATCATTTCAAATATTAAAAAACTCACTCATTAACCCACCAATCTTACAATATCCAAATCTTCAAAAAGAATTCATTCTAACCACAGACGCCTCAAACTACGCCCTCGGTTCAGTACTTTCTCAAGGTACCATAGGATCCGATCTTCCTATTGCATATGCCAGTAGATCTTTAAACAAACATGAACTGAATAAACCGATAATAGAAAAAGAACTTTTAGCCATTCATTGGGCAATAAATCATTTTAGACCCTACCTATATGGTAAATTTTTCAAAATAGTAACAGATCATAGACCATTAGTTTCATTGTTTAAACACAAAAACCCCTCTTCAAAACTCACCAGAATTCGAATGGATCTCATGGAATATGATTTTGAAATTATTTATAAACAAGGAAAATTAAACACTAATGCTGATGCACTTTCTAGAATTCCAGTAAATTCTAATGAATTAAAAACTTTGATACCATGCATTGCAGCAATAACTAGAAGTACAAATAAAAATGTGACCCGTCCAAATAGAACACCTACCCCCACAGTATGTATACACACGAACGCACAAACTCATTTTTCCACTTCATTCACGACATAAATGGTTTCATATGACCAAATTCTTTGCAAGCTGCACTCATTGCACGAGCAACATATTTTGCAGGCAGCGTCGTCGAATCGTGGGAAAGTGTTTTGTCAGCATACCTCACAAGCTAATTCATAAGATTCTATATTTTTCAATTGTAATTCATTTATGCTTACTTAACATATTTTTGATATAAATAAAGCTTGAAGTTCAGTTGGAACTTCAGATTGGATTTACATGCGAAACCCTTTGCTTATCCATTCTCGATTTGGCGCACCTTTCGCCGGATAAATATAAAAAGGTGAATTAAGCGCTAGTCGCTGACTCCTTTGGCGTATCTCCGCCGTATAAATATAGAGATATTGGGCGCTAGCCGCCAAATAGATTTGCGAGTCCTGCCGCTCAGCAATAGCGGGACATAACAAAATAAAAACCTTTAGGATATAAAGAAATAAAAACTATAAAATAAAAATATTAATTCTTCTACGCGAAGGATACACTACAAAATAAATAAATAATTTTTTTTATCATTAAACAATCTTTCATTCAAAACATAAAAACAAGCTCACACAAAATAAACACTAACTAACTACACATACACCCAAGACAACATGAAACATTTTATTTGATTTTTGATTTTTTTCGTTTTTGCTTCCTTTTTTTGTTTTTGTTTTCTTTTCTTTTGTTACTAACCACTGCTTACAGAACGACAAGAACCCGCACACACAGAACACCACTATGAACCCAGCCGACGAATCCAAACTAAGGGAGGTATGAACCTAGTGGCGGCCCTCCAACCCCGGTCCATGCCGTTGCCAGCAGACATGGTGCCAAAGTGCGACTCGAAGTCAAAAAAAGTTACAATTTGCAAACGAACGCCATTACCACTTCGAGCCGACGACAGGCTAGTGGATACCACTGGCCTGCCGAGGCAATATTCAATCAGTGCACCAACAGAGGAAGTACAACCAAAGGCACCATCTAGCAATCCAGGGCAAGGGGAGGGTGCAAATATAATAGACGACGATGACACCCTTAGCCTGGACGGCTATGATCTGGATATTGGCGACTGGGGGGGTCGTGGTTTAACCAATGACGCCCCGATCTACAATAAAACACCATTAAATATGTGTGACCGGGAATTTACGGTACCTGGTTCTAATGAAGGAGATGGCATCCCTGTTATTCTCCGGGAAATTGTTCGGGGCGCTCAGGCGACCTGGAAGAGAGGAAGACAGGTCAAGTTTACAAAGACCGTGAACGGGAGGTGCTATCAGATTGTGATCAATCGGTCAGGAAATACTCGAGTTTTCCCAAAAAGAATTGGCGACCTACCTCCATCTCCCGGCGTACAAGCCAGCGGCAAAGGCACCCGACAAAAGGCAGCAAAAAGAAGGCGGCAGAGGAATCCCAAAGTTGACCTCGATCGGCCGGATCGAAACTAGAATACCACGGGAGTTCGGCTGTAAAGAAAAATGAAAAATAGTTTTTTTTATTATTTTTAGCACTAGTAATTATAAATGAATTTATTTTCCTTTTTGAAATTATTGTTATAGATGTATGTATATATGTATATATATAAATGCACGTAGTCCTAAGCTGAATTATTTTTTTTATGATGAGAATTATATTTCTGTTTTCTTTTTGAGTTTAGAAAAGATTTTGTGTTATTATATATATTTACCGGTTTTTTTTTACTAGGTCTTGATTTGTCTATACGTGCGGTCGTGTATTCGCTGTGCTCCTGTAGAAGTAAACAAAGCACTGTACTTGTGTAAATAAACTCAATTAAATTGGTCTCACATACCAAATAACCTCGATTGATTTGCCAGACGTGTCGTCCGGCTCCTGAAGGCGTCGTTTTCTTTTGCGACTGCAAAGTGAAATTTCTTCTGGTAAAGGTAGAAAATCTATATAAGGCAGTGACAGCCAAACGCACACAAAGACAGAAACACTTCGTGTTTTAACGTAACGATGTGATGTGAATGCAAAAATCATGCGAGCACACCCTCATCGTTCGACAGTTTCAATAAGACTGGAATTCATTCAAAGACAGTGTGGCCAGCTCGTTAGATTTTTTCCCTTTTTCTACAATTTGGGAAAGGGGATTTTTTTCTCTACGCAAATTATGAGCTCTTCTTTCAGAAATCATCTTTTTTTTTATTTTGTTATAGTTTAAACCACTTCAACTAAGGGCAAGGAAATGAATGGGCGCGATGTATGCATTTTTTGGTATTTAATGACCTCATCTATGTCAATTTCATAGGTACAAGTTTTGATTAATATTAAATTTTCTAAATGAATATCGGAATGCTCATGTATAGCAGCTCTTATTTGCTTATTTCGATGAAACAAATCTTAATTTTCGCAGTTATTTTTCCCCTTTGTTCGCTCTCTGTAACATATCAAAAAAGGGATTAACTGTGGATACTACTTTAAGAGAAACGGGATAAATATGGTTTACCGAAGACTTATAAGGGAAAGGTTGTCTTTGAATGTTGGCAATACTGAATGAAACTCGCATATATTTTAAGGAAGCGAGCGACGTGACCCTGCTCGCTCGATAGTTGGCAACTGACTGACTGATTTTCGTTTTTCAGCTTCGGCTTCACACGCATGAGAGCACTAACACAAATGTTTTGCCCGCGGGCCTTCTAGCGGCTTACACTGATATAAGGCCATCAACTTTCCGTCCTGCTCGCTGTTCCAAATAAACTTTTCTCGAAAGGTACAGCTGCTAGCTGCTACTCAAGCAGCTGACAGCGGTGTAGCACACTCTATGCCAATTAATCGATCGCCGCCTCCGCCTAGCGGAGGCACAAACCAAAAAGCAGCTGGCTACTCACCAAGAGATGGCGCTTCTCAGCATAACCAAGCAAACGAAAACCAATCAAAATCTCCATCTGCAAGCCAAATTTCAATCTCAATATTGAAAAGTCATTTTCAGAGACCACGCTCCTTCTCTACTAGTGAAATCTCCTCGATTACAAATACGAACTCATCTTCAAATTTGCCTGTAATAAACAATTCCACCGATGAACGGTGGTGTGAAGTAAAAAGCTCGAAAAGACTTAGAACCAGCCCCCAAAATGCTAAATCTGCTAAACAACAAAAGCTTAATTATTGGCTCAGAAATGTAAATCAATTTCAAGCCCTCTCTGTGGATGACAATGATGAGGTTCAAATATCAAATGAAAGCGTAAAACTAGTTAAGCCTCCTCCTATCTTCGTAGATAAGGTTGAAAATATTCATCCCCTTCTGGCCATACTAAACGAATATGAAGCTAATAACTATAAAATTAGAGTAATTACAGCTAATCGTGTCAAAATTCAACCGAAAACTCCTGAAACATTCTCTAATATCGTAAAACTGCTTGAAAGCAAAAATACCGAATTCTTTACCTACAAGCCTAAGAATGAAATAAGTTATAAGGTTGTTCTTAGAAATATGCATACGTCTGTCGATCCGGAAGAAATAAAATCGGCTCTAAAAGAATACGGGCACTCTGTAACTAATGTCTGGAACATGAGACATCCCCAAACTAAAAAGGCTTTCCCGATGTTTGCTGTTGAACTTGAACACAATTCTAACAACAAGGATATTTTCAACATAAAAAGTTTACTTCACAGTCGTATTTTGTTTGAACCTCCTCATCCCAAACGCGACCTACCCCAGTGCTCAAGGTGTCAACATTATGGGCACACAAAATCGGGATGTCGAAGACAACCTAAATGCATTTAATGCGCAGGAAACCACCTAACTGCAGAATGCGAGATAAAAACTAGGTCTAAGGATGTCAAGTGTGTATTGTGCGAAGGCAATCATACAGAAAATTACAAGGGGTGTTCCGTCTACAAAAAACTACAATCAGCTGCTTTCCCAGCCTTAAGAAGCAAAGTTTTACCCATTGAAGCTAACAACGATTCCCAAACAGTCCAACAATATCAACAAATACGTTCAAATTTGCATTCACAAAAACCAACGTATGCCCAAATGGTAAGTGGACTGCCTAATCAAATTCCTCAACACCAAAAAAATAGCACAGAGAGTGAAGCTCTGATCTGCGAAATGCGTGAAATGATGAAACTGCTAAGAGAAGTAATGAGCCAAATTACAACTATGATGAATCTGGTCGTAAATCTCGTCTCTAAATCTAGTCAATGTCCATAAAACTTGTTATATGGAACGCCAATGGCCTGTCAAACCACTCATCTGAGTTAAAATTGTTTTTACTAAAAAATAACGTCGATATTTTATTAGTGTCAGAAACTCACTTTACGAAGAAAACCTTCTTCAAAATTCCATCGTATTCTCTCTATCATACAATGCACCCCAATGGTTCTGCTCACGGTGGCTCAGCAATATTAATAAAAAAGACAATTAAGCACCATGAAGCTATTCATTATCGAACAAGTAAAATCCAAGCAACTAATATCATAGTTGAGGACTCAGTCGGTTCGCTACTTATCTCTGCCATCTATAGCCCACCCAAACATAACATTAAAAAGGAGACATATGCAAAGTTTTTTAAAACTTTAGGACCCCGCTTCATAGCAGTAGGCGATTACAACGCAAAAAATACTTTTTGGGGCTCCCGGCTTACAACAACAAAGGGACGAGAATTATTTGGCGCTATTAGTCTCATGAAATTAAAAGTATTTTCAACCGGAGAACCAACATACTGGCCATCGGATCCGAATAAGGTACCTGATCTCGTCGATTTTTGCGTTGGCAAAGGTCTCCAAAACGCGAATGTTACTTGCAAAACCAGCCTTGAGCTCTCTTCTGATCATTCCCCCGTCGTCTTTACAATTACAAAAAAGTTACAAAATAAACTTCAAAACTGCATCCTTTGCAACAATCGTACAAATTGGACACATTTTAAAACCACTTTGTCTACGACCCTTTCCACGAAGTTACCTCTTAAAACCGAAGAAGATATAATAGAGGCGACTGAGTATTTTATAAAGTGCATACAGGAAGCAGCATGGGATTCTACTCCATCCCCAATACGTTACATGAAATCGCGCAAATATCCCAATCAAATGGTTGCTAAAAAAATAAAAGAAAAACGACATATGAGGAAAAGGTGGCAACTAACTAGATCCGCCGAAGATAAACGACGTCTCAATAAACTGACCAAGGAGCTCAAAACATTACTTCTGCATCTCAAAAAACAAGAAATGCAGCAGTTCTTGCAATGCCTAGAGCCAACCCACCTATCAAATTATTCTTTATGGAAGATTAAGAAAAAAATCAACACCTCAATCGACTATCGTCCTCCGCTTCGTAAGCCTGATAACTCCTGGGCAAAAAATCCAATGGAAAAATCAGAACTATTCGCTATACATCTTAGTAATGTGTTCTCTCCACTCACCACTGCAGGCGATACTACTACAGACGCTGCTGTTTCTGTCTATTTAGAAGAAACCCATCAGGTGGAGTTACCGTTGAAAAAATTCAAAAAAGAGAAATAATAGCTATAATCAAACAACTAAAAGACCAAAAGACTCCAGGCTATGATCGCATCACGCCAAAAATACTTAAACAGCTCCCTCCTGAGGCCTTAAATTTCCTTACTCATTTATTCAACGCATGCCTAATTAAAAGTATCTTCCCAGCTCAATGGAAAACTGCTGAAATTAAGATGGTTCTTAAACCAGGAAAACCAAGCGATGAAGTCAAATCTTACCGTCCCATAAGCCTTCTGCCTATCTTTTCTAAAGTTTTGGAAATGTTGTTTTTAAAACGTCTTCTGCCTATTATTGAGCTCAAACGGATAATACCAAATCACCAATTCGGCTTCAGGAAACAGCATTCAACAATCGAGCAAATTCATAGACTAGTTGAAAAGATACAAACATCGCTCGATCAAAAAGAGTATTGTTCAGCAGTCTTTTTGGATATTTCGCAAGCTTTTGACAGAGTATGGCACAACGGCCTTTTATTTAAAGTAAAAAAGACGCTGCCGCTGAATATCTATCTATTTTTAAGATCGTATCTCTCCCATCGCCTCTTCTACGTTAATTCCGAAAACGAAATGTCATCGATCTACGCCATCGAGGCTGGAGTCCCACAGGGCAGCGTTCTAGGCCCAATCCTCTATTTGATTTTTTCACATGATCTTCCCACAATGGAGGGTGTTCTTACTGGAACCTTTGCTGATGATACTGCTATCATGGCATCCGCAACAAATCCGAAAGAAGCATCATCTAAGCTCCAAACCGGACTTGATCGTATTTCTGATTGGATGAAAAAGTGGCGATTGAAAGTCAATGAAGCTAAATCGACACACGTTACTTTTACCTTAAGGAAAAATACATGCCCCGAAATAATACTAAATAACAATCCAGTCCCCCAATTCGAAACTGCCAAGTACTTAGGTATGCACCTTGATAGGCGTTTAACATGGCGAGCGCATATCTTTGCCAAAAGAAAAGCATTGGGCATTCAATTTCGCAATATGCACTGGATGCTGAATCGTAATTCTTCTCTTTCAATGGATAATAAACTTCTTTTATATAAATCTGTTCTCAAGCCAATCTGGACTTACGGTATCCAATTGTGGGGAACAGCAGCTAACTCAAACTTGGAAATCCTTCAAAGATTTCAGTCGAAAATCCTGCGAATGTTGGTAAACGCTCCATGGTACGTAACTAACGCCCAAATTCATCGCGACCTTAAAATGCCATTAGTGAAAGACGAAATTAAAAGATCAATCACAAAATATCGAGATCGCCTACAATCTCACCCAAATGAACTTGCCTCCTGTTTGATGTTACCATCACGAGTTTTCTCAAGGCTAAAAAGGAAAACTCCCCTTCAACTCGTCCTGTAGTCCTTAAGTTGATTTAAGGCTTTATTGAAAGGATATTCCACAGGGAATATACCTTATCCGATTATCTCCTAGCGCCTTCTTAGTCTAAGTCACTCAATTGTAAAATGTCAATTACATTTTGACAGTGTGCAAATTAATAATTACAAAAAAATAAAAAATAAAAAATTTCCTTAATGGAGTTCGTGCAATTTTCGCTGAAAGAAAGAGGAGAGCAAAACAAAACAAACAACTAAGCAAACTCAATTCGCGGCACAATAGGGGTAGAATGAGAATGTCTGGGAAGCTTATAAAGTGATAGAATCACCTTTTTGTTCCATCGTAATTATATATTATTATTTTTTTAAATATATTACCTGCTTTTGATCGCCAAAATCCTGTGATCCCTCTTGAATCCAGTAAGGGATCCGTGGAGTGAAAAACAGCGGTAGAATGGAAAAAGGGAAAGAAATGGGGGAAAACGGGAGAAAGACAGAAAAAGGCGTAACACTGAAATGCAGAGGGGAATGATGTAGCATTCAACAGATGTTTTTATTGGAAGAGTCCGGCAGGGTTGCATTTAAGATTATGATGTATACTTCTAACTTAAAAATCACCATTCATTCAAGAAAATGATCTTAAGGGCATGATACAGTTGAAACACTGTTTTCTTTGAAAATAATGGGCTTGCGAAAGTAATGCAGAAAAAAAAATGCCAATAAAGCAATACACGAGGAAAGCAGGCAAAGGGAAGCTGCATATAACTGGTGGACTGGTCTAGTTTGACATAATCTGGTGTAATTTTCCTAGTGGGAAGTCGCTGAACTTGGTTTAGTACTCCATACTTATGGTTCGTGTCGAGGCTACTGCTTGGTGGAGGTGATTTATCAATTGACATCACTTTTTTTTAGAGCAGCTGACAGCTGTAAACAGCTGCAGAGACCAGTTGTCTCTGTCTAGTATGTGTCTGTAATTGGATTACGATGTAAAACCAAAACACGTGCGTATATATTATATATTTGTCACGATCATATATTACTATATATGTCACTCAGGAGCCGTTTCGGTGTTGGCTCGTTTCACCACGGTCTTGGGTACCCACCACGGTCTTGGGTACCCACCAAAATGAGCATTTTGCACTGAGGTACTCACCAAAAGTATTTATCTCTCGCTCTTCTTTTGCCTGCCGAGTAACATCTCTTTCTAACTGGCACGAAATGTCCCGCCAAAAATCTATGAGAGTGACATATATAGTAATATATGGTCACGATACTTATCTTTATTTACAGCGCCGCAAAATTCACAAATTGAATAGGCCGACTTCGAATTCGGGACGAAACCTAATCACTGGTTCTCCTTTGGGCTCCTGAATAAGTTGGACAACGTCTTCACTTTCTCTTTATTTGTTCTTATTTAAATTTAAATTTGCTTCCTCGAACGCTAAATTTTTTGCCTTTTCACTCGACTGAATACCATTTATGAAAGCTCATAAATTGTGCTAAGAACTATATATAAATTAAAGAGGTGTTTTTGGGTGTTTTTTTTTTTTAATTTTCTTCTATACTTCCGAGTTGTTTGGTATTTTAGTAGCATCTATGCAATATTTGAAGCCCTCTAAAAAAATTTAATTTATTTATTTGGTTAATTAAAATTATTTTTTTTTTATTTCAGTTTTATAAAAAATACGAAAAAAATTTGAATCAATAACTTAAGGGGACCTTCTGGTCTAGTGCACGAAAATGTAGGGTATTTTCATGATTTTTTTTTTGGTAATAAAAAACGATTTTCTAAGTATGCAGGCTTATTATATTCTTTATTGACAAAAAATAAAAAGTGTTGTTGTAATTTTTTTTTTTTTGGTTTTTTAAAAATGGCGTTGAAGTGGACCCTCTTTGAAAAAATACCTCCGTGGTGTGAAAGATTTTGGCAGTTCTGGTAATCGAAAAATGAACAAAAATATGTTATTAAACAGAATGAATGTGGCTATGGCAGGAACTAGAATAAAAAAAATTTTTTTTAAATTGACAAAATGGCGCAATTTTTTATTTCAACCATCAAAAACTCCCCTTTTTTTGACCATTTTTTTAATGAAACAATATGAAGTTCTTGAAATAAAAATTCGATTCTAGTTCGGGCCATAGCCATTGATGTTATGAATAACATATAAAAATTCCAGACAAATCGGTTCGATGGTTTTTTTGTTTTCATTCACACCAGGTCAAAAAAAGTGGTTTTGAGATAAACGCGTTCAAAGTTGCTTTGATCAAGCGCGCTGCCTGCTGTCTCCACCTTCTAAAGAGGCTGTAGCAAAACAAATATTGTCAATATCTTCACGAAACTTTGCCAGCATATTCTAAAAAGTCTATTCTTTCGAAATATATAAAAAAAAAAAATCAATTTTCAAAAAATTCTAGACCAGAAGGTCCCCTTGAAAAATGTTTCAACTAGAAATTTTGTTTGCTAAACACTCAAAAATAGTAATTTTTGTACGAAAAATTTGGTAAGAAACCCTTACTTTAAAAAGCTGTAGCATCCACAAAAATTATTAGTTCATAGAGATATTCAGCCCGATTCTAAATATTCATGCGGATTTTTTCCCCAGCGGATTTTTTTCTCGAGAAAAAAATCCTCCTATTCTAAACACACGGGGAATGAATAAAAAGGGAACGAGAATTTCGAAAATTTCGAAGTCAGGGGTTTTTCTTTTGACATTTTGTTTTGCATTTAAAGTGTAAATAAGTAAATGAAATATTGTTCTGAAAATTATTAATAATAAAAAAATGTATAGCATTGCATTTCGAGTGTTGGCTGAGGAAGCTAACAATGCATTCCTAGTGTTATGGGTTGCTTTGATGCGACGCATGTGCGCATTATTGCGCCTACTAATAATAATCACCTTTATTATAATAGAAATGGATACTACAGCTTAAATGTTATGCTAGTAAGTGATTTCATAGATGCTATGATTTTGTGATTGAAGCGCTAAGAAAATTATTTATAGGTATGTGATAATGAGCTGAAAATTCAATACGTCGACGCATCCCATCCTGGCGCCTGTCACGATTCCTTTATTTGGAACGCTAGCGAGTGAATATCAGCGAAGCGGAAACAATTACTGGCTACTTGGTAATATTTTAACATTTGATTGCACTCATTATACATAAATGTTTGTCAATGCATAGGAGACGCTAGATATCCGTTAGAGCCCTGGCTTATGACCCCTCACAGAGCTCCAGACGAAGGGTCTGTGGAGGAGAAGTTTAACGAAGCGCATTCGAAGTGTCGCAATGTCATAGAACGTACCAATGGTGTTTTAAAAAACCGGTGGAGATGCCTTCTCGGTGCACGACAGTTGCATTACGCTCCACAAAAGGCTGCTCAAATCGTCAATGTGTGCTGTGCATTGCACAACATATGCATATATTTCAAAGTGAACTCTGTGGTTAACGATTCTGAAGACCTAGATGTTACTATCACCCAAGACAGTGTTGTTACACACGAAACGTCTTCCCAGTAACATATTTGACTGCTGCACAAAATATACGGAATAATATTGAAAATAATTTATAGTAAATGTAAATTGCAGTTTTTGAAAAGAAATCCATCTCATAAAAATGAAGTGGACTTATTTTTATTTTTTATTTTTTATTAATTTAGCAGGTCGGTAAGATATTTTATAAAAAATATTCAAAAACAAAACGTTTATTGCAAAACTTAAATAAAAAACAATACTTCAGTTAATAGCTTTATCACTAAGTCAACGGAAAATAAGAAATCAAATTATTTTCGGTTGCCCTGCTTATCACATTGCAGTTCACCTCTTTATTATGCACTATTTTGTTTCAATTCTTCTATTTCTAACTGTCTGCGATTTTTTTTTATCTTCTCCTCTACTTCCTTGAGTCTAAAATTTTCCATAACCAAGTTATGGCGCTTTAATTCTTGCTCTCCATTTTTTTTTTATATTTTCAATTGCTTGAAAATGTCCCTTGAAAAGGTCATGAAGGCGGTCAATCGAACGATAAATTTTTTTGCTATTTTGTAGCTGATCCTTCAACGTTTCAGATATGCCTTTCTGAATTGATAGCTCCTCCACAAGGATATCGGCGGAAGATCGGGTTTGTGTGCGTATTTTAATTCTATCTAATTTGGGTTTTTTCGCGCGTGGTTGATAGGGAGTCACATCATCATTTTCCTCGAAAGCAGCATTAAATATTTCTTCTTCCAAAATTGGATTCACGTTTTATTGTTCAGCCATTTGAACGTTAGAGGATGGTAATCCAAATGTTTTCGTAACGCCTTCTACCGACTCATTCATACCAATTAAATTGTAAGTTGCCTCTTCAGTTGCCGAAATTTTCTGCTCCTGATTTGGACCTCCACCAGTTGCTTTGCTGGCATTTACATTTTGGGCCGCTTTATGCCGCACGTATTTTTTCTGATCAGCCCACGCCTGAAATACGTATTGGACTCTTAATACTTACATATATTTTAAAATATATCTTTTAAATTCTTACCTTTTTCCATTCGGTTGTATTTTTCATCGGTGGTCCTGTTGAGTTCATCTCTTGTTCCACCTGACGCCAAAATTTTGTGAGCTCTTCTTTATTTCCTTTAAAGACACCGCGTGCAATGTCTGGTTGCGTTTGCATCAATTTGACAAGTAACTCTACCTGCTGCTTATTTGTTGTTTTTGACCTCAAAGAATAATGCCATATGTATTATAATTACATTAAAGATCAATTAAAGTTACATTCCAATTATAAAATATGAAATACTTACATTTTTGCACAGAACTCCCTCACAAAGTTTTAGCGGAAAAATTCTCAAGAAATGTCATCACATTCTCCCTTTTATTCACGTTTAGAATACCTCCTTTTTCCGCAGCGGAAATTTCCCCTTTTTCGAAGTTCGTTCAGAATACGGGGAATGGGAGAAGAGAAAAAACTTCCGAGGAGTTTTTGTTCGGCATAGGAGGACAGGGAAAAGGGAAAAATTCCCGGGGAATACATATTTAGAATCGGGCTGATTGTGGATCTCTTTTAATCAAAATATTTCCTTTACAATTATACCAAATTTTCCAGGTTTTGCTGCCACAAATTTTTCGATGCGCACGGGACGAAGCACTGTGCGCTGTGTATTTCAAATTCGGGCTTGACCGACTTTAGCTTTCTTACTTGTTCTAAACTGAATTTTAGATTCCTTCTCCTTACTGGCCAAATAATGACCTTGCATAAAAAAATTTTATTTTCGACTCAAATGCCGCAAACTTCAATCTATGACGAATTTTTTCAGATAATAACCTTTAAAATCGGCTTGTGATCTCTATTCATGAAATTAATTTAAAACAAATAGTTTTTGAAACGCCTTTTTCACTGTTTTCACGTTCGTGTTTTGAGTCTTTGCTGGTCTCGCTCTGTATGCATGCAAAAATGTGCTAATGGGGGCTGGTGTTACATTTGATCCCTCTACGAGCAACTTTGGGACAGTTATACAGGTCTTCATGTATTTTTTCAGTTTTTACAGTACTTCTAGGACGATGAGCCCCCACGAAACGATTTCCGATTGGAGACTTCTGGAACAAAAAAATTTTTATTTTATTATTTCTAACATGAATCCGTTGCCGGAGTCCCAAATGTATTAGTTCTGAAATCCCTCATAGAACAAACGGCCACCTTAATAAATATAATATATGAAAAACTGAGCCTTATAAAAATATCCTTATCCTCATCCGCAATTTCGAAAATCGACAGCCCTACAAATTATTGAAAAAATTTTTCACATTAATAAGTTACTTATTTTTCTATTCTTAGCAAGTAAGGGTGTTTTAGTCAGGCGATTGTGACAATAGAATACCCAAAACAAATATTTTTTAATAGCAAGAGGTGTTTAAGGCCATAAGGGGCCCCATATACCGCATTTCGTTAAACTTCTTTATAAAAACCGACCCTTTGCCACGCCCACTTTTTCAATTTTTATGAAATCTAATCAGAGGTTTAAAAATACGATCAAATTCTAAACTTCACTGAAATATTTCAAAACAGTCCGATTTGGAGGCAGTTTTGGGATTTTTGTAACAGACCCTTGTACTAGAGGTACCCTTAATAATGGTCCGATCGAAAATTTTGGGGAGGATGTTTGTGGCTACATACGAGGCATAAGTGCCAAATTTTGTTCAAGTCCGATTTGAATTTCGGGTGTATGAAAGAATTTTCAATAAACGCCTTTCTGCCACGCTCACTTTTCCAATTTTTTGAAATAGTATTAGTTGCCTTTAAAAATGTTCAAATATCAAATTTCATCAAAATATCTTGAAGGTTTTCGATTTTAGAGCAGTTTTTGTGATTTTCGTAACAGACCCTAGTACTGGAGGTAACCCTAAAAATGGTCCGATCGGCTCCGTTCTCGAACTTGTTCTTACTCATGTCCCCGTTAGCACGCATACCAAATTTCTTCAAGAAAGCTTAACTCCTTCGATAAGATAACTGTATACAAACAGACAGACGGACGGACATGTCTAAATCGAATCGCCTGGTGACGCTGATCATTTCTATATACAATTTGTATAGTCTATCTCGACTGGATCTGGGTGTTACACACAACCCAACAAACGCAATATACCCTGGACACAGAGTGTGTCGGGTATAAAAATGTCATGCCGTCCACAAATACGAATTGATTCTGCTCAATTAAGGATTTTATTAAAGCAAGAGATGCATCCTTTTGATTTGTTGACAGTTTCGATATTTTACGTTTTTTGCTGTTGTTAGTTGATCCCTATTACCTCAAAACTATGAAAAAGAACGCAACAAACTCGAAGGTTTTTGACCACAACTGTATTATATATAGCGCGATTTATGTTGTAAGATCCAATCGAGAGATAATTTTATTGCAAAAGATAATGCCGAACATTGTATATCACAAAAACAACAATGAAGTAAAGTAAATTTAGGTTTATAAAATAAAGTAAAAAAAACTCCAAACCTCCTTTTTAGTTAAAGCTTTTTCAGGCCAAGGCCCACATCTTTGTTGTTTCCACCGATTCTTTAAATTTTGAAATTTATGAAGGTAATAAACTGGTCGAATGAGAAAAGAGACTTTTTTGTTGTTATGGTACATGATATACCCCCTAGGGGGTACATTATGCAAAATTCCGGCAAAAAATCCAAAATTTCTCAACTTTGGGCCCCTCTAGGAACGGCAAGGACTTGTCGGATTGAGTTTAAATTTTGGGCATTTCAGTTTTACACCAAAGGAACTATCTTGTACGTGAGCACCTATAAAAATCGAAAAAACGTATTTTGAAAAACCACCCTAGTGTACATGCATCAAATCTTAGAACTGCAGCACAAATTATATCCACCATATAATAAAAAATATTGGGTCAGTGAAAAATTAAATTCTGATTAAAATTTGCGTAATTCCCTAGCTCACCAAGCTAACTTCCGCGACACAGCTTTTGGTCACTATGTAATGATTTTTGAGAGAACATATTGTGCTCATTTAACCTCAAAAAGAACGAGTGTTAATTTTGTTTGTTCTATTATAAGCAATTTCTTTATTTCCGCCCTATATTTCAAATCAATCTAGTTATTTATTCTTTTTCAAACGAAAATACAAGTGAATTTCTCATTTCCAACTTGTATTATGTTATGTATACGAATCTCCTAGTTGAGTTGTTTTAGTAATACCTTTATATCGTGGAAATGGTTTGTGCTGCAGTTCTGAGATTTGACGCATGTACACAAAATTGATTGGCCTAAAAGTTTTTATATCGGTTTTGGAAAGGGGACTGTTAATGAGTGGTCGACGTTCATTCAAAGTCCTAAAAAAAAATGAAAATCTTTAAAAAAATTTCCAACTTTTCGACTTTGAGCAACATTTTACACCATTCCTTTAACGATTTGCAAGTTATTTTTGATGTCATATTAAAGGATGATATTTTGAGAATACAGAAGTTTTAAAAATTTTGAAATTTTTGTAGCTCACCATTATTTTTTTGCTTTCGATATTACATATTAATAAGAACTTAAATTTGTACACCTACATGTAAATAAGGCTATATTCAGAGAGGTTCATTTTTGACTTTTAATGGCACATATTGGCTGAAAACCGAACTGAAAAAAGGCTGAAAACTGTCTAGTTGTAATTCATAATAGGGGGATATACAATATATATATATATTATTTAGTATTTAACACTAGTGCATGAATTTGTATTCAGTTATATTCTTAACCCTACAACTTTATCTTAAACCTACAACTAGCCCCTAGGTCTAGGACTATTATGATCATATATAAGAAATGGTAACAGTTGCATTGTGGATATAAAAAATACATATGTGGAAAACATAGTTGTTTTGTAACTATATTTATTTAATCACATTGTATATAAGCTGATGTTTTGGGAATCGAAATTATACAAAAAATTGTGCGAACAAAAAAAAAATTTTTCAAGTAATTTGAGAAGACGAAAATAGTTGATCATTTGAGTAGAAATCCAAGCTGCTTCCTTCATGTTATTTTAGAAGAATTTAAATAGCTAGTATATGTATGAATATGAATTTCCATCTAACAACAATAATACTGCGGCAGCCTACTTTTAACTTCGTTTTCCCTTAGTTAGATGGATCGATAGAATTTCAAAAACAAAGTGCGTGTGAGAATTAATTGAGGAGTTGTTAAAGTACCCATATGGGTTTATTGTTTTTACTGAGACTTATTTTAATTGAAAAATATAATAGAAGATTGCCAAAGTGAGCAGAAAATTGAAGGTATTCATTTCAACAATCGTATCAATAAAAGTTTGCCATTTGGCTGTGGTGATGTTGCGGTTGCTGGTCGGTACGTTCATGGTCTTGTTGTTGGGGTTGCGATAAATTCTGTTGTTGTTGTTGGTTAGTATGTTTATTTGCTGGGTATGTGACTGTCCCACTCATTGCAGATAAAGGCGCCTGCTTTTGCTGCGGCCCTAAAACAACAGGAGCTGTAGCCTTACGTTCAGATTGCGTACGCTGTGATGTTCCCAGTGTATTGCCGTGTTGAGGATTTGTATTTGGAGCGCATACATTTATTGGCTCACCAGTGCCAATACGCGCAGTATTTGATGAATCATGATACGAGCCATAGGAACTGTCATCGGATTGAGCTGATTGTCCATGATTGCGTTGTGTTGTATATCCATACACGGATTCAGCTCGACGAACGTATTTGATATTCCCATCAATAGATGTTGGGTTGAGACGTGTGCCGTAGATAGATTGGAAGCCCTTTTGGTGTTCTTGACTTGTATTTGTCTGAGATGCTGATACAGCTTGTGGCTGTTGCAATTGATACGCCTGCTGCATTTGTGGTTGTTTTTGTGCTTGTTGCTGTTTCTGTTGCTCCTGCTGCTGTTGTTGGTGCTGCATCTGTAAAGGTGTGAGACGCTGAAGTTTCCGCTGTTTTTGATGTTGTTCATAATGGTTTGGTTGAATTTGCGGTTGTTGTTGGTAATTTAAATGTTGCTGTTGATTATGATGTAGCAGTGGCTGTTGCTGAAATTGTTGGGACTGTTTGCTTGAGCTTCGGATCCCATAGGTAGCCTCTGAGTGTTGCTGAAGTTGATTTTGAACGTTTTGGTTCTGCAAATGCGAAGATTGAGTTTGTTGCGTCGGCAATAAACGCATAGGGTATAAACTTTGTGCAGGAACTAATGGTCCCGCGCATGGTAAAATATCGCGGTTGATAGCAGTGTTACTTTTCGCATAAACCGATTGTGAGCGATTAAGACTAGTGCGTGTAAGTATTGGCGATTGACAATACATCGAACGTGTACCCCCATAAATAGGTTCAGGTTTTTCCAATTTGCTTAGTGGTGGTGGCTCTGTGTAAAGATTTTGATTAAAGTTTCCAGCATTACTATTTGCTGATTGCCCAATGGTAGGTCCACTGCGTGGATTTGTTCCTTGGAACTTAATCTGGCTATTGATTTTATCCATGTCCAACTCATAGTTTAATTCATCTTCAGAATGTATCGATGATGATTCATTTTCGATACTCGTTGCGCTATGGCGGTCACCTCGTCTGCGATTAAATATGAATTCGAAAATAATAGCCGAACAAATGCCTCCTACCAAAGGTCCAAACCAGTAGACCCAGTGATTTTCCCATTTATTAAGCACAAACGACGGTCCCAGTGAACGTGCCGGGTTCAGATAAGGCATCTGCGAAAAGAAAAAATTTTATTTTAATATGATCAATTAACCTAGATAAAAATTTCCAATAATATCTTGTGCAGTGACATTGCAGCTGCCTATGCATGGCGAAGTCAGACGTCGGAAACGTCAATACTTGAGCACAAGTGCCGAAGAAGTGTTGTGAATGAAAACTGTTTAATCCTAAACCTTATAGAAAATATTCAATGCGATGTACAATAGAGCACAACATCGTTCTGACAAATCAATTTGAAATAGCGTCTGTTCCAGAGTCTATAGCTGTGCACCAAAATCAAGAATGAGAAACAAAAAAAAAAAAAAACTTCTACATTTGGATTTTACCTATTTCACACACAGATATATTTATATTTGTTCAGTTTATGATTTTCAGTTTCCCTAGTTATATCAAAATGCAGCAGTAACCAAATGCAATTGGAAGTTTGGGAGTCACTGTATTTGAGTATCAACTTGTTTTCTTTCCTTTTGTGCATTACATCTTTAATTACCATTAAAATTTTAACTATAATGCAAAGAAAATTCCAGTACCAGTAAATATTTACTGGTAATTTAAAAAAAACCATTACCAGTAAATTCGTAATGGTAAAAGAAAAAAGTTGAATTTTCAGAAAAAAAAAAATTACAATATGTTTGAAATAAACTTATGTTAGGCCGAAATTCAAATGATTAATGGGCTTCTATAAAAATTGCTCGGCCAGGCAGGATTTGAACACGACCCCGTCGGTTTAGCCATGTGTGTACCCTATACACTACACCAAACGGCTCTAATAACCTTATGAAGAAAACATCTGATTTAGTTTCAACCAGATTCAAATTAAAAAATATAAGAACCCCTGCGGTCCGGTCCGGTGAGACCAAAATTGACACGGGTGAGACATCTCTTAAAGTGGTCTTACTGTGATTTAAAAGAAGTATTTAAAATTCTTAACTATTATTTTATACATTATTTTATTTATTTGCTGCTGCTGGTTTTTTTGCTTTGTTTCATTTGGTGCTTTTTCAATCGTCCATAAAACAAAAGGTGGAATTTGACACTTACACTTCCTAAGATTCCATCTCATCATTATTTCAAAGGGGCCAGTAAAGAAAATTTAATATCATCTCTAACATATCACTCGAAATCTGTCACATGTAGGGCCTTTCAACTAAGTGCAGCACAAATATATACTGACACAGATGGAAGTGATTGGATGAGGCAGACTGTGAGCCTCTATCTTCTATTTATAAAAAATAAGAACTTCATAACTTTGTAATAAATAAAACGGTTTATTATAAATAAAATTGCTAATTTAAAACAAATTCGTACTTGTCCCACTTTATGTAAGAAAGCAAGCTATTATAATAGAAATGTCAAATATACGCAGACTTTCCTTTCAAAGAAGTTCCTTTTGGAGCTGAGGTTCAAAATCAAAAAAATTAATATTATGCGTTCACATAAGGCAGTGGAGGTGGAAGGTGGTGGGTGAAACACAAACAAAAAATTGCCAAAAAATATGCTGTTTCTATTAAAGCACCCTTTTATGACTAGCCATTTTGAATGGGGGACAAACGATCTCAAGCGTTACTCCCTTGTGAAATCGTGTGTAGGTATATTACGAATTTTTTAAATATTTTTTTTTTAACATTATATATTTTTTATTTGATCACTTCTTTAGGATAGGAGTCTATCCAGGGCCGTAGCTTAAGCTGAATTTGAGGAAGGGCAGAGGGAGTTACAGGTAGGGCAGACTTAAAATCTGTCAGTTCAGTCAATGTGTTAAAGATGGCAGTCCGTTGCAAGCGGGTGGAATTAACGTTCAAATTTAAACGGGCAGCTTTAAATTTATATTCTTAGGGCCAATATTACATAACATATTTAAAAAATTTTTAAAATTAAAATTAAAAATTTTTAAAAATAAATTTCATTTTCAATATCGCATTTTTTAAGCATCGAACTTTACGGCAGCACCGTCTACTTCCAGGGCTGTGAGTACATTTGACAGCTGATTAGATCGTTATTTTCAAAAAACGGATTCTATAAAGCATATATTAGGTGTAGTAAAAAGAAATCCATTATTTTTGCATTAAATTGAGGGCTTTATTTAAGATAGTTAGAATGACCCGATTTAGGTCAAATATGCGCCGTTTTGTTCGATAACTTGTTGCCATTTTAAAGGTAATTTCATTATGCCTCTCTCATAGAAGCCCTTGTTCCTATTAGCAAAAAATTGAGACAGTCGAATTTCAGAAGCCTCTCTTGAAGCGAATGTTTCACCAGCAAAATTGTTCGCCATGGACAGGAACAGATGGTAATCACTTGGTGCCATGTCCGGACTATAAGGTGGATGCAGAAGAACCTCCCAACCAAACTCCCGGAGCTTCTGGCGAGTCACTATCGATGTGTGTGGCCTGGCGTTGTCCTGATGGAACACAATTCCTCTCCTATTGGCCAAAGCTGGCCGCTTATGGGCGATTGCTTCCTTCAGACGGTCCAATTGTTGACAGTAGAGTTCCGAGCTAAGAGTTTTGCCGTATGGGAGCAGCTCATAGTAGATAATTCCCTTCCAATCCCACCAAACACACAGCAAAACCTTCCTGCCGTCAATCCTGGCTTGGCCACCGTTTCCGCCGGTTCACCGTGTTTCGACCACGACCGTTTTCGCTTGACGTTGTCGTAAGTGACCCACTTTTCATCACCAGTCACCAAGCGCTTCAGAAATGCGTCGATTTTGTTGCGGTTCAGCAGCGATTCGCAGATGGAAATTCGGTCTATGAGGTTTTTTTGCGTTAACTCGTGTGGCACCCATACATCGAGCTTCTTTGTGTATCCAGCCTTATTCAAATGGTTCTAAACGGTTTTTTGTGCAATCTTTAGCTCTTTTGCAATCGAAACAGTGCTAACATGACGGTCGAACTCGATAATTTCCATGATTTTATCGACATTTTCGACAATTGGCCTTCCAGTGCGTGGTGCATCCTTGACATCGAAGTTACCGGAACGGAATCGACGAAACCAAAATTGCGCATGATTGGCTGTTACAGTATCATGTCCATAAACGCTATTCACATTTTCAGCCGCCTGGCTTGCGTTTTCTCCCTTATCGAAGAAAAACTGTAAAATGTAGCGAATTTTCTCTTTGCTGATGTCCATCTTTGACAAGCTCTCAAACAAAACTGAATCAATCAATCAAAAAAGTGTCAAAAAAGCTTTTTTAGTAGGAACTGTCATCTTTCTAATGCCCCCTAGCGGAACACGATCGGACTTATACAACGCGAGATGCAGATAAATAACGCCATCTATTGGAAAAATAATGGATTTCTTTTTACTACACCTAATATAACTATATATGTCACTCAGGAGCCGTTTCCATTTTGGCTCTTTTCACCACGGTCTTGGGTACCCACCATGGTCTTGGGTACCCACCAAAATGAGCATTTTTCACTTAGGTACTCACCAAAAGTATTTCTCTCTCGCTCTTTTTTTGCCTGCCGAGTAACATCTCTTTCTAACTGGCGCGAAAATTCCCACCCAAAATCTATGAGAGTGACATATATAAAAATATATGCTATAAAGAGCCATTCTAACAATTGTTTCGTACTCCAAATTGCTGCCCTGTGACTCCAAAGCTTTTAGTCCTGTCTGTGGTATTGTGTTATTTCCAAAACTGCATTTTTTTTTAAATTATTTCTTTGAATTTTTCCAAACAGCTGGTTTTTGAAAATCGAACTCAAATTTGATGTCATATTTAAACGCAGTGCCGAGGTGATTTAAAATATTTTTAAAATTTAAAAAAAAATTGGAATGGTAAAAACCAAAAGCGGGTTTTAGTTTTAAAAATTTTTTAAATATGCTTGGTAATATTGGCCCTTAACGTAACGTTTTATTCTATATTTGGACACAAAGGGAAAATTAAATTTATGAAATAACAAACTGTAAGCGCTTACCGCAGTGTGCTCCACTCTCTGCAACAGACATAATCAAACTCAACTGAAACAAATTCACTGTTGCATAGAACGATCACACTGCTTACACTATTGCGCTAATAACGAAGAGAAAACATAAGGTTCAGATTGTATGACGTCACTTTGGTTTCTGAGGTCATAGTGGTCGTTCGTTACATTCCCGCCTCCGTGCGTCATGTTGATTCACTTCTAGTAGGCTCCAGAACGGCCACCTTTGAAATCGGTCTGCGCAAAGTTCCATTACTCGTCAAATGTCGGCTCGTCGTGGGATCCCATAAGCCCCAGTATATAATTTTTGAAAAATCCCACGGCACCATTGCTTGCGTGGCATGTTTGGGTCACAGATAAAGACCACATCTCCTTCAGCTATCGGGTGGGCCGGCTGCCACAATTTAGTGCGTCGAGTCAATGTTGCAAAATATTCGGAAACCCAACGTTTCCAAAATTGATTTGCAACTGTTGGGCTATTAGCCATTGTTTTCGAAGACCTGGCTGCTTTTCGTTGCATTGGCTAATACTTGGCGTTTGTGTTTCGTGGGCTGATCCTATAAGGAAATGGTTTGGCGTTAGTGGCTCTTCCTGCTCTGGTGATATGGGAAAATGTGTCAATGGTCTGGAATTCACAGTTCCTTCTGCTTCCATCAGGAGCGAGTGAAGCGCATGCTCGCGTGGTGCACTTCTTTAAGTGTTTGACGCAACACTCTTTTTACACAATGCACCATTCGCTCCCATACACCGCCTTCGGATGGATTACGCGGGCAGTTAAACACCCGTTGAATTCCCTTTGTCGTTAGTTCATCCTGGACGCGCTCGCAATTAAAAACCTCCTTAAAGCGTTTGGCTTCAGGGTCGGCTCCCATAAAATTCTTTCCATTGTCAGACCGAACTCTAATTGGAGCTCCCCGTTGGTTTATGAAGTTTCGCATTGCCAGGATGCAAGCGTCGGTTGACAGGTCGAAGGCTACTTCAAGGTGGATAGCACGCGTTGGTTAGCAGGTGAACAACGCTACTCATCTTTTCTTGTTGCGGCGACCGATGGTTTCTAGAACAGCACCAAAGTAATCCATACGGCGTATGTCGGTCCTCTGGTAGTGACCCCATAATCGATGCATCAGGCCTGATACGGTTGAATCTGCATGCAGGACAATTTTTTTGCAGTTTTCTGCAAGCAGCGACGTATACCTCGCAACCAAAATCGACTGCGGATCCGACAAATCGTTGCCTCAAAATTCTGGTTCTTAATTTCTGTGTGGTAGTGCGTCAAAATCAGTTGTGTAAGCGCATGTGAAGGTGGCCAAATTATTGGTCGTTTGGCACTGTGAGGCAACCAACTGGCGGCGACATTAACATATGCAATTAACGTATGTAGATGATGCGAAGGCGGCAAATACATTTCTTTCATTAAATGACTCATTTCTGTATTGTACGCGGCTCGTTGGGCAAGAAGCAGCAGTATGGATTCGGCCTTTTTCACCTCGGGCAATGTTAGGCTTAAAAGTTCTTCGCTGTTCATCTTATGCTATGTTCTCACTAGGCCGGGTTAGGGTTATCGGCGAAGCCCAGGGTTTCAAATGTCAAAACGCATATAAAAAAAAGCATCTAACCCGAAAATAAACCCCGGGTTAACATTTAACTCTAAGGTTAGCGCAGAGTTGCATTAGACCATTTCAGTTACATTTGCTAACACCGAATACAAAAACCGGGTTAGTATTTAATACGGCACTGACAGGGAAGCTTTCCCGTGCAGCAAATGAGAGGTGAAGGATGTGTTTGGAAATGTTAATTTTGATCGCAAGTCTTAGAACATTTTATGATGCCGCTTTCACCATTAGCTCCATTAATCTATTTTTGTTCCTGCGGACATTGCAATGCTCTTCTTAAGATGTTTCAAGACAAGTGACAAAATATGACCATATCCGGCAATTTTTTAAAATATTCTCCTCTCAGATCCCCGCGGCATATACTATTATTTCAAATGTAATTCTCATTCCCGTTGGCACCATAGTATTTGTTCAGAATGATATTTTCATTCATGTTAGCAGCTTACACTCTTTTTTCAAATGAAATAATCATGCACGTTTGATCCATTTTAGACAGCCAGCATGTACTTTTTTGTCAAATGAAGTTTTCATACGGACTAGGGTCATCCACTTCTTTTCCCATTGAATAACACATTAATTTTGAAGTATTGAAAATAGCGGCCATCTCATTACAAATTTCATTAGATGTAAAGGTTAATAATGCGAGTAGTCGCAGTATGAATTTTCACCACTTCAGAAGTAGTGCAGAAGTAGTGAATTTTCCGGCTGGGTCATACAACGTTTGTTAACCTTAACTCGCTCTAACCTGATATGAACGCTTTGAGTTAAAGTATCGGGTTAAGTACTTAACCCCTATAGTGAGAACATAGCATTACGGCTCTGGCTGACGAATCGCATTATCCATGCGACACATCGTTTAAGCTTACAAAAAGAAGAAAAGCCTCTAATTGCCACTCATCTTCTCGTCGTCTCAGAAATTCGGGTTCATATTACCATGGGCGATCGACTCGAGTTGCTTTATCGGCAATATTCATCTCTGATGGCAACCATTTCCAAGCTTTCGGTTCTGTGCTATCCAAAATTTCCGCGACTCGGAAGGCCACGAAAGGTTTATAGCGGCGAGTGCTTGAACGCACCCACCTGAGCACAGTTTTTGAGTCGCTCCACAAGACCCAGCGATTGAACTGAAGATCGTGTTGTTCGACGACTGTTTTCCCAAGTCGAGTCCCGAGGACGGCCGCCTGGAGTTCCAGACGAGGGATTGTGATTGGCTTCAAAGGCGCACATTTTGTCTTGTTACAAATGAAGGCGAGATCCGTTTTACCCTCATCATACTCATAGCGCCAATAGGCCACAGCACACATGGCATCTTGACTAGAATCCACGAAAACATAAAGCTGCAAATTCCTCGGTTGGTCTTGTCGTAATCTTTAAATCGAGCAGCCACTGACCCCATTCCGCCACGAAAACTTCTGTTAATGGCTCATCCCATGCCACGGAATGCCTCCATAGCTCCCGTATTATTAATTTCCCCCGTATCATGAAATGGCAAAGAAATCCAAATGGGTCGAACACCGACATCATTATGCTCAATATTTCACGTTTAGTTGGATGCCTTTTTTCGGTGGTGATGTCGCTATGTATTCGGTCAAGCTTCACAAAAAATTCAAATATGTCACCTGGTGGCTACCAACGCATACCCAAAACTTTTCCTGGTTTGCCCTGTGCATGTTGCCTCTCCTGCTCGAAACTGACGGCATTGGTTGCTCCTTGTAAAAAGGTTGTCACTTCTGGCGCATTAGAACTAAGTCCTCTCATCTCAAAACCGGCCCTGGCTGAATCTCACGGACCTCAGCTGCTATCTCTATAGCTTCTATGACTAAGTCGAAACTGTCCACGAAATCGACCACATAGAGATGCTCCAAAATGGCCTTAATTGCTCTTGGACTGTGCTGGATATGCCGGCACGCATTCAAATCTTTGACGTTTAAAGCTATAGCTGGCGAGCAAGCAGCTCCAAATATCATGACCACAGTGAATAAATGCTTGTTTTTGCATATGTCATACTATTTGTGCATTTTTTAGTAGTGCGAGCTACTTTTTAATATTTTTCATATTTTAGCAGTGTGAACTATTTCCTTGGCAAAATCTATTTTTTGTGCATATTTCCTATACTTTTGGTTAATTGTACTATTTTAAATACATTTTCCTACCTAACTTCCGAAAAAAATCAGCACTGTTGAATTTTTTCGGCTGTTTTTATTTCTGTTTTATTGTTTTCCTTTGTCAATGACTCTTTTAAGGGCTGGCGTATAAGTTCGATCGCGTATTTACGTTTGAGTGTGTTTTCAAATTTTGCCTTACCTCTTCAGACGTTGAACGATCTTTTTCATTGCATAAAAACCTTTTAAGGGAGAAGCGCCAAAGAGTATTTAAGTTATATAGAGCCGCCAATGTACTCTATCGGCTCTCTTAGCATTTTGAAAATGCTGGCCTCCTTATTACGATACACTTTGTCCCTATGCCATTTCGTCTCACATCACAAAGCGAATGCTGATTGAAAACAAAAATGCGCAACGCGAGTGCGAGAAACGTGCGTAAATGGACATTTAATGAATGAATTGTGCGTTTGCTTATGCGCAGAGAAAAAAGGGATGGACATTTTTTTATGCTTGTGCGAATGCAAAAGCTGCTTGACGATACGAAGAAAAAATAGCCGAACACAGTGTGCAATATTTGACTATTTCAAATCTTTCTTCAGACAAGTTCTATTTTACTTATTATTGATATAATTATACCTTTTCCGAAGAAAAGGTTATATTAAGTTTGGCACGGAGTATGTAACATACCAGAGGAGTCGCGATAGATATAGACATATACAGTCGAACTTCCTTATAATGAAGTCGCACGGGACCAGAAAATCACTTCATTATATAGAAATTTCATTTTACAGAAATTATTAACACGTACACTGAAAGTGGAACGAAAAAGCTGTGCGTTTGAAATTATTTCATATTAGGGAGAACTTCATTGTATAGACGTTCACTATACGGAAGTTCGACTGTATATATATTCTTGATCAGGGTGACAAGAGGAATCGATCTAGCCATATCTGTCTGTCTGTCTGTCTGTCTGTCTGTCTGTCTGTCTGCCGGTCACACTTTAGTTTTTCCTAATTAACTCCTAAGCCATGAAAGATATCATATTGAAATTTGGCATGGACTTGAACCAGGTAAATGTCCGAAAAACTGCATACAAATTTTTTTCGTAGTCCCTTCTTGGGTCGTGGGAAGTGGTTCAGAAGATTCAAAAGTCATGATTTTTAACGTTTTTCGTGAATAACTTTTTTACTATACATCCCAGCTTATTGAAATTTGGTGTGAGTGTAGCTACTATGTAGACTTAAGCTTTCGCTGAAAAAAAATTGCGACATCGCTATATTTATGGTCATCATCCTACACATTAGAAAAAAACATTCTTTCTCTTATTCTCATATCTGTATACAAAAATGATTTTTTTTTCTTCTTCTGATTGTGTATTTTGCCGCCAAATAAAGTCGTCACTTAAGGTTAAATTTTGACCATGACCACATTTCGCGAAATTCGCGAAAATTTGATTTTCACTATTTTGAATTGAGTATTTCGCAGCTAAACAAAATGTCCTCTAAGGGTTAAAATTTGATCAAGACCACCATTCGCGAAATTTGCAAAAATTTGATTTTCACTATTTTGAATTGAGTATTTCGCTGCTAGACAAAATGTCCTCTAACGGTTAAAATTTGACCATGCCCACCATTCGCAAATTCGCAAAACTTTGATTTTCACTATTTGAATTGAGTATTTCGCTGCTAGACAAAATGTCCTCTAACGGTTAAAATTTGACCAAGACCCACCATTCGCGAAATTGAAAAATTTGATTTTCACTATGTTTGAATTGAGTATTTCGCTGCTAGACAAAATGTCCTCTAACGGTTAAAATTTGACCAGACCACCATTCGCGAAATTCGCAAAAATTTGATTTTCACTAGTTTTGAATTGAGTATTTCGCAGCTAGACAAAATGTCCTCTAACGGTTAAAATTTGACCATGACCACCATTCGCGAAATTCGCAAAAATTTGATTTTCACTATTTTGAATTGAGTATTTCGCTGCTAGACAAAATGTCCTGTAACGGTTAAAACTTGACCATGACCACCATTGGCGAAATTCGCAAAAATTTGATTTTCTCTATTTTGAATTGAGTATTTCGCTGCTAGACAAAATGTCCTCTAAAGGTTAAAATTTGACCATGACCACCATTCGCAAAAATTTTCATTTTCACTATTTTGAATTGAGTATTTCGCTGTTAGACAAAATGTCCTCTAACGGTTAAAATTTGATCAAGACCACCATTCGCGAAATTCGCAAAAATTTGATTTTCTCTATTTTGAATTGAGTATTTCGCTGCTAGACAAAATTTCCTCTAACGGTTAAAATTTGACCATGACCACCATTCGCGAAATTCGCAAAAATTTGATTTTCACTATTTTGAATTGAGTATTTCGCTGCTAAACAAAATGTCCTCTAACAGTTAAAATTTGACCATGCCCACCGTTCGCAAATATTTGTACTTAAATATAATTTCGAGTTTGTGAAGCTAAATCGAAGCACAGATAACAACGAAAAGGGCAGGAATTTTGGTTAAGGTAATGTTTCAACATATGTAAGGCTGAGGAAAAGGTATGTGTGCAATGGGCTTAGCCGATGTAAACTTCTTTACTTGTTTTTATAGTAAAATAAAAATATAAATGTTATCAAATTCTTTCTAGACATTAAGAAAGCTATTTTGCTGAATTTTATAGCACTGACAGACATATGTAGGTATTTTACACCATGATGGTATGAAGTCTAGGTGACACACATAGGTATTTCTCAAAAGTCTATCTTAGCCAACATAGACTTTTTATAGACTTCACACTACATTGAAAGGGAGTATTTATTGTGGACTTCTTAGATTGATTTGGCAACGCCGCACCAAATTAAACGAAATATCGATTATTTGGATTTATATAACAAACAAACGATATTTTCATGGATTCTTTTGAGATAAAATCGAGGCTAAATGCTACCAAAATGTTTTTATTGTTTTTGTTGTTGTTTTAATTTTCAATTATCAGCTGTTTTTAAGAAGTCCACAATAGAAATCCACAATCAATTGTAGTGTGTCACCCCAACATAGACTTTTTTCATTGTAGTGTGAAGTCTATAGACTTTACACCATATGTCTGTCAATGCTATTATTTTCATAATTTATAGTTCATGAAAATCGATATTCGATATATAAATACCAATTTCAGCAGAGGAGAAATTTAAAAGAGATTTTAGAAGACGTTGTAGATGTACTATCCCAAGCACTGTCAATAGGCATTAGTTCTCGTGGCAGTCATTGAGCAGGGAAAAGGCGATGTGTTCAAAGAATGCGTTTGTTTTTTTTTATCAAAAAGTAGCATATTTTCAGGATTGATCTAAAATTTAAAAGCAAAAGCAAAACCAAAACGCAAAACCAAAAATTTTTTGAACACCTCACTTTCTGCCTGCTCATGAGAGGCATAGTGTAGGCCTACCCAAAGCGGCCATGCTCGAACAAAGTAGATGTGTAAAAGTGATGGGAAAAGTCTATGATATCCCCTCGCGTAGGAATGTTCAAATGATCAATCCGGTGAGCATAAAATTTGCAACTGGGTAGTGTATCGTAATGCGGAGGCCAGCATCGGGAATGAGTGAAAAATGGGATTCGCCATAGAGTACGTTGGCGGCTCTTTATATATTAAATACTCTTTGGAGCGCCAAAATTTTTTGTTTGAGAATGTAAAACAACATCTAGTCATATATTTTAATAAGTCCACTGAATAAAAAATAAATTTTAACTGCATATTTTTTGGACTATTTTCCTTGTTTTTTCGAGCTTTTTATTTTTTTTTTTTTTTAGTTTATAAGTTTAAAGTCCAATTGCATTTATTTTTTTTTTGTCAGATCCACTTCCAAATTTTTGAAAATCTAATCGGAAGTTGGAATATAAGTTTAAATTCTAAATTTCATTCAGAAATGCAATATACCTTCCAAACAGACTGTGTCACGTAAAAAAAATACTTTCTCATATTTTTCTTCTAGCGTGTTCTCGCTTTAGCCGAAAAAACGTGTTTTCGACGTTTTCGTAATTCCGACTGATATCACGAAGAAATCAAGTAGTCTTGCCATACAGAAAACTGTCAAATGAAAATACGATACAGTATGAAAATACAATTGCTTTGAACGAAATTATGCACGCAATTTAAAACACGTAATTTTAATAACTACTTTGAACAGTCTTATTTCTAAAGGGAAAGTTCGATTGCATGTCATCACTCATGTGATTTCCTCGTGGGTCTTGTTTTCGGTTTCCCGCTTATTCATTCCAACAAGAATACTTAGAATTTCGGCGCACTCGATTCTTTGACACATAAGCATACACAGGCTTTCATACAAACAAACCCTTAGTTAACAAACATACACACAAAATTTTTCATATGCACAGCCACAATTCTAGTAGCGCTCTTTAGAAAAATATTTTTTATCTATTCTAGTAAATTAAAAAAATTATATCCATAAATAAAAAACTTAGCAGGTACTGTCATACCTGCTATAAATGCTGTAGACATAATGACAAGAGCACATTTTCTCTCAGATTCTGTAACTTTCAATGTTAATTCCCTGTTATAGCACGATTTCTCCCTCTGTTAAATCGATCGGTCTGTTAACGGATCCGCGTGTTCTAGCTACCCTGCAGTAAGTGGGACTACTCCCGGGAGTAGTCCCCGGAGTAGACCAAAAGGCACTATAACTGGTCCCACTTAATTTACTTTTGCATGGAACGAACTGACACATTTAACATTGTGCTGTCATTGGAAAATAACTAGTCACACTTTTTGCCCACATGGACTAGACCAGGAGTATACGCAGTTGGGTCGATTTTGGGTCAAAAATGAAAAAAAAACAATTTTATTTATATTTTGCAATTTTTTTAATTAGATTTTTATATATTTATTTTTTTTATATTTATTTGTTCATATTAGTTTTTCTTCTTTTAGCTCCTTGTCTTTTTATACCCGACACACTCTGTGTCGAGGGTATATTGCGTTTGTGTGGTTGTGTGTAACACCCAGATTAAGTTGAGATAGACTGTCTGTCCGTCTGTTTGTATACAGTTTTCTTATCGCAGGAGTTGAGCTATATTGATGAAATTTGATATGCGTACTCACAAGCACATGAGTAAGAACAAGTTGGAGTATGGACCCGATCGGAACATTTTTAGGGGTACCTCGAGTACTAGGGTCTGTTACGAAAATCACAAAAACTGCTCTAAAATCGAAGTTTTTCAAGATATTTTGATGAAATTTGATAGTTGAAGATATTTAAAGTCAAGTTACTCAATTTCAAAAAATTGGAAAAGTGGTCGTGGCCGAAGGGCGTTTTTCGAAAATTGCCTCCTACATCCGAAATTCAAATGGGACTTGAACGAAACTTGGCAGTTATGCTTCCTTTGTAGCCATAAACATCCCTACAAAAAATTTCCTTGGTCGGTCCATTATAAAGGGTACCTCCAGTTATAGGGTCTGCCTCAAAAATCTCAAAACTGCCCCAAAATCGGATTTTTTTGAGATATTCCACTGAAACTTAGAATTCGAGCGTATATTAAGTCCTCCGATAAGAAAAAAAAAATATTGGAAAATTGGGCGTGGTAAAAGGGTGGTTTTCATAAAGAAATTCAACAAAAGTCGGTATATGGGGCCCCTAAAGGCCTTAAACACCTCTTGATATTAAAAATTATTTGAACACGTGTGTCTGTGTCGGGTATTTTATTGTCAGGCTCGCCTGACTATAACACCCTTACTTGTTTTAATTCTTTTGCTTCGGCCGAGCCTCGAACCGGTGATCTCTGGCTCGCTAGGTGAACGCTTTCACGCACTGGGCCAAAGAGGCAAATTTAGTTTCGTGTTCAAAATGCTAACTTGAGTTAATGGTTGCTCAGATTATCATGAAACAAGCAGTTTGCACTCAAAAAATTTTTTACTTGAAAAATAAGTTACCTATTTATTTTTTATTTTTTAAATATTTAAAAAAAGAAAACAAAAATAAAATATGGATGAACAAAATAAAAATTATTAAAAAATAAATTAAGACATAAAAATAAAAAACCGTAATTGAAAAAAACAAAAAAACAAAATAGCACTCAGGCCAGGAATCGAACGCTGGCCAACGCGGGCGCCGAGCGATAGCTTCAACCACTGAGTTAAAGACGCCGTGTTGGTTTCGTGATCATAACGCGAACTTAAAGCAAAACAATACTTTTTCATACTTCGTAAGCACAAATGTTTGAGTGCAACCCGTAGTGTAAAACCGATCAATTCATTCATTGCTGAATACATAGTCAGATATCGATAATTGTTGTACAGTTTTTGTTAATCGATAAGAGAGACCAGAGAGAAGAAGTTTTGTGTAAAATATAGCGGAAATAGCGCATAAGTTACTACTGTCTACGAAATATCAAAAAATAAAATTTACAGTCCACAATAAAAGGAAACTTAGTAGTTCTTGTTTATTTTTAGACAATGAACAAAAGGATTGTTAATCGAAACATTTTGGTCCTATCGACCCAGATCATTGTGGTTTTTTTTGTTGGACCAGCATAGTATATGGAATGAATTGGCTTGGAGATGACTCAACATAACCTCATCTTGAAATTGGAACAACGTTTTTACAGCTTCAACTAACTACAGAGGTTGGTTGGAGGATCAGGAATATATTTGGAACTTGGCACTGCGTATTGAATCAGATGAATTGGCTTGGCGTCATCTCAACATAACCTCATCTTGAAATTGGAACAACGTTTTTACAGCTTCAACTAACTACAGAGGTTGGTTGGAGGATCAGGAATATATTTGGAATTTTGGCACAGCGTATTGAATCAGATGAATTGGCTTGGCGGCATCTCAATTTAACCTCAAATAGGAATTGGATATACAGCTTCAACAGTGCAGAACGATTGAAGAAAGTTAGCGGAGCACCCCTACGCAGCAGCGCAGTTGAAACAAAAGGCATTACCATTACTCGCGAACTGTAAGAAAGAACAATTGCTTTAAAACAAAGATAAGTTACAATTGCTTTAAAACAGTGATCTTAAGCTCAATTAATTGCAAACTTCTACGTAAGGTAGATACAGTTGTTTTTAAAACATTGATTTTTGTTATACTGTCCACTTACTTGCAAACTGTAAGCAGAACAAAGTACTATTGCTTTGAAACATTGATCTTAAGTTGTTCAGTTAATTTAAAACTTCAACGGAATTATGATACAGTTGGTTTTTAAACTTTGATTTTGGTTATATTGTCAACTGACTTGCAAACTATAAGGAAGACAAAGTACAATTACTTTGAAACATTGATCTTAAGTTGTTCAGTTAATTGCAAATTTCAACGGAATTTGAGACACAGTTACTGCAAAACATTGATATTTTAAGGTTAATTATAAACTGCAAACTTTGACGAATAACCTGCTATTGTTTCAAGGCATTGTTCTTTAGAACTGCAAACTATAATCAGTGCAAGATCCGATTCTTTGAAAACATTAATTCGTTAAAATTGTCAATTACTTGCAAGTTATGAAGGTTTTCGGATACAATTGCTTTGAAACAGTAGTTCGTTGAATGTTCAGTTACTTGAAAACAATCAAAGAGTTTACGGTACATAAGTTATTCAATAATATTTGATCAATATATTTAAATTTGTAAGTACTCAACAATGGATGAACTAAAAAGGACTAGACAAAGCATTAAGGGTGCTATTACAAGGATTCAAACTGCATTTAGCCATGATATATCTGTAAATGAAATGAAAGTACGAGTCGAAAAGCTCGAGCAATTGCTTGTTACTTTTGAACAAGTTCAGAATGAAATAGATGCGCTCACAGAAATCGGACAGTTTAATGAAGAAATATCATATAGAGCAGATATTGAAGAGAAGTATTTTTCAATTAAGGCTATTTTCGCTTCACGTGTACAAGACGAAGATAGCAATAATACTATTTTAGAATCTCCAAGTGTTAACCCAGAGTTAAATTCTGCAATAAGGGCGTTAGTGGAGCATCAAAATTCAATGGGTCAGCTGATTGAACGGTTAAGCTCAAATTCGATGGTCGATTCAGCGAGAGACCCTGCCACGAACGAGCCTGCTCACCATGAACTGAGGCTTCCTCAAATCCAGATCCCAGAGTTCGATGGGAACTATTTAAATTGGACTCGATTTAAGGACTTGTTTGAAGCACTTGTGCACAACAAGGCCAATTTGTCAAACATTGAGAAGTTAGAATATTTGCAAACTAAGGTTAAGGGCGACGCAGTGTCATTGATTAAACATCTGAAGCTAACGAATGATAACTACACAGTGGCTTGGGATTTATTGAACAAAAGATTTCAGAGAACAGAAAAAATAAAAAATTCCTATTTTGATCTTTTGTTCAATCAACCGGCCATGAAGAATAACTCATGTGCTGAATTGAAGAGATTATTTAACAACATAAATGAGGCTATAAATGCGTTGAGGAGTCTCAATGAACCGGTTGATCAGTGGAATTCAGTATTGTTATTTTTCTTAGAAAAAAAGTTGGATTCGGAGTCAGCTACTCTATGGTTTAGAGGGAGGACGCCTGATCAGGAAGCAACGTTTGCTGATTTATGAAATTTATGGATGCTAGGTTGTTCGAACTTGAAAGCGCCCAAGAGCCAATAAGGGCTAAACAATTTGGTAAATTTCAATCTAACGTTCACTCGGCGACTCAATCCGCATGTCCCTTGTGCACTGAAAATCATTTTCTCTTCCAATGCTCAAAATTTAAGGATCTTGAAGCAAGGGAACGGTTCCAGATCGTAAAACAAAATAACTTGTGCTTTAATTGTCTGCAAGGCAAACATTTAGCGGCAGAGTGTAAGGGTTCCACTTGTAAGATTTGTAACAATAAGCATAATACCCTTCTTCATCTGTCAAAACCTATTGCAGGTCAACCCAACAGTGTCCAAATGGTGGCCATTGCTGAATCAGAGGAATCTCTAGTTTCGGCTGTAAATATTCATTCAACACAACAGTGTGAAACTTCAGTAACGCTTCTGCCAACAGCCGTAATAATGGTTTATGACCAAGCAGGTAACTTGGTACCTTATCGTGCCCTTCTTGATAGTGGTGCTGAAGCAACATTGGTGACAGAGTCGTGTGTTCAGCGTCTTCAATTAAAGATAAGATTTGACAAAACCTTGCTTTACGGTGTTTCGTCGTCTGATGGCACTTATACGAGAGGAAAGGTTAAACTTCAGTTTAAATCAGGAAAGAACATTCTATCCACTCAAGCCCTTTGCATGAGAAAGTTGACTCAATACTTGCCAAGACAGAAAATATCTGACGAAAGGTTCCGGTTCTTTGAAGGTTTAAATTTGGCTGACCCTGAATATAATGTGCCACGACCAGTTGATATTATTCTGGGCGCAGATGTTGTTTTTCAGGTTTTATTGAATGAACAAGTGGTGCATCCGGAAGGCTTGATCAGAGGCATTAAAACAACATTTGGCTGGGTTATTAGTGGGAAGGTGGCTAGCGGTGACCATCGTTCGGTATTAGTTGGTCACACAACAATCGAGTTAGCTAACCAGCTAGAGAAATTTTGGGTCTTGGAAGATATAAAGGAACCTGTTCAAACGCTTACTCCACAAGAGGAGAAAAATTGAACGACATTTTCAATCGAATGTGCAAAGAAATTGTGAGGGGCGATATGTTGTCAAACTTCCATTTTTAACAGACAATGTTGAGTTGGGTGACTCGAAGAAAGAAGCATTAAAACGACTTGAAAGCATGGAACGCAAGTTCAAAAAGAATTCAAATCTTTATTCTGAGTACAAACGCTTTATGGAGGAGTATATTGAATTGCATCATATGGAACGAGTTAAAGATAAGTCCGATCAGAAATCATATTTTTTACCGCATCATGCAGTGTTAAAGCCAACTAGCACAACAACTAAGTTAAGAGTAGTGTTTGATGCTTCGTGCAAATCAAGCAACGGAGTTTCATTGAATGACCAACTGATGGTCGGACCAGTCGTTCAAAAAGATATATTTGATATTCTTACACAGTTCAGAAAATATTCTATTGGCTATTCAGCCGACATAGAAAAAATGTATAGACAGATACTAGTCAGTGACAATGACCAATCATTTCAACAAATTTTATGGAGAGAAAACAGTTCAATAGCACCAGAAACATACAGGTTAAAAACTGTAACCTATGGTACTTCTTGTGCACCTTTTTTAGCTACAAGGACTTTACAGCAGGTTGCAAAAGATAATTCAAAACAGTTTCCGATTGCCTGTCAGGTAATTAATGATTGTTTTTATGTTGATGATCTCATGTGTAGTAGCCCCGACTTGGAGGTATCCAAAAAATTAACACATGAATGCATAACGATGTTGAAGGATTCGGGATTTCATTTGAGAAAATGGGCTTCAAATTCTAATGATTTAAAGAATTATCTCGACCCTCATCTTAGTGATGTTACTCACAAAACGATTATTGATGTTGACAGTAATGTGAAGACCTTAGGTTTGCTCTGGAACACGGAGTCCGATTCGTTTGGATATACCGTAGCAGTTTCTGAGTTTAATGGCAATGTTACAAAAAGGTCTGTTCTATCAGAAATCTGTAGGATTTTCGATCCATTGGGATGGCTTTCACCAATGGTGGTGTCGTTAAAGATTTTTATGCAAAGGTTGTGGCTTAGGGGAATCAATTGGGATCAGTTGTTGCCAGATGATCTCTTAACCAAATGGAATAACATTCGAATGGACATTCCACTTGTTGCTCGTTTAAGTGTTCCGAGGTGGCTTAATTTTCAGTCTGAGTCAACTGCAATCCTTTGTGGGTTCGCAGATGCATCAGAGTTAGCATATGCAGCAGTGGTTTATTTGAGAATACAAAACGATGACAAAATGTTTTCAAATATGGTTGCAGCTAAAACACGCGTAGCTCCTGTCAAACAAATTTCGCTCCCGCGGTTAGAGCTTTGTGCGGCACAATTACTCGTGAAACTGATGATTAAGGTTCGGAATGCATTAAATATTGAAAATGTTCGTATGGTAGCTTTCACTGATTCAACAATATTTTTGGCATGGTTGTCGGATCATCCCAGAAGGTGGAAAACCTTTGTTGCAAACCGAACTTCTTATATTATTGACATTTTGCCAGCCCAGCATTGGAGGCACATTCCATCGAGCGAGAATCCTGCAGACTTGGCTACAAGGGGGCTTTCAATTGCTGAGTTATTACAGAATAACCTTTGGTGGCATGGACCACAGTTTTCAAAATTCAATGAGTATCTGGAACGACCTTATGTTGCCCCACTGAGTGTCGACACAGAGAGACGTAATCAATCAGTTATGGCTCATAATGTTGTATTGAAAGAAGATGATTTCATTGATCGCTTTTCTGATTTTACTAAACTTGTTCGAATCACTGCGTACTTGATAAGGTTTAGACAAAATTGTAAACTGAAGCCAGATGATCGGTCGAGGGGTTTTCTTACGACACAAGAACTTAACAGAGCTCATACTGTTCTCATAAGAAAGGCACAAGAGCAAGCTTTTGCATTCGAGATTCGGGAATTAAAGAAAAACAGACAACTTCCAAGCTCCAATCAATTAATAGCTCTCGCTCCGTTCTTGGATCACGAAGGTCTTCTGCGTGTTGGAGGCAGGTTGGAGAATGCAGACATTCCATATAATCAAAAACACCCTCTAATCATGTGTAACAAGGGCCATTTGTGTGAAATTATAGTGAGAGATTTGCATCTTAGGCATTTACATGCAGGCATTCGACAACTGCTATACATAATTTCTCTTAGATATTGGATTCCTTATATACAACAAGTCATAAGACGATGTATTTACAAATGTGTTAAATGCATGCGCTTTCGCAACAAACCTTTCGTTCAGCAAATAGGGAACATTCCAGCTTGTCGCTTCAAGATAGGTCCTGTTTTTTCTAGCACTGGAGTTGACTTTGCTGGTCCAGTGCAGGTAAAATCATGGAGAGGTCGAGGAAGCCGCCTTTACAAGTGTTGGATTGCAGTTTTCGTGTGTTTGACGACTAAGGCAATGCACCTCGAATTAGTGACTGAATTATCAACCGCAGCATTCCTTGCAGCATTTCGTCGCTTTGTCGCTCGTAGAGGCAGACCCAAGGATATCTTCAGTGATAATGGAACTAATTTTGTAGGATGTAACAAAGTCTTGAGAGAATTTTACGAATTTCTGAGCACTAAGGACACTCAAGAATAAATAATAACGAATTTGGCTGACCAGCAAATAACTTGGCATTTTTCACCACCATCGGCTCCACATTTTGGAGGCATGTTTGAGGCTGGAGTCAAAAGTGTAAAATACCATTTAAGAAGAGTTTTGCAGGACGCATCCTTGACGTTTGAGGAATATTATACAGTCCTTTGTCAAATTGAGGCGTGCCTGAATTCTAGACCGCTCTGTCTCAAATTTGAAGGGGATCCAGACCCATTGACTCCAGGTCACTTTTTACTTATGAGAGCAATGAGTTCACTCCCCGAAGATAACCATTTGAATTCACAGGAGAACAGACTTACTAGGTGGCAGTATTTACAACGACTAGTTCAAGAGTTCTGGAAAAAGTGGCAAAATCAGTATATAACTCAATTGCAAAATCGACAGAAATGGACTCATAAAACAGCAAACCTTAAGATTGGTGACATTGTTCTTATCAAGGAAACTAATCTCTCCCCCACCAATTGGAAGTTAGCAAATGTCATAGACACTCATCCAGGTACCGATGGCTTAGTACGAGTGGTTTCTCTTAAGACTTCTACCGGCATCTGTAAGCGCTCTATTGTTAGTTTATGTCCTCTATTTGTTGATGTTGAAGTCAAGGACTTCAAGGAGGGCGGCATGTTTGAGTGCAACCCGTAGTGTAAAACCGATCAATTCATTCATTGCTGAATACATAGTCAGATATCGATAATTGTTGTACAGTTTTTGTTAATCGATAAGAGAGACCAGAGAGAAGAAGTTTTGTGTAAAATATAGCGGAAATAGCGCATAAGTTACTACTGTCCACGAAATATCAAAAAATAAAATTTACAGTCCACAATAAAAGGAAACTTAGTAGTTCTTGTTTATTTTTTGACAATGAACAAAAGGATTGTTCATCGAAACAACAAAGCATAAAAATATTTTCAAACTCACGCTCCATAGATCTCTTTTTAACTAGACATTGTCTGGTTAAAAAGAATCTAGTCCCGCTGCAGTCACATTTCATACAAAAAACTAGCGTCATTTTAACTAGTTACGTTAGGTCCATACCGTGGTCTAGTGACTTTGTGGAAATTAACCTCAGAATTACTGCAGGGATAGCTTACATTGACTCTTGCGTATGGGTTCGAATCATGATACAAGAAAACCAGATAGCGCCACTTCGGCCCGATAATGTCACAAATACAAAATGAGAGCTTCGTTGTTGTTGTTTTGCACGCTAAGCCCAACGTCACAACTATACTTTAGCATGGGAAACAACAACAATGCGAATGCTACAAAATAGCGGTACCCGAAGTGGCGCTATCTTTCTCTCTTTGTATCATGGG
Organism: Chlorops oryzae; assembly: GCA_020466095.1. Classification (NCBI taxonomy): domain Eukaryota; kingdom Metazoa; phylum Arthropoda; class Insecta; order Diptera; family Chloropidae; genus Chlorops; species Chlorops oryzae. Next base: position 64,780,850 of record CM035807.1, on the reverse strand, counting down.
TTCGAACCTTGTTGAATGATAAACATTTTTTAACATTAAAAAAAAATTTTTTTTTTTGTTTTTTTTTTCAAAGAATATGTAATATATGTAAATACAGGAGATTTCCGATTTAACGAGTATTCGCGTTAGCGAGTTTCGCATTTAACGATCATTTAAATTCGTTCCATTGAGTATCTTAAATAACGAGCAAAATGGCACAAAAATGTTTGTGTGCACTCGGTTTAGCGAGCAACATAAGAAATCAGTGAAAAAGCATAAAGAGAAACAAAGAGAAATCCAAGAAATATTTAAGCGAGGAGTCTAAAAGCGCGTGTGCTGCGCCAACTGCCGCAAGCAGTCAATGTATGAAAAGTAATGTTCAATTTTGCGTGACCTGCGTGAAATCGAAAAAGCGCAGGCGCTGTTGGACTTACCGCTTTAATTGTGCACAGTTGTTTAGTGATGTCAATTTTTGATCCCCCACGTAAGCATACGTTAGTAGAAATCAGTCGCGTACCAACCTAGGGGCTAGGAGGGGCTTTTCCCCACCACGATTCTTGGTCTTAGGTGGAAGGAATTACGAAAATTAAAAGGAAAAAAATTGTGGAAATTTCTTTGCCCCCCGCGGGAAGTTGGATTGGTATGGGTCCCGTATATATCAGACTCGCCATGTAATCAAGCAAAAGATTTCTCAAACCCCTTCCCCTTTTTTAACGCAAAAATACATTTTTCTACTGGCAACACTGCAGTTGTTTACTTATCATCATTACTCTTTTACAGTAGACTCTCAATTCAATTCAACAAATTTTCTTTGAATTTTTGTTAAAAAACGGGTTTTCAGCAAACTTTAAACTAACGGTCTTCCGTAAATAAAGCATTCTGAGAAATATTTCGGACTACATGTTGAATAATTTCATATCTAAAAACTGTAAAAAATATCGCGCAATTGAAAAGACCTAGGTTAATTTTCCCCCTTTGTTTGTTCGGTTTACCTATGTATTTTATAATTTAAACAAAACGTGATCTCATAAGTTTTTTATTCTGTTTACATAGACGTTATGTATATGTTTAATATGAACCAAAATGAAGAGTTGTTGTTTTTTTTTTTTTTTTGTTGTAATAATTCTTTTGAAATAAGAAATTGTTTATAAGCCCAATTTATAATTTTAATCTCTTACAATAAGAAAAAAATGATTTTATGATGGTACGCAATTTAACGAGAAATTCGATTTAACGAGAAGTGCTGGCAACATTGAGCTCGTTAAATCGGAAATCTCCTGTATATGTATAAAAAAGTTTAATTCTGATAAAAAAAAAACCTTTTTATTCGGAATTTTTAGGTAAAATGTGCTTGCCAAAATCAATTTTCGTCGATTTAATCCTTAAATTTTTGAAATAAATTTTTATTTTATCCATAGAATGGGAGCACACAAATAGCACATAACTCCCACCTATAAACGATTTTTCGAAAAATTCGTTAAGTGCCAATTTTTGCGGTGTCAAGCTACACCCCCCCCCCCCCCTTTTTTTTGCTCAAATTATTTTTGTCCTTAAAATCTGACAAGGACGAGCACAAAATTTTTTAAGTCGGTACATAAATAGCACATAAAAAGCACGAAATTCTGAGAAAAAATTTTTTGATTTCATGAAAAGGGGGCTACAGCTTGACGCACCGCAATTACTCCTACTTTTCCAACACTGGATTTCAGCGTCACATTGCAAAAAATTTCACGCCTCTCGTTTTGCGTTTTCCCTTGGTGATCTACTGAATAAATTCTTTAACGGCAGGTGTTGCAAAATACTCGAGGAAGATTTCAGCTCAAAAGCAAGCATCATCTGTAGTCAGAGGATGGTGTGAGCTCATTTTTTGTAGTTGCGGTCAACAACTCACATCACAACTAACTGCATTTATGTCTTTTATCTTGGACTTTTTTTTTGAAAGGTTTATATTTGGGAATCTAGTAAATTTTTCAATCCCAAACAAAAGCATGCATGTAAGCGTTTGACAATCCGTCGAATTTCCCGATCATTTTTAACTCGGTGGATAAAAATATGATACATACATCATGTTAAATACTGTAAAAACCAAATTCGCAAGCCGCAGGCGCCTTTCGGGATATAGGCTTCGTAATTGCCCTGGAGCCAGGCACAGTGAAAACCAAGAAAGTCTATAAGTAAATTTAGCATGCATGTTAAGGTTTTTACTTGGATCATAAAGATAATGTGTAAAAATTCGTTAAATCCGCAATAAGCAGATGATAGCATTTAAGTATCATTATAATGTCGTTATCGGTAAATTTGCCACATATAAACTAATGACACTACATATAGATATGCATTATATTTCGGTACGTAAACTCCTCAAATGGACATAATATAACCTATTAATTTAATTGTTAAGGCACTCTATATCGACGTACATATGAAACCAATAAATGTATACTAATATAATTTGTATTGAATATCATATATGAATCCCATTGATAATTCGAACATAGTTACAAAGGGAATGAAAGTGAGGTTCGACTTCAAAAAAAGTATCGTACAAATAGACTTATTTTGACTTTGAAATAAAATAAAAAAGACTTATTCTTTAAGTATCCCGACACACTCGTGAGGTATATTGCCTTGTTGTGTAACACGTCAAATACTAACAAATGTAAGAAAAGATTCTACACCAGAATTGATTAGACACGTCGATCCGTCTGTCTGTCTGTCTGTCGTAACGTTATCTTACGAGGATGAGCATCTTGAAGAAATTGGTTTGCTGCTAAAAAGATGAGAAGATAAATTCGAGAATGGAGATGACTTATACTCCAGTCATTGCGCAGCCAGGATTTCAATTCGAAGAAATTTCTAAATTTTGATATGAATTCGTGCTACAAAATAGATAATAAATATTTTACAAAATTTCATGGAAGGTGTACTTTTTTTAATAATGTATACCCACTAAGGGGACTTATTATTTAAAGTGCACGTATTAAGGTGCGTTGCTTCACAAGTAGTATGTCTACACTGAGTAAGATCGATGACTGGAGACTAAGGCATTTAACCCGTCGCATGTGTCTAGTAAGTTTTGTCGCGTGAACGATCTAACACAGGTATTGAAAAATGAATGATTTAATGACATGTCAGGTCAATTTGTCTGCTCAACAATTTACCGATGGTTGGATCTCACTCGAAATGGTCTAATTGATATCTTTCAAATAATTGAAAGTCGAAAATATTGCAAGATCACAATGAATCATATATGGGGGTCCGAGTATGTCCTAAGTAAAAATGGGTATTTATGAACAAACTTGTACTAAATGTTCAGAATATACGAATGCCAGCCTACAAAGAAATTTAATTTTTGATGATTAACAATGTCTTGTAACTTAGAGACATTCAATCACATTCATTATGATTTAAACTGTAAAACAAAGAGTGAGACATTCCTGAAATTAAAGATTGAGCCGTCTCTTCGATCTCACCCAAAATAAATGGTTTATCGTAACTTGTGAAGTAAAAGGCGTAGAACTTAAATTGATAACCCCCAAAAACTTCCCCCTGGCTGCGCGCCTGCCTCCAGTACTAGGGTCTGTTACGAAAATCACAAAAAATGCTCTAAAATCGAAGTATTTCAACATATTTGGATGAAATTTGATATTTCAACATGTTTAAAGGCAAGTAATACGATTTCAAAAAATTGAAAAGTGGGCGTGGCAGAAAGGCGATTATTGAAAATTCTTTCCTACACCCGAAATTCAAATGGGACTTGAACGAAATTTGGCACTTATGCTTCCTTTGTAGCCACAAACATCCTCCACAAAATTTTTTTCGATCGGACCATTATTAAGGGTACCTCTAGTACTAGGGTCTGTCACAAAAATCCCAAAAATGCCTCAAAAGCGGACTTCATTGAAATATTTCAATGAATCTTAGAATTTGAGCGTATATATAAGGGTCCGGTTAGAATTTCAAAAAAATTTGAAAATTCAAAAGGGCGGTTTTCATATATAAATTTAACAAAAGTCGGTATATGGGGCTCCTTATGCTCTTAAACACCTGTTGATATTAAAAATTATGTGTCTGTGTCGGGTATTCTATTGTAAGGCTCGCCTGACTATACACCCTTACTTGTTTTTAAATAAATCTTACGATTTAAGAGATATTTTTCAATTTTTATATAAGTATTAGAAAAAAAGTCTTGTTTTGTAATATGTTGAAAAAAGTTAGAAATTAAGAAATAAATCTCAATTTTGAAATAAAAATTGCAAATTGAGGTTTTTCTTTTTATAAGGTATTTCATAAAAAACCAATATTTTTGGTGTGTCTGCATTTTCCGTAGAACAAATTATGCCCAATGATTTTTTCGGTATCAATGTTATAATTATTATATTCGATCCCTGCTAAATATATATATCTATATTTTAATAAAATTAGGCATTACTTTTAAACCGTGATATCTCAAAAACTAGAGCCAATCTAAAACAAGTAAGGGTATTATAGTCAGGCGAGCCTGACAATAAAATACCCGACACAGACATACCTGTCAAATAATTTGTAATATCAAGAGGTGTTTAAGGCCATAAGGGGCCCCATATACCGACTTTTGTTAAATTTCTTTATGAAAACCGCACTTTTGCCACGCCCACTTTTCAAATTTTTTTCAATTCTAATCGGACACTTAACTATACGCCCAAATTCTAAGTTTCACTTAAATTTTTCGAAAAAGTTCGATTTTGGGACAGTTTTGAGATTTTTGTGACAGACCTGGAGGTACTCTTAATAATGGACCTATCAAAAAAATTTTTGGAAAAGATTTTTATTGCTACAAATGAAGTATAAGTGCCAACTTGCGTTGAAGTCCCATTTGAATTTCGGGTGGAGGAGCCAATATTCGAAAAACGCCCTTCAGCCACGCCCACTTTTCCAATTTTTGGAAATCATACAACTTGTCTTTAAATATCTTCAAAAAATTGTATCAAAATATCTTGAAAAACTCTGGATTTAGAGCAGTTTTTGTGATTTTCATAATAGACCCTAGTACTGGAGGTACCTCTAAAAATGGTCCGATCGGGTCCATTCTCGAACTTAATCTTACTCATGTCCCCGTGAGCACGCATACCAAATTTTGTCAATATAGCTCAACTCCTTCGATAAGATAACTGAGTACAGACAGGCGGACAGACAGGCGGACAGACAGACGGACGGACATGTCTAAATCGAATCTCCTGGTGACGCTCATAATTTCTATATACATTTTGTATGGTTTATCTCGACTGGACCTGGGTGTTACACACAACCACACAATTTACCCCCTAATTATGTTTATGAAATTCGTCTCCTTGTTGTCGGCAGAAAAAAGTACCAAATTCAAGCATAGTGTAATTAATGGTCCTGTTTTTTGGCGTGTGTTGTAAGTTCAGCTATGTATTGTATGGGTCGCCTGAAAATACTTGTTCAATACTCTGATCTTTTTTTAGCCTGCACAATCATTCCTCAGCATAAGTAAATTTTACGGGTCAAAGCAACGCTACAATGGAAGAGGTACGCTGCCTTTATTCTGCATTACATAATCTCAACGTCAAGAATAAGATATGCTGAGCAATAGGAAATGAAATGAGTTCTCGAAATGCTGAGTCTTGTTTGTACATCGGCCGTCAAATTGTGGTTGAAAGTTCACCGTTTTACTAGCCAAACTAATAACTAAGAGCTCTTTTCAATACTTTGATATGAAGCTTGCGAATGAGTTGTTGACATTTCGCATTTACTCTGCCTCTTCATAATATGTTGCAAAATGCTGCCATAAATGCAGTTGCCCAAAAAAAATATTTTCAAAGGGTCTTTTTTTATTATGGGTCTCCGCATTGAGTTATTGATATCTGGTGATATGCAAACAATATTTTGCACATTGCCGTTATTTCGTACAAAGCAAACAAATGCCTAACACCCTTTCATATTTTCGGAAATTTGTCATGAGAGACTAAGAGTGCAGACGAAGCTAAGGCTGTAAAGGGGTTGCATATTCCACATTTATCTTACCTTTTTCGTTGTTTCAGATAGCAGTATATTTGTGGCATCAAAACACTCAGAAATTCATAACATATTTATTTATTATTTGTTATTATTAGGGCAACCAGAAAAATGACAAAAGAAATAAGAAAATATGACGAGAAAATAAGTCATTGAATTCAAAAACAAATTTATGCAATTCGACATCTAAAAGCATGGCATACTACATGGTAGAGATGGTAACGTGAGTAAATTTTCGTTCACGTCACTCACGATTACGATACAAAAAATTTCCTCACGATCAAGCCGATCCCAAAATTTTTTAACCTTTCACGAAAATTCACGATCACGCACGAGTTAATGAAAAGTTTCTCAGAATTAAATTTATAATTTCTTTTATAAAACAAAGCCTTAAATCGCTCTGTCTTAGATTATTCGAGAATTTTCATTGAAAAATTACTTTTAGAAAAAAATAGCCTTATTCATCGAAACATTTCAAATTGCCCCTGAAAATTTTGAATTTTCATGAAAAATGTTTCTATGAATAAAGCTCGGACCCCACTATCTGCGCAATGCACCGACTTTTGCCGAAATCAAAGCGCCGATAGTGTGAACACAATTTTCGGACTCTGATGCTGATAAGTGTGATCTTCTTCAAAAATTTTTGTCCCAATTTTATTGTTCCCCGATATATTTTTGACAATATGTGACGATAATGTCAGCCCAAAGAATGATTGTGGAAATTGTTGAAACTTGTGCCGATCTGGCCCGATTAAAATCGTCGCAGATTGTGCTATTTGTGCAGATAGTGTGATCCCACCTTAAAGGGCTCTACGCAGATACGCACGAAGTAAATTTTCTCTTCAAAAAACATTCAATAAACCGAGAAGTACTTCGAGTTACTTCTGATACTTCAACGAATACGCAAATTAAAAGCAATTGAGCATGCAGGGTTGCATTTAAACTTGAGCGGGCGAAGTCTTTTTACTTCAACTTAAAGGGCTCAACGCTGTTAAAGTAAATTGAAAGGAAGTAACGTGCTCATTCTTTTGAAGAAAGGAAATCAGAGTTAAAATTTCGATGACAGGTCGACAGAAATATAGAAAATGTATGACTTAAATGCAACCCTGTCAGTCCGATTACTTGTAATTAGCGTATGCGTTCAAGTAGCAAAAGTAAGCCAAAGTACTTCTTTGTTTTTTCTACATGTGTTTGGTATAGAAAATTTACTTGCTGCTTAAGAGCGTAGAGCCCTTAACAACGAGCATGTTCATTCTTTGGCGGAAGTAAGTGAAAAACTGCTGCGCAATGTCAACAATGTAAAGTATAACCAGCGGGAAGCTCGCTCCATTTGTTTGAAATTTTGTCTCATATAGGAAGCTCGATTCAAACTTACTTACTTCACAAGAACGAGCTCTATACTTCCTGCATATCTGCGTATAGCCCATAAGGCAATCAAACTGTATGGAAACATGATAGGTTTAACCGCGTGCGCAGTTTATATTTTTCTTGGCGACGTTTTCAAAGTGAAATCGGGATTTTCTACAAAAAACAAAAAAAAACAAGTAAGGGTGTTATAGTCAGGCGAGCCTGACAATAGAATACCCGACACAGACACACATCTTCAAATAATTCTTTAAATCAAGAGGTGTTTAAGACCATAAGGGGCCCCATATACCGACTTTTTATAGATTTCTTTATGAAATAATGCCCCTTTGACACGCCCACTTTTCCAATTTTTTTGAACTATATTCGGAGGCTTAAATATACGCTCAAATTTGAAGTTTAATTAAAATATTTCGAAAAAGTCCGATTTTAAGGCAGTTTTGGGATTTTTGTGACAGACCCTAGTAGTGGAGGTACCCTTAAAAATGGACCGATCAAGAAAAGTTTTTGGAAGGATGTTTAAGGCTTCAAAGGAAGCATAAGTGCCAAATTTCGTTGAAGTCCCATTTGAACTTCGGGTGTAGGAGACAATTTTCGAAAACCACCCTTCCGCCACGCCCACTTTTCCAATATTTGGAAATAATATTACTGGCCTGTACATATGATCTGATATCAAATTTCATCAAAATATCTTGAAAAACTTCGATTTTAAAGCAGTTTTTGTGATTTTCGTAACAGACCCTAGTACTGGAGGTACCCCTAAAAATGGTCCGATCAGCTCCACTCTCGAACTTGTTCTTACTCATGTCCCCGTGAGCACGCATACCAAATTTTGTCGAGATAGCTTAACTCCGTCGATAAGATAACTGTATACAGACAGACAGACAGACAGACAGACAGACAGACAGACAGACGGACATGTCTAAATCGAATCTCTGGGTGACGCTGATCATTTCTATATAAATTTTGTATGGTTTATCTCGACTGGTTCTGGGTGTTACACACAACCACACAAACGCAATATACCCTCGACACAGAGTGTGTCGGGTATAAAACAAGTTGAGTTGTGTCACAGGACACCAGATAAGAACGAAGTTCATTATGGTATTTATAAATGTTAGTAAATATAATTCGCAGCAAGGTTCTTCGCAAAAATCAATTGTTTTTATTAATCGAAAAATATATGTATACAAGACGGCCATAAGACAAAACTTTTTTTCATTCCTTTTGTGTTTTTGAACATAAAAATTCACAATCGAAGGTTATTGTTCTGCTGTTGTGCAGCAAATTATACTAATAACCCAATAAACACAAAAACGAGGACGATATCGTAACGATATCGAGACGAATTCGAGAAAACCGAATTTCTCGATATCGCGATTTAGGCTCGAGACGATATCGAGACGAGTTCGAGAAGATAGAATTTCTCAATATCGTAATTTTGGTGTCGCGAATATATCGAGACGACTTCGCGAAAATCCAATTTCTCGATATCGTTATTTTGGCCTCCCGAAGATATCGAGACGAATTCGAGAAAAATGAAATTCTCGATATTGCGATTTTGGACTCGCGAAGATATCGAGACGAGTTCGCGAAAATCAAATTTCTCGATATCGTTATTTTGGGCTCGCGAAGATATCGAGACGAGTTCGCGAAAATCAAATTTCTCGATATCGTTATTTTGGCCTCGCGAAGATATCGAGACGAGTTCGGGAAAATCAAATTTATCGATATTGCGATTTTGGCCTCGCGAAGATATCGAGACGAATTGGAGAAAAATGAAATTCTCGATATTGCGATTTTGGACTCGCGAAGATATCGAGACGAGTTCGCGAAAATCAAATTTCTCGATATCGTTATTTTGGGCTCGCGAAGATATCGAGACGAGTTCGCGAAAATCAAATTTCTCGATATCGTTATTTTGGCCTCGCGAAGATATCGAGACGAGTTCGGGAAAATCAAATTTATCGATATTGCGATTTTGGCCTCGCGAAGATATCGAGACGAATTGGAGAAAAATGAAATTCTCGATATTGCGATTTTGGACTCGCGAAGATATCGAGACGAGTTCGCGAAAATCAAATTTCTCGATATCGTTATTTTGGGCTCGCGAAGATATCGAGACGAGTTCGCGAAAATCAAATTTCTCGATATCGTTATTTTGGCCTCGCGAAGATATCGAGACGAGTTCGCGAAAATCAAATTTCTCGATATCGTTATTTTGGCCTTGCGAAGATATCGAGACGAGTTCGGGAAAATCAAATTTATCGATATTGCGATTTTGGCCTCGCGAAGAAGATTATAGCGCACACAAATTCGTTACGAATTTGAGAAAAACGAAATCCTAGAAAGTAGTTTAGTGAACTCGTTTTGAACTCGAAACACATAAGGGAAAAGAAGAAAAAAATAAGTAGGACCTAATAAACACAAAAACGATAACGAGTTCGAATCGAATTCGAATCGAATTCGTAGAGCGCGAATCGCATTAAACGAATTTTTTTTTTTTTTTTTTTTGAACGGGACTTGTTTATTGAATCTTCTTATTTATAAAGAACTAACAATAAGTTGTAGAATCTTAAATCTAATTTTACATAACTTTACAAAAGTTTTCGGTTGTAAAGTTTCTTGTATAAACGTGCCTCGGAGCGGGCTTAAGAACTCATATATAGTTGTTTGTACATAATATGTGCCACGGGATCGGGCTTAGATAATAAATTTTTATACAAGATAAACGTGCCTCGGAGCGGGCTTAAGAACTCATATATAGTTGTTTGTACATAATATGTGCCACGGGATCGGGCTTAGATAATAAATTTTTATACAAGATAAACGTGCCTCGGAGCGGGCTTAAGAACTCATATATAGTTGTTTGTACATAATATGTGCCACGGGATCGGGCTTAGATAATAAAATTTTTATTTTATTTTGTATTTTTTATTTGCATGGCGAAACAGTTTTTGCCAGTGAAGGAATTTACCGGAATCTGTTGTGTATCGATTTATAGCAGAGGCTACTCAGTTGCTTCCACAGTGGTGTGGCGATCATTTCTTCGTAGCCGGGAATGTGAAGAAGTGGAGGCTAGGCATCTAGCCATTTCGTTAGGATGACTTCTAAGTTTCTCGCTATAGATTGCCTTAAATCGCGAAATTTCATCTTTAACCATGGGTACATTGAGGTCGCGGTGGATGTTTTCGTTTCGGATAAACCATGGAGCACCTGTAATTAATCTTAAAATTTTCGATTGAGCTCTTTGTATTAGTTCTACAGTCGTGGAGCTAGCGTTGCCCCATAGCTGTAGCCCATACGTCCAAATCGGTTTGATAACACTTACGTATAAAAGCACCTTGTATTCAATGTTCAAAAGAGAGCGTGAGTTAATTAACCAATGAAGCTTAGAGGCTTTTAATTTCATGAGAGTTCGTTTGGCTTCAACGTGTTTGCGCCAAGTAAGACGTTTGTCCAAATGGAAATCTAAATAGTTTACATTGTCGGCCTGTGGTACTAAAATATTATTAATAGATACGGATAGGCAGATTCCCCTTTTAGGTGTGAATGTGACGTGCTTACATTTTTGCTCATTTACTTTTATACGCCAAAGAGCTAGCCATTTTTCAACTAATTTTAAATGCATTTGAAGGTTCCTAGCAGCTGAAATTGGGCATTTTTGCCGACTTATAATTGCTGTATCATCAGCAAAAGTAGATATTGTGGTGCTACTGCTTAAGGGAAAGTCTGTGGTGTATAATAAGTATAGGAAGGGGCCAAGAACACTTCCTTGGGGGACGCCTGCTTTTATTTCAATGTCTTGTGTTATATGATCCTTATATTTGACCCGAAATGATCTATTTTTTAAGTAAGACGCAAGTGTTTCATGTGTATTTGGAGGGAGGAGGCTCTTAATCTTGAGAATGAGGCCTTCGTGCCAAACTCTGTCGAAGGCTTGAGCCACATCAAGAAAAACTGCGGAGCAATACTCTTTATATTCAAATGCTTTCCTTATTTCGTTTGTTACACGATTCACCTGCTCAATCGTTCCATGATTTTTTCGAAAACCAAATTGGTGAGATGGAATAATATTGCTTCCATTAATGTAAGGAGTCAACTTGGAGAGCAATGCCTTTTCAAATAGCTTTGAGAGGCATGGAAGGAGGCTTATCGGTCGATAGGACGATACTATTGTAACGTCCTTGCCTGGCTTTGGAATCATAGTGATTAATGATCGTTTCCATGCAGCCGGAAAATGTGCATATTTAATTATTGAGTTGAAAAGCTTTGTGACAAAAATTATAGCAATAAACGGCATCTCTATAATCATTTTTTGTGTTATCTGATCATGACCTGGTGCCTTTTTCGGGGACAATTGGTGTTTAATGATTTCCTTTATTTCATTTGCGTGGAAGCGAATCGGAAAATTATGAGAATTTTGTTGTAGTGAAGGAGCTTCACCATGAATTGGGGGTGGATTAGGTTGAAACACAAAGCTCAAGTGCTTTGCAAATGTAGCCGCTATTTCTTCACTACTGCGTGCCCAATTGCCATTGGAGTCTCTAATCGGAGATTCACCCTGTATGGGTGTTTTTAAGGTTTTGTTCGCTTTCCATAACGACAATTTTCCTAACTTATGTGGTGAAAGATCAGAAACATAATTCTGACATTCCTGATCTTTTTCTCTTTGCAGCGCTTTTCTCAGCTCTTCTGTGGCTGCCTTTAATCTATGTTTGGCTTCTGGGGACCTATTTTGTTGCCATTCGCGCCTTTTCTTTCGCTTTTCTAGTACAAGTCTTTGTATTTCACTATTGGTGGTGAAATCTCTTTTTGTATTTTTATTATATGGTGGAGTTGAATTTTCTGCCGCTGACGTTAAAATAGAATTAAGTACGTTTACGGCATCTTCCACGTGATCTTTGCACTCTATTGTGTAGCTTGTGTGTATATGAGTGGCTATATATTTTTTAAATTTGAGCCAATTTGTTTTGGAAGACGTTAGTCCGAGGACTGGCTTGGAGTGAGTGGATGATTCCGAAAGTCGAAAATGCACAGGAGAATGATCTGAAGAAAGATCAAAGCTAGTCGTGGTTGAAACACTTGACCTATCTACTCCTTTGACAATGGCAAAGTCAATAAGATCTGGAATTTTTCTTTGGTCTGTGGGCCAGTAAGTTGGTTGGGAGGGTGACAATAAATCGAGCCTACCACCACTATTAATTAAAGTGTTATATAGTTGTCTACCTTTTGGATTGATCAGCCGTGAGCCCCAGTGGGTATGTTTTGCATTAGAGCCACCTGCAGCTAAAAATCTGTTGCCTAACGAACTAAATAGTTCTTTAAACTGCTGTTCACTTACAGGGTAGCGGGGTGGTGCATAAATAGCTGACAGAGTTAGGTTGCTGCCGTTCGTTTGTAAGCAGATGGATGTTGCTTGCAAGTAGGTTTTAGAGCAGGCATCTCCAAAATGGGAAAGGCATTTGTGTAAGTGAGCAAGAGAGCGAATGCGCTGAAAAAAATTTCAACACTAATTGCGTGCGCTCAATAAAGTTTTGAGTTTCCATAGCTTGTTAGTAAAAAATAAAATAGTTTTAATAAATCGATGAAATATAAGATTACTAGCGTGGAAAAACTTAACAAATAACAAATATTGGGCTGTATAAAGGTGTCATGTTCAATGCATTTTTCAAATTCTACCACACCGCCACAATTTCTTATCAAAAGAATACTTTTTAAATGTTTTGCGCTGCTTTGAACAAATGTATTTCAAATCTGAAAATATTTGTTCAAAATAAGTTGATGGGAAAAACGATAAAAGCCTTAAAGAAATTTCTCAAAAGCATTTGGGATCATAATGTAGGCTTTGCATTTCATTTTGATAAAATATTTTTTAAGTGTTTTTTAAAAAAAGGTTGCGCAGATCCGCTCGAAGTGTTTTCGTCGGGCGATTGCTACCGACTAAAGAAAGAGCGTAAGGCATACGTGTGAAGTGAGCGAGAAAAATTTTTCTATGGCGTGGAGGTCTCTGTTTTAGAGTATGAATTTAAACAGAAATGTTTAATTCTGCTGCGAATTAATATACCTGTACCACCATGAGCCTTACCATCAGGGTGATTAGTTTTATAGAAGTTGAACCCGGGAATATAAAAATTGTTTTTATCTGTCAGGTGTGTCTCTGAAATGAGCATTACGTCAATTGATTTATCGGAGAGATAGTGCATTAATTCTAGTTTGTGCTGGCCTATACCGTTAGCATTCCATGAACATATATTCAACATACTCATTTTTGGGAGATAAGAATTTGGAGCATTTGGTTTTGCGTCCGCACTAACTCCTGTAGTGTAGTTTGCATTGATGCCATAAATTGTGACATACATTGCGTCAAATTGAAAATTTTATTTTCCAAACTGCTATTCAGTTGTTTTGGTACATTCTGTGCGTTATTTACACCAGATTTTAAAGCATCAGCGTAGGATAAGCTGGGATTGACGGACGGAATTGATTTGGCTTGCGTTTGAGCCGATGAACGAGTTAGAAATACTTGCTTTTGAGAATTACAGGCGGCTTCTTTCTGTAAAACCAAACGATTTTTAAGCTCCTTATAAATAGGGCAGCCCCTGTAATTAGCTGTGTGGTTTCCGCCACAATTACTACACTTTTTCAAAATAAGATCGTTGCTACTCTTGTTATTGCAGACGGAAGAGTGATGAAACTCTCCACATATGACGCATACTACGCGTAAGGTGCAGTATGTCTTTGTATGACCATACTCTTGGCAATTTGTGCATTGCACAGGTCCGCTACGTTTAAGCGGTTCTTCTACTGAAATCCTACGGCTAAGAAGATACTGTAAACTATATACAGGGTGATTCTCATTTTTCCTTAATTTTACAGCATCAGGGCAGAGTTCAATTTTGAACATGGTCTGAGGGACTTTCTGTCTATTTATTATATTAATTACATGCTTGACCTGGAAGCCCTTTTCTTCCAAGGCCTGCTTAATTTCAGATGGCTCTATATCTGATTCAAGGCCTTTTATTACAACAGAAATGCCTTTGCTGCTCTTTAGTTGGTAAGTATAAAAACTCTTTTTGCTGTCTTCTAAGTTTTTAGCGACAATTCTATAATTTCTTTCATTATAAATTTGGATTTTTGTCTCGTGAATATTCCCACGAGTTAATGGCACGATATGGAAGCTATCTTTGCCTATCAGGCGAATGAGGCTGGCAACGAGGCTATTAGAGCTCCGCTCACGCAAATAAATTGGAGGCGGTTTGAATTCTCTAGTAGGCTGATTTTCGGATGAATTATCATTCGATTTGTCAGCTAGTGGAGCAAAACGGTTACCCGATAACATATTAGTGGGGGTGGATATCACTTCCGTTTTATTTAGTTTAGCCCTATTAGCGTGTTTTCCAGTTGGACTTCTTTTACGTTTAATTATATTAACGTAGCGATGCATGCCAATCAGCATCGCCTTCTGCTCGATTTGTTCTTTTGACTTATTGTTTGAGTTTAAAGATTCTTCTAAAGCTGCGTTACCTGAGGTCGACGCGTTTGTTGTTGTTGAAGTGCTGGTAATGGGAGGTGCTGTAGGATCAGCTAGATTTAAATTGCCTTTTTTTATGAATTTTGGAACTGTTTCGCCGGTGGAATTGGAACGTTGCCTCTGAAAATGGCTTTTCAACATAGAAAATTGGCTGTTAGCTGCGAACTGTTGAAAACTTTCGTTGTCGCGAAGGAATTGTTTGTTGGGTAGTTGTGAAACTTGATTTATAGCATCTTCTGTAGCTAAGAACCCATGGTTTGTGTCGACGCTATTTTTTGGAGGTGAACGAGATATTGGCATCACTTGATCCAGCTGACAGCTGAATCAGCTGCAGCAAACAGTTGTCTCTGTCTATAAAAGTGTTTTTGTAAACAAACAGGAATGAATGGATTTTGGAATATACTTAACTTTGAGGAAAATTTGATTTTAATTCCTCAACTCACTGCCCAAAAGCAGGGAATCGGCTGGACAACAATACTCAGCCGTGCGCGAGGAAATACGACTTAACTTGTAGTTTTCTGTCTAATCGGATGTCGGAATTTAAAAGTTTACTGGAGCGCTTAAAACAACACAGCCGAACGCGACAACAGTGTTGCTTCTTCTTTCGTTTTCGAGTTTTTTTTTGAGCTCAACTAAAAACTGAATTTTTTAATTTTAAAAATTTTTTAAACTTCATGAAGCTTACATTTATGTAACAAGAAACTGTTTTCTTAAAGCAAGGTATAAATCGTAGTTTTAAAAAAATTAATACTTTCTTGAAAATCAGTATTTCTTTGAATCAACACGAATGCGGGTATTGTGGTATAGGCTACCGATAGTGGCGAAAACATAATATTAAATGACACAACAGGTGAGGAATTTTCGGATTTTCCACCAACAAAAGAAGCTGTGTGTAATTATGGCGATAAAGCCTATGGGGACGATGCCGTTATTATAGCATGGGTCACATGTCTGCAATGCGAGCTCGTTTGGGCTCATGAAAAATGTATTCCAAATTTGCAACTCTTGCAAATAATCTTTTATCTTTCTAAAAACATAAATAAATAAATAAAACATAAACCACAACTTATTTATTAGAAAAAAAAATTAATTACAGGTGTTGTGGTATACTATACCACATTACCAGACCTGGTGTACCACATTACCCTCCAAATTTTGCAATTGCCGATATTGGAGTTTTTTTATATATTGATAAATATGTCAAAAACAAGGAGCCCCAACGCTTAAACAGTTAACGTAGTGTGTGCCTAACATTCATATTATATCATATTATACATCAACAGTATTTTAATCAGATAAAAATTGTAGTTGTTGGCGGCAAAAAACTATTAGGTATACCACATTACCCGCCCTTCCTCTAGTTTTGTTAATTTGTTTTCAAATCGGAAGGCATTCGACGTAAATATATTATAGAATCAAGCTAAACTTATAAACGAAAAAAAGTCATTCATTTCAATTCGGCGAAGACGGCGTAATGGGTAAGCAGACTAGAAACATGACTAGAAATCAAGAGGTTCGGTGTTCAAGTCCCACAGCCGGTGGATTCAAAAGCGTGGTTACCAGCAATAGAACAGTTTTTTTTTTTTAAGCCGAAAATAGTATTATAATAAGACTGTTAATTGAATTTTACATTAACTATAAAAATTATTGATTTTTTTGTTAATCGTCCGTTAACGATTCGAGAGCGATGAAAATCTCGATTCGCTAGCGATTCGAGTTAAGGCTCGTTAACGATTCGAGAACGATGAAAATCTCGATTCGCTAATGATAAGTGACTCTCTCAAGATATCGAAATCGTCTCGATATCGTCTCGAATTATCGTCGCGAAACATTTTTAAGAGAAAACGATATTGCCTCGATATCGTTTCGATATCGTTGTGTTTATTGGGAAGTGCGTATTTTTATTCTTAATGGTGATAAATTCTAAACTGTGTTGGAATCTAAGGAAGCTAAGCGCTCAGACGGGGTCGAGCGTAAAAACGTTCCTTTATTCCAATGCTGAGGTATAGGGAACCAAGCGCTCAGACAGTGTCGAGCGTATAATAGTCCCTATATTTCCTTTTTAATAAAAGATTGTACCTAAGGTTTACTCCTTTTATTTAATGTTTTGAATCCTTAGGTCTAAACAGAATTACTATATCCTAACTTGAAATTGCCCTATGCTTCCGAAGTCGTGGCCCGTGGGTGAGTACGCTCACAGAAGTCCCTTTCCAGTCGTCAAAGCTTCGTTTATATAGATCAATATTGCTGATCTTGCAATATTTAATATTCCCATGATCCGCGATCGTCGTCGATTCTTCCCGAACATATTGCATAATCTTGACTGCGACCTTCACCTGTAATTGTACCAACATTGCCATACTGTTGTTGTTTCCTTTACTTCCGTTAACTTAGTGGAGTAATTGTTGTTATTGCCAGCGATCGGATTGCAATTGTGCATTCGCTGTACCAGTGCTAATGTTTGTCAATCGTGCATAAACTGTGACTGTGTTGCTGCTGTTGTTGTTGCTAGCTGTCGCCCTGCAAATGCATGCACCGTGTTTGTGCTTAATGTTCTTTTAATTTCCAGCGATCGGGTTGCGCATATGCTTATGCTCGTGCTGGTGTTGTTGTTGTAGTAGCCAACTGTCTCTTTCAGCGGTTTTTGTTGGCCGTTGCTTTTCAGTAGCGTTGAATCACCTTGACGAGGAAATTCATGAGTGCAGGTCACTGCCTTTTGTTTGCAGTTTAAGGTGACCACATGTGAGTTTCGGAGAGACTCACAACAACTGTCAGCTGTTTTTTGTTTTCAACCGTTTTTCACAAGCGAAAATGCAATACAGAACATTCTGCATAGCTGCATTCAATTATTTTCCAGACAATTTTATGCACTTTCGCGAAAAAACCACCTACCTGATTTTTATACCCGACACACTCTGTGTCGAGGGTATATTGCGTTTGTTGGGTTGTGTGTAACACCCAGAACCAGTCGAGATAGACTATACAAAATATATATAGATATGATCAGCGACATGAGTAGGAACAAGTTCGAGAATGGACCCGATTGGACCATTTTTAGGGGTACCTCCAGTACTAGGGTCTGTTACGAAAATCACAAAAACTGCTCTAAAACCGATGTTTTTCAGAATATTTTGATGAAATTTGGCGTTTGAAAAAATTTAAGGCCAATTAATGTGATTTACAAAAATAAGAAAAATGGGCGTGGCAGAAGGGCGTTTTTCGAAAATTATCTCCTACTCCCGAAGCGCCTATGGGACTTGAACGAAAATTAGCACTTGTACTGCCTTTGTAGCCATAAACATCCTGCCCAAAAATTTTCCTGATCGGTCCATTGTTAAGGGTACCCCCAGTACTAGGGTCTGTCACAAAAATCTAAAAACTGCCCCAAAATCTGACTTTTTCCAAATATTCCGAATTCCGAAAAATTGGAAAAGTGGTCGTGGCAAAAAGGCCGTTTTCATCAAGAAATTAAACAAAAGTCGGTATATGGGGCCCCTTATGGCCTTAAACAACTCCTGATATTAAAAATTATTTGAACATATGTGTCTGGGTCGGGAATTTTATTGTCAGGCTTGCCTGACTATAAGACTCTTACTTGTTTTTGTTAGTGTGCTGCCCAATGATCCAAAAAAGGAGTTATTTAATTAATCTCTTTTCGTAAGGAAAATGAATTTAAATTTGTTCTCCAACTCTTTTTTGAATAACTTTTAAATATTGTTTTGAAATCTTCAAATGAATACATATATCAAATCAATCTACATAAAAGAACACTATAACATCCATAGGATTTGTATATTTTTCCTACATTAATATTCGCCAAATGTTCGCATAAAATTTTGAGAATGCGAATACGAATGTCAAGAAATATTTGAATATACGCGAATGCGAATATGCGCAACATCACTAATACTTACATGTGCGCTGAAGGCCTCTACGCTCTAAAGCAGCAAGTAAAATTCCTATACCAAACAATGAAGAAACAAGCAAGAAAGCGAAAGTCGTTCAAGCCCGACTTTGAAATACTCAGCGTCCCGACATTATTAGCGCACTAATTTACGAAAATCTCCATTTGTGGGCGTGGCATTGGGCGGGCTAAATAACTTTTTTTCCTGCACCTATCGTTCACCTTGGTCAACCTATGTTGCGAATTTGAAGCTTCTACGCCTTTGACTTCTTAAGTTACGAAAGATCTTCATTTGGAGGCGCGGCAGTGGGCGGGCTAAATAATTTTTTTCCTACACCTTTTATTCGCCTTGGTTAACCTATGTTGCGAATTTGAAGCTTCTACGACTTAAACTACCCAAGTTACGATAAAGTCTTATTTGTGGGCTTATTTTTGGGCGTGGCTCGAGGAGGTCCACTTTTTCCGGATTTGTCTCTTTTCGTAGTTTACCAGTGTATCAAATATCAATGAAATGTGTTTAGTGGTTCGCAAGTTACAAGCACTTTACTGAAAACACATTTAATTCATTTGTGGGTGTGGCAGTGGGCGGATGTCTCCCATTTTTTCTTAGGATCATACTCGGATCCCGATATACCTGTGTAACAAATTTCGACTTGGTTGGTCCAGCCGTTTCGGAGGAGATCCGACCACGGACAGACGGACGGACAGACGGACGGACAGACGGACGGACAGACGGACGGACAGACGGTCAGACGGACATGTCTAAATCGATTCAGTGTTTGATCCTGTTCAAGAATATATATATATGTCTATATCTATGGAGCCAAGTTCTGGCTGTTACAAGATTCGCACAAACAAATATACCCTGCTTACGCTGGGTATAAAACAATTAAGTACTTTGACTTACTTTCGCTACATGAACGCATACGCTAATTACAAGTAATCGGACTCACAGGGTTGCATTTAAGTCAAACATTTTCTATATTTCTGTCGACCTGCCATCGAAATTTCAACTATAATTTCCTTTCTTCAAAAGAATTAGCTCGATACTTCCTTTCAATTTACTTTAACAGCGTTGAGCCCTTAAAGTGCGAAGTCAGCTAATATGACTTCCAGACTGTCAACTTAAAATCTGAATTTAGCTCCTTAAGTTGAATTTAGAAAATACCCATTCAGACTGTAAATTCTGAGTTTACGAGCTCACACGCCTGTTCGAACTTAAATTAGATGTTTGCTTTGATTGATCGAAAAGATATCGTGGTATAGTGGATAGGCCTCCGCCTTGGAACCCGAAAGGCTGAGGTTCGAATCCGGGCGCAAACAAGATTAATTGGGGAGAAAGATATTTCATTTATTTTTATTATTAAAACAAACGAAAATTCATTTCACCTCTAAAGATTTGAAATAAGAAGCAAACAGGTAATTTCATCGTTGTCAAAATAGGTAGTGAAATGTAAGGGTTGCAGCAACGAATGCCTAAACTCATGAGTTTATTTCTGAATTTAAATACCCTAAACTCAGTTTAAACTCACTACTAAAGTCTACTTAAGGTACTAAATTCAGTTTAACGCAATAGTCTGGAAACCATATAAGCAGAATATCGGGCATGTGACAGAAATCGAATACGACAGAAAACGTTCAATTTCAGTTAAGCTTTCATACAAATGTAAGCGAAATCGAACGTTTTCTGTCATATTCGATTTGTATCACATGCCCGTATACTGGAACTGGAAAAGCATGCGAATTTTCATACTTAAAGATGTTTTAAAGTATCGATTTTACAACCGCAGCCCCCGGAGTACAGACGATGATTTTAAATAAGTTTTAATTATGTACGAATTGACGGATACTTTGATAGCGCCAAAGTATTATAAGTTACCTAAACTGCCCTTATATATTTGCAAAACCCTACTAATCTAAAACTTTCAGTCTTGCAGCACCAAATTTTGTTTTGTTTTGATTGAATGCATGTATACGTCTGTGTAGTTTCTGAATTTAATAATTAATTGTTTTTTCGTGATATCGTCGGAAATAAGTGTCGCCTAAAAAAATATAATATCTCGGCCGCATCAGGAAGTCATTTTACGTAAATATATGTATATTTCTTTTTCTCTGCAAAGATTACTATACCCTTTTTTGCGAACTTCAATTTAAGTCACACGGATTTTATAGCGGTTTTTAACTTTTTCTCGACTAGGTCCCCTGTCGCTATCGTTTCATAAAGAACTTCGTTCTAAAATGGAAAATTAAATTTCCGGCAGCCGGATATCCGCTTATCCGGCCTGGAAACCAGCCGGATGTCCGGTATACGGCTTTCCGGGATACACTATCCGTTGCAACACGACTCAAAATCACCGTCAATGTGTGCTTAAGACTTTTGAAAATTTCATTTTTGAAAGCGACGAAAAATATGTCTAATTTTTAAAGAGAGGCAAAGTGTTTTCAACAACATTGCCAAGTATTGCTGTTGGCAAAAAGTTTCTGATGAGAAAAAGGCAGATATATCCAGATTACTGGTGAAGCATAGAGAGATTTTAATGGTTTGGAATTATTTAAGACGCTGTTGGTCGGAGAGCAGCCAACTCCAGGAATTGAACAGTTTCAAGTTGACCCACTTGTGGATATTTGTGATTGCTGCGAAGAAGATTGCGCTGTCAGAATTAAAGTTTAGAAAATAAAATAATATATCTGAAATTACTTTTTTGCCGTGCTTTTAATATTATATTTAGATAAAAAAGTAACATTTATTTGTACGTCATAACCAGAGAGCAACTTTTTACAATGGTCCCACCAAAACGCTACAATTCCAATGAGTTGCACCAAAACGTAACATTTTATTTATGAGTCTCAGGGCTTTGAATGCAAATAAAATCATCCCTGCGGGATATTTGTTCTTTCATTACCTTATTCTTCGAAGAATTCATCGAAGAAATGAGCATTGAAGCAGCTTTTACGCAAAAGGTTATGCATACAGAGCGAAAAATGTCACCTTAAAAAAGTAGATTTACGTCTTAATAAATATGATGAATTGAATCTCTGTGTGGCGTAATGGACATCGTATTGGCTTAGCAATGTAAAGGGCTGGGGATCGATTCCTGTCGCAGGCTAAAGAAAAAACATGTAGAAAAACGGGGACTTGAAAGATGCAAGAATGTTTAAGGAATAAATTCTCCTGTGCCAGCTATTAAGTAGAGTCTCCATCGCGCCTTCAAAAGCGTCATACACAGGCTCTTTGAAACAAGTTTTTACACCCGACACACTCTGTGTCGAGGGTATATTGCGTTTGTGTGGTTGTGTGTAACACCCAGAACCAGTCGAGATAGACCATGCAAAATATATATAGAAATGATCAGCGTCACCAGGAGATTCAATTAAGCCATGTCCGTCTGTCTGTCTGTCCGTCTGTCCGTCTGTCCGTCTGTATACAGTTATCTTATCGAAGGAGTTGAGCTATCTTCACAAAATGACATGAGTAAGAACAAGTTCGAGAATGGACCCGATCGGACCATTTTTAGGGGTACCTCCAGTACTAGGGTCTGTTACGAAAATAACCAAAACTGCTCTAAAATCGAAGTTTTTCAACATATTTTGATGAAATTTGATAATTGAACATGTTTCAAGGCAAGTAATACGATTTCCAAATTTTTAAAAAGTGGGCGTGGCAGAAGGGCGTTTTTCGAAAACTATCTCCTACACCCGAAGTTGAACGAAGTTTGGCACTTATGCTTTCTTTGTAGCCATAAACATCCTCCCAAAACATTTTCTTTATCGTTCCAATATCAAGGGTACCTCCAGTACTAGGGTCTGGCACAAAAATCTCCAAACTGCCCGAAAATCTGACTTTTTCGAAATCTTTGATTGAAATTTAGAATTTGATCGGTTTCGAATAAAATTTAAAAAATTTGGAAACGTGGGCGTGGCAAATGGCCGGTTTTCATTTAACAACTATTTAACAACTATCGGTATATGGGGCCCCTATTGGCCTTAAAAACCTCTTGAATATTTTTTTTAGTGGTCCGGTTTTTGGGCGTGGTTCAAAAATTATTTAAACATGTGTGTCTGTGTCGGATATTTTATTGTCAGGCTCGTCTGACTATAACACCCTTACTTGTTTAAATTGTGTCTTGTCCGACCGGAATTTGAACCCGCTGACATCGGCGTGTTAGGCACTTTCTCTAACTTATTTTAAGGAATGCCTACTTGTTTGTATAAAAGTATACTTCGATTATGCTTTTGCCGAAGAATTCTTCGATTACACTGTCGTATTAGAATTGTTCAACTAAATGGTAAGCGAAAGAGATAACGAATGAATTTTCAATGACATCGCCATGGTAATTTTCATCGATTTTGGTAAGTGGTAGACATGTGCTGTATAGATAATCTCGCTCGCTTACCAATGTCTATCATATCCCTTAAACAAGGAATTTTTTCCCTCTGTGCAATAGACATTGCTTTAGAGTTTAATGGTGCAATTTAAATTTCTCAAATTGTGTAAAATGATTTATGATGGAAATGTTACGTTTTGGTGAGGACCTCCACATTTTAGAGTATAAAAAAAAATCACGAAGAGAGAGCTTTCTCAAAGCTTCAGCTTCCTTCACTCAGGAGAGAGTTGTCAACTCGTCAATCGAGTTCTATAAATAGACATTTAGGGAGAAAAGAGCAACGAAATAATTCATTTAGAGTAAACGAACTATTTTATTAGAAACAAAGGAAGATTTAAAAGAAATGAAATTTTTAAACGAAGTTCAGTTGGCGCTTTTGTTGTTTGCTTTGAACGAATTATTTTTTTGCGTGCAGGAATATATATCGTTACCTTAATATTGAAAAGCCCTAAATGGAGCATTCTACACAAAATGATACTTTTGTCCCGTACAAACAGGCAAAAACTAATATAATTACTCAAAACCTTTGGAAAGGGCACCTTATATCCTGTAAAATATCTTAATATGAGTACATTAAAAAATTCTTTTCATAAAATTAAACATTTCAACATAAAAAATATCATGAATATTTTTGGTCCGGTACGTCGAATGCTCCAACTAAAAAATTTAAAATTTTACAGGAGAGAGAAAAAACTTAATGAAAACCATAAAAATAAAGAAATTATATTTCTTTTGATGCAGTTTAAGTTTAAGACCATAGAAAAATGGAGTACTCAAACAAAATTTTTTAATTTATACCCAGCGTAAGCAGGGAATATTACTTTTGTGCGAATCTTGTAACAGCCGGAACTAAGCTCCGTAGATAAAGACATATATATGTGGCAAGCCACTTCATAAATATTAATCTTAGTAGCTATGAGTTATGAAATGTTGTTTTCCTTATTCCTAAATTTAAAAAGAATAAATCAGTTCTTACATGCTATTCGGATTTTACGATTATTATTCATTCAAACATTAAGAGTCCTGTAGCAAGGAGAGGGATTTAACGATACTCCTAGTTAAAGGAGTCCCTCATATTTATATATTCTTGGTCAGGATCAAAAACTGAATCTCTTTAGACATGTCCGTCTGTCCGTCTGACCGTCTGTCTGTCTGTCCATCAGTCTGTGTTCGGATCTCCTCCGAAACAACTAGACCAATCAACTCGAAATTTGGCACACAGGTATATCGGGATTTGAGTATGGTCCCAAGTAAAAATGGGAGACATCCGCCCATTGCCACACCCACAAATGAATTAAATATGTTTTCAGTAAAATACTTGAAACTGGCGAACCACTGAACACCTTTCATTGATATTTGGTGTACTGGTAAACAACAAAAAATTACATATCCTGCCAAAAACTGGACGTCGTCCTATTCGAGCCATGCCCACAAATAAGCCCACAAATAAGGGTTTATAGTAACTTGTGAAGTAAAAGGTGTAGAAGCTTCAAATTCGCAGCATAGGTTGACCAAGGCGAATGCAAGGTGTGAGAAAAAAATTTATGTGGCCCGCCCACTGCCACGCCCACAAATGGAGAGGCAAATCAGAGTGCGCCAATAATGTCGGAACGCTGGGTATTTCAAAGTCGGGCTTGACCGACTTTTGCTTTCTTATAAATAACTAATTAAATAACCAAAACGGCTCCCTTTTAATTCAATTGGATTTGAGATTGGAAAACATATAAATCCAAGAATTCGAATTAAATATTTTCCAAGCCTAAACAAGCAGTAACAATCCGATGTAGACGGGTTCAATCCCCCGTTATTTTATTTTATTTATTTTTTTTTAATACTTAGGTAGATAATAGTGGCTCTGGGATAGCGTGGGGATGCGTGCTATGCTCTTGATCCCAGGATTCGAGGTTCGATTCCCCGCTCAGGCGAAACGGAGTGTAATGTTCCAAGCCTAGCACTGGTTTTTCAAAAATCGCATGTTAGGGGCACACTACAAAAAAGACATACACTCACACAAACACATGAAAACCTCCTTGGTATCACAATGGGCCGATTAACGGCCTAAGTGGCAGCCACTTCAACCTACCTACCTAGGTAGATAATAATATAACATTTAAATAATATTTCAATAACTAGCTTGCATCCAAGCATTTATGGAAAAAGAAAAATAAATTTTGTTAAGCACATGTGTATTAATTATAATTAACTTACTGGGTGGAATCGCTCTCCCTGCTCATCGGATTCCGTTGGTAATTGTTTTGAACATTCGTTGATATATTTATTGAGAAAATGCAATTTCAAAGTCATTGATACGCCTAGAGTTTTGAACGCTCCAATGATTTTCAAGAAAAAAGCAAAAAAAAACCACGCAAAAACCCCAAATTTCTTGATCATTTTTAAATTTGAAGCCTGAAGATGAAAAGTTACAGAGTTTTTGTATACAAGTGTATTGTAGATCATTTTATGGACTTCAACTTCTCGGAAGACACAAAAGTGATATTTCCAATATTTTTCTAGATATAAGCATTACGAAGAAGGCATGTTGTTTAAAACGCCCCAAAAATGGGAGTGGCCATAAAACGAAAAGTTTGCCTAATAATTCAAAATCCAGCTAGGAGTGAACTTCTACTATGCTAATCTTTCAAACGCTCAGGTGCTTATGTAGCTGATTTTTTGACTGTCGCACTGTGTTATGCATTACATTTTTGACCACCGGATAGGAACCTAAATTTATAACTGCCAACTTCCTTTCGGCCCTCTACTAAGTGGATCAAATTTTACCTCAAATATCTTTCTAGGTCCCAATTTTTCCCCTCAACATTTTTTCGCCCGCGACAGGAATCGAGTTCGAGCCCTCCAGGTTGCTAATAGCAACACGCTTCAGTACGCTACCGAGAGATCTCATTCGCGAGCGCTAGATTTAATATATTAACGTTCGAAAAAATCGAAATGTTTGCTGGAATGTCATATAGGGCTTTTTGAGTGTGAATTTCTTAAAAATAATTTTAAGTTAGGGTGTTTTAATCAAGTGACAGGTTGTTCGTTTATCGCATAATAGATCAGATTTTTTTTCCTTTAAGACAAGCAGGAGTGATATCTTCCATACAATGCTTTCATCTTTTAGGAATTAGCACATAATTGGTATTTATGTCGGTTTTGTAATAAATGAATTGTGAAGGGCCGTTACGCGTTTTAACAGCGAAAATTTACCAAAATGCACGTAAACCTTCGTATCAAACCGATATATCCCTATATGTATATCCGTTATTTTTGATCTAAAAACCTTAATTTTTTTTATCATGGTGTATTTGGGGGCGGTTTATCGAAATATGCAAAAAATTTAATTTTGGAAAAAAATTTAGTTGGGGCCTTTCTACATTAAGGTAACGATATATAATATTTGTCTATATCACCGTCGCATAGTTCTAGGTGTTACAAGATCCTTAGAAAACTAATATAGTCTGCTTACGATAGGTACCTATAAAAATCCTGTCTGCTTAAAAGGCTAATTTCACAATGAAGATGTGAGTTTCCGCTTTAGATACCTACACAATGAACATGGAAGCCTTATGTAAAGCGCAAACTGACTACTGGAGCATCGTTACATTTTGAGAGCAGGTGGCATTGAATCCTACGTACGAAACCGCTTAACAAACTCTTGCCAATAACAAAGCAAAACCAAAGAAAACAAAAACATTCAATTTACAGCAGTGTTAAACAAGTTTGTGACCGAACTTTTTTCACTTTATATCCATCTGCTATCCCTTAAGCCGTTGACGGTCACACATGCGCAATATAAAGCGCTTTGACTTTATTCTTTGCCTTCTTAAATTTGACTTTTGCATTCGTTCGGTCAGCCCAATGGCTTCATTCAATTTCTTGTCGCAAAAAAAAAAATTGGAATTCCGAAAGTTCCTGGACAGAATACTTAAACAAACAAGTAAGGGTGTTATAGTCAGGCGAGCCTGACAAAAAAATACCCGACACAGACACACATGTTCAATAGCTTTTCATATCAAGAGTTATTTAAGGCCATAAGGGGCCCCATATACCGACTTTTGTTAAATTTCTTTATGAAAACTGCCCGTATGCCACGCCCACTTTTCCATTTTTTTAAAATTATAATCGAATGCTTAACTATACGCTGAAATTCTAAGTTTCATTAAAATATTTCGAAAAAGTCCGATTCTTAGGCAGTTTTGGATTTTTGTGGCAGACCCTAGTACTGGTTCCCTTAATAATGAACCGATCAAGGAAATTTTTTGGAAGGATGTTAATGACTGCAAATGAAGCATACGTGTCATTTTTTGTTCAAGTCCCACTTGAATTTCAGGTGTAGGAGACAATTTTCGAAAACCGGCCTTCTGCCACGCCCACTTTTTCAATTTTTGAAATTCATATTTCTTGCCTTTAACTATGATCAAATGTCAAATTTCATCAAAATATCTTGAAAAACTTCTATTTTAGAGCAGTTTTTGTGATTTTCGTAACAGACCCTAGTACTGGAGGTACCCCAAAAAACGGTCTGATCGGGTCCATTCTCGAACTTGTTCTTACTCATGTCCCCGTGAGCACGCAAACCAAATTTTGTCAAGATAGCTCAACACCTTCGATTAGATAACTGTATACAGACAGACGGACAGATAGATGGACAGATAGACGGACAGAAAGACGGACATGACTAAATCGAATCTCCTGGTGACGCTGATCATTTCTATATATATTTTGTATGGTCTTTCTCGACTGGTTCTGGGTTTTACACACAAACGCAATATACCCTCGACACAGAGCGTGTCGTGTATAAGAATATAAGGACGTCTGGGTTTTCGTGGTTTACTACAATGTTAATGGTCCTATTTGTTGGTCGCGATTTAAAAATTATTTAAACATGTGTGTCTTTGTCGGGCCCTTCACAGAAAATAAAATGTATGAAAAAAACTACGAGAGAATTTCGTAGTTTAGTTAACGAAAGATTTTCGTACAATGTACGAACTTTTCGTATATAATACGAATTTTCCGTGACAAAATGGTTTCGTAAGCGAAAATACGGATTTTTTTTCGTTCATTGTACTAAAATTAAGTACATATTACGAAACAATTTCGTAATTTGTGAAGCGCACTTTACTTACAAATCTTTTTGTACATATTTCGAAAGCATTCGTACTATATACTATATACAAATGCCTAATAGCGCGTTTTTATATGGTGTTTAACTCTGATATGTTTAGCTAAACACTTCGAGCGGTTCCACGTATGCGAGGTGTCTAAGTTTGACAGCTGTTTGTTTATTTACAATTGCAAGCAGTGTTGCCATTTGTAAGAAAATCACTTGAAGGGAAAGAGGGACAGAATTATTAAATTCGGCAAAATGTAGGGAATTCGTGGTATATTCTTAAATATTAAGAGATATTTTGAATATAGTTTCTTGTCGATCAATTAAAACGACAAAATAAACATCTCGTCTCGTGGAGTTGGAAGTGGAAAACCCAGTAAAAATGAGAGCCAAAGGGTTTTTTGTGGTTACGCCGAATTTTTTTCATAACCTAATGAAAGCTTATAATTCTTACACCGTTTAAAAGATATTTTCTCCTATGCATAATGACGAAAAATATTTTTAAACCAATCTATTTAATTACCTTCATAATTTGTTCAAAATTTTTATAAAACCTATGAGAATTTCATAGGTAATAGCCGATTGCTATACCAAATAAAGTTTAAATTCCTTTCGCATACTACGATGAAGACATACTGCTGAAAACTATAAGCTTTCATTAGGTTATGAAAAAAATTCGGCGTATCCACAAAAAACCCTTTGGCTCTCATTTTTACTTTCGCTTTGGTGGGCGGGACACGCCTATTTAAAATTAAATCAACAACGTTTATTTCCTTTTAGAATTGTTTGTCCTAAAGCCTGGCCTTTCACTGACTTAGAAATACGTATCAGAATTGTGCGTGGCACACCAAATTTTAAACTTCAAGATGTCCTATAGGATATTTAATCAATACAGAACAAAAAAACTTATGAAGAACGAAATGCAGAGCTGATGACGTTTATTTTCGACGTAAAAAATAAACGTCCCAGAATAACGGTTGTTTTCGACGTAAAAAATAAACGTCCGAGAATAACGTTTTTTTTCGACGTAAAAAATAAACGTCCCAGAATAGCGTTTATTTTCGACGTAAAAAATAAACAGCCGAGAATAACGGTTATTGGGAGCGGAAAAAATAAACAGCCGAGAGTAATGGTTATTTCTGGCTGGTTTAAAAAAAAATCAAAAAATTATAAAGCAGGATGTTATCAAACAGCGCACAATGCAAGGACAAGAATACTGTATGTAAAATATTTCTACGACTTTTCCTTCATAAGGCTTTTTTGGGTAAAAAATTTCAAAATAACCGTTTTTTACGATCCCTGGTTTTTTCATCATTTCGTACGTAGACTTTTGTATGTACACTGTATGTACAGTGACCGACAAAAGTCTACGTACGAAATGATGAAAAAACACACTAAAATTGACTAAATCGATTGAATTTTTTTCAAATAGTTTCTATTCTATGTATTTTCATCGACCACATGATTTTCTCATTAATTTTTATCGATTCCAATTCAATAAATGGTTAAAAATTTAGAAAAATTAAGTTTTTTTGGGTCTTTGGGCATATAATTTTGAATTTCAAATATCACGTAAACAAGAGCT
Organism: Chlorops oryzae; assembly: GCA_020466095.1. NCBI lineage: Eukaryota > Metazoa > Arthropoda > Insecta > Diptera > Chloropidae > Chlorops > Chlorops oryzae. The sequence goes on along the minus strand of CM035807.1, from coordinate 64,750,970 downwards.
AACCTAAAAAAACGACTAGCATCATTGAATTCAGCGTACTCGAATTAGGTTTTTCCCCCAGGTCCCCGGCTTGACGCGAAAACAAAGTTTAAAATTCGAGCACAGTGTAATTAGATAAATATTCAACGCAAAGTATTTCGTCTTTACCTTCCATTTTCGTTTTTTGTTTTGATTTTCTTTTGAGTTAGATATGCATGAAATTCCGATACGAAAAGTCGACTTTTTTCCTATCGATGACAGTGTTTATGAGGTGTTAAAGAGATAAACACTTTGTTATCGCGTTTAACTTTTGCTGGCAAAACACGAGTTTTACACCTCGTTTAGGGCCCTAAACGCTTAAACGCGAGTTAAACTCCATATGGAAATGCACTTTAAGAGAAGTACGGAAGCCATTTCTACAATGCACAGGGGTTTAATATCCAGTTTTTGAGGAATAAAATAGAAGCAGTTGTTGTAGATCAATAATTTTTCGCACATGTATTTCTCTTGGCAATATTAATAAAGTATGAAAGTTTCACAACAATCGGCCACGCCCACCACAAACCTCCCATACACCTCAAAAAGTTTTTTTTTATATAAAACTTATTTTTTTGTCGGAACTCATTAAAATTTTGCCAAAATCTAAAAAACAAGACTATAAACGCACCCCGAGAATTTCATCAAATTCGGCCACGCCCACCACCCACGTCCCAAACATTTTTTTTTCATATAAAAATGTATTTTTTGTCGGCATTGCTCAACATTTGGCCCAAACTCTAAAAAATAACACTATAAACACACCCTGAGAATTCCTTTTTATACCCAGCGTTTTTGGAGGGGAACATTTAAAACTAGTGAGGCTGTTATAGTCAGGCAGACCTGACAATACAATACCCGACACATACAAGGTGCGACAACTTGTCGCCGACAAGTATGTATTAAAGGGCTCAACGCTGTTAAAGTAAATTGAAAGGAAGAAACGAGCTCATTCTTTTGAAGAAAGGAAATCAGATATGAAATTTTGATGTCAGGTCGACAGAAATATAGAAAATGTATGGCTTAAATGCAACCCTGTGACGCCGATTACTCGTAATTAGCGTATGCGTTCAAGTAGTGGAAGTAAGCCAAAGTACTTCTTTGTTTTTTCTGCATGTGTTTGGTATAGGAAAATTACTTGCTGCTTTAGAGCGTAGAGCCCTTAAGACTCAAACCATAGCTCAGCAACCAAGCACCATCTATCTGTAAGCACATGCGTTTTCAAGCCTCAACCTTCCTCTACTAACTGTCAAAACTTCATGGCATTTGGTTGGCATTTAATGGTTTTATACCCAGCGTAAGCAGGGTATATTAGTTTTGTGCGAATTTTGTAACAGCCAGAACTAAGCTCCGTAGATATAGACCTATATATAAATTCTTGATCAGGATCAAAAACTGAATTAATTTAGACATGTCCGTCTGTCCGTCCGTTTGTGTCCGGATCTGCTCCGAAACGGCTGGACCAACCAAGTCGAAATTTGGCAGACAGGTATATTGGGATTCGAGTATGCTACTAAGTAAAAATGGGAGACATCAGCTTACTGCCACGCCCACAAATGAATTAAATGTGTTTTCAGTAAAATGCTTATAACTTGCGAACTATTCAACACCTTTCATTGATATTTGGTGTACTGGTAAACTAACAAAAAGGGACATATCCTGGGAAAAGAAGGACGCCGTCCTCCTTGAGCCATGCCCACAAATGAGGGTTTATTTTAACTTGTGAAATAAAATGCGTAAAAGCTTCAAATTCACAACATAGGTTCACCAAGGTGAATGAAAGGTATAGCAAAAACATGTATCAGGCCAGCCCACTGCCACGCCTACAAATGGAGATTTTTCGTAACTACCGAAGTAAAAGGCGTAGAAGCTTCGAATTCGCAACTTAGGTTGACCAAGGCAAATGAAAGGTGTAAGAAAAAAATTAATGTAGCCCGCGCACTGCCACGCCCACAAATGGAGAGTTTTCGTAACAAAGTGCGCCAATAATGTCGGGACGCTGAGTATTTCAATGTCGGGCTTGACCGACTGTACCTTTCCTACTTGTTTGAGATTCATTTTGTAAAACACGTGTTCGTTTGATGGCAAAAGTTTAACATGGAACAAAGACAGGTCATTAAGTTCCACACACTCACTGTTCGTCAATTTTTGGATCGGAATCAGGTCTGTGTCTTAAATCACCCGCCGTATTGAACTAATTTAAATTTGTCAGTTCTTGGTAACTCATAGCATGTTTCCACATAGTGAATTAACTAAATGAATTAGAGTTATTTCGGACATTTAGAAGCGAATAATTACGATTATTATTGAAAATATTGGTTCAGGAGACTAAAAACAAATAATATTGTTGATAAGATTTGATGCAGTGGCTTTACAGACTCTAATCCATATGGTTAATTCACTATGTTAATTCAATGTGGAAACATGCTATTAGTGTCATTTATCCATATGGTTCTTGTTTCGCTTGGGTCTGTTGTCTTAAAATTAAATAATTAAAATTTGATTTCTCTCTAAAAAAAAACCAAAGGGTAAAATATCTGAGAGCCTTATTCTGCAAAAAAAAAAAAAAAAACCTGATTTCGTTGTTTTTCTATACTTTTCTTAAGAGGAACAATGTAACCATTTTGAACGAAATTTTTCTTTCTATCATGTCAACATTGACGAAACCTTTTTCGCATTTTGCGAATACTAAAAACGTGTTTTGCAGTGTAAAATTAATTCCACGGTGTGTATCCCTTTCAATAAGATTGCTTTTATCCAAAAAACGGTAAGCATAACAAAAAACTATAAATATTGTCGAAGCATGATTTTTCTAGTCCCATCCGTGACAATAAAACATTAAAATTTATATTATTTCTTACTGACTTTTAGGTTATGTCTGAAACTTCTCATTTTTTGAGGTAATGTTACTGAGTACGTTTTCCTTTAAATTGTTGTTCTGTTCTGTGTTTTGTTCACAGATTGTATCAAAATGCAGTTGTGTCCCACACGTGACGGTCAGGGGTGCGACCAAAATTGACATGGGTGAGACATCTCTTACAGTGGTCTTGCTGTGATTAAAAACAAGTGAAATATATTTAAAACTCTTAAATATTATTTTATACATTATTTAATTTATTTGCTGGTGCTGGTTTTCTTTTGCTTTGTTTCATTAGGTGCTTTTTCAATCTTCCGAAAGACAAAAGGTGGAATTTGACACGTTCACTTCCTAATATTCAATCTCATCATTATTTCAAAGTGGCCAATAAAGATAATTTAATAACATCCCTTACGGATCACTCAAAACCTGTAACATGTAAGGCCTTTCAACCAGAGCTGTAAATAAATCAATCTTTTAAAGATTGATTCAAGAATCAATCACAGCCTGATTGGAAAAAAAATATTTAATTCATTTTATTTGAAAATCACGAAGATTTAATTCTGAATTTTTTCTTTGATGATGCCTTAAGGTGATTTATAAATCACTTTGCTGCAAGCAATTGATTTATATTTTGAATTGTCAATCATTTGATTTAAATTTTAAAAAATTTTAATCATTTGAATTAAATCAGAATGATTTCAGTCCTGTGATTTAAATCCAAAAAGATTTAAATCGTTTTTGAATTAAATCAGAAAAATTTCAATCATTTGATTTAAATCCAAAAATATTTAAATCAGTGTTGATTTAAATCAAAAATGATTTAAATCACTCTATTTAAATCAAACAAATAAGAGTGATTTAGTCAGGTAAGCCCGACACTACAAACCCCCATTAGTGCACTTTATACTTCACTTACACTATCTGTTTAGTGATAATGCATTTTTTATATCCACTACCAATAATACTTAGTGGTAGTTAACCAATAAAACTCCACTACTAGAGTCAGTTGCCCAAAACACTAATCCGGGGCTCATTCAGATTTCGTCTTGACCTGGTTCTTCACTTGCAATTCCTATAAATAGAATATATAGCAGGTTCTATAAAATTGTTAAAAAGTTCAGCCTAGCTTAAACTTTTTGAAGGTTAAAACTTTCAAATGATAGTCGCTATAAGAGTTTAAACCAGGTTTAACAATTTTGTATCAAATTTTTGAAAAATTCAAATAAAGCAAAGGCATTTGATTGAGTTAAACTCGATGAAGATATGAAACAAACTTAAATACATACGTATTGTATTATGTTTCATATCAAACAGTGTGTTCTAAAATTTCGAAAACTGGCACTGCCACTGCCTTATTTTAATTCAGCTTTAAAAAATATATTCAAACATTTAAACTTTCGAAGTTCTCAAACCAATTTGAGGACAACTGGTCGATAGGAAAGCGTTTGAAATTCAAAAGATAAATTTTCAACAGGGATGCTAAATGAATAATTTACTATGAACTTTTATTTAAAAAACCAAAAACAGGATGCGGTTAAAGCGAATGGAACCTAAGATTAATGCAGCTGAAACATAAATGTTCATACAAATACAGCCAAGAATGCTGCCGTAGCTTATTTTTGTGCGGGTAACTTACATGTGCGCTAAAGTGCGCAAGCAGCTAAGCAAAATAAACTGTATACGCAAATCGATGCGATAGCTTATTTCAAGTCGCAAATGGAATGGTTGTTTGCACTTATTTCCTTTTTCAGTTTAATTGGTATGTTGGAAATGCATTTCCGAACCTTTCAGTTCATTTTTCCTAATCAAAAACTATAAAAAAACCGTTCCAATTGCGACTCGAAATAAGCTATCGCATCGATTTGCGTACCGCATCGCAATACAGAGTAAGGCCCCAGATATCATGTTTTAATTCTACACGCAGTCTTAATACATATGTACTTATCGCAGTCTGTATAAATGGATTAAGAGAAAGTATTCTGCACATTTTCAAAAGCATAATGGAGTCTCATATGACGAGAAGTTTTTATGATTCCAAGAATAGACCCTACCGCTGGACGTATTCCTTAAACTGAGCTCATTCTCCAATCTGATCTCACTCACGTCTTCATCAATATATACAGACAGACAGACGGGTGATCATGGCTGAAGCGACACATTTACTGAGTGACACACACACCCGCACAAACGTTATATACATACGTTCCCAAAAAATTGAGTCGAGTGTAAAAAACACTTTAAGTGTGCAGCTGTACAGTATAAAGTTATTGAACTCTCTGCGGTGCCTGATTGTACCACTTGTGGCAAACATCTTGTTCTGCCACATGTTTATACCCGACACACTCTGTGTCGAGGTAAATTACGTTTGTGTGGTTGTGTGTAACACTCAGAACCAGTCGAGATAGACCATTAAAATATATGTATATAGAAAAAGTCAGCGTCACAAGGAGATTCGATTTATACATGTCCGTCTGTCTGTATACAGTTTTCTTATCGAAGGAGTTGAGCTATCTTAACGAAATTTGGTATGCGTGCTCACGGGGACATGAGTAAGAACAGCAATTGGAGACCCAGTAACCCGATCGGACCATTTTTAGGGGTACTCCGGAACTAAAGTTGATGTTTGAACATGTTTAAAATGCAAGTATTATGATATTCATATATTGGAAAAATGGGCGTGGCAGAAGAGCGTTTTACGAAAATTATCTCCTTCACCCGAAATTGCAATGGGACTTGACCGAAATTTGGCACTTATGCTTTTTTTGTAGCCATAAGCATCCTCCCAAAAACATTTCTTGATCGGTTCATTATTTAGGGTACATCCAGTACTAGGGTCTTACACAAAAATCCCAAAACTGCCTCAAAATCGGACTTTTTTGAAATATTTCAATGAAACTTAGAATTCGAACGTACATTTAAGCCTCCGATTAGAATTCCAAAAATTTTAAAATTAGGCGTGGCAAAGGGGCGGTTTTTGTAAAGAAATCTAAGAAAAGTCGGTTTATGGGGCCCCTTATGGCCTTAAGCACCTGTTGAATATTCTTTCTTGGTGGTGCTTTTTTTTGGGTGGATTAAAAATTATTTAACCTTGTGTGTCCGTACCGGGAATTTTATTGTCAGGCTCGCCTGACTATAACACCCTTACTTGTTTTGAATGGCCTTCTTTGTTGATAATTGCCCCTTTGGAATGCATTTAACAATGCATTTTGGATAGGCAAATACATAACATAACGATTCCTTCCCAAGGCATCGTTTTTATCATTGCTCTTATGTGCTGCATATTGAAAAAAGTGATGTAGGCGCATCAGCATCAGTCGGTCAAGCCCGACTTTGAAATACCCAGCGTCCCGACATTATTGGCGTACTATGTTTTGCCTCTCCGTTTAAGGGCGTGGCAGTGGGCGGGCCACATACATTTTTCCCACACCTTTCATTTGCCTGGGTCAACCTATGTTGTGAATTTGAAGCTTCTACGCCTTTTATTTCGTAAGCTACCTTGAGATGATGTTAACCCATGCCGAGTTGAGCCTGAGGTTTGGTAAACTGACAAAAGGAAGGCCATAACTCCTCAGAAGTCACCTCTACGGGTATATAGAGTATGACCGACCCCTATTACTTTTTTGTCCTAAACATTTTCTCGGATTTATACTTATCCCCTATTTCCCCTCCTTAAGGGAGCTCCCATACAAAAGTTACACATATTTGTATAAATTTCCGCCTCACTGTCTTAACTAGCTTCAGTTTGCTCCTAAAGGATTCAAATGTATGAGTAACCTCCATTATTTTTATACCTGTTTGGGCCCGTAAGGAATCAGTGGTCTTGCGACCCAAATGGGGCAAGGGGAAATCGTATTTAGATGAAATTAAAATTACGTACCTTTGATGACGGCGGCGTCGGACGGATCGGTTGACGACTTTTGGTGCTGCTGTGACTGTTGTTGTTGATGCTGCTGTGGTTGTTAATTTCGCGAGAATTAATATGTCGATTAAAAGATTAAAAAGGGTGTCGCGAACGCGGCCCGAACTTTACTTTAATTGCTTTCAAAAGTTTACTTGCGGAACGGTATGGAAAATCGCGGACGTGTGCTTCGTTTCACCGATCGTTTTTTTTGCCTTTAAACCCGACCGGTGTTGCCAGTCAAGCCCGGCGGGAAAAGGGGCGAGCAGCTGGGCTCGAAGTGCTGCCCTCCTTTTCCCGTTTTTTCGCCGCTGGTGGGATTTAGCTGCGTAGCGACAGCGGCAAAAACGGACAATACCTCAAACATGTTTTCGAAACAAACCTACCCTCTATCTCCTCTCTTTAAGGGGGCTCCCATATCAAACTACGTTCATTTTCAAAATTTGATACAAAATGGCAGTCAAACCCCTCCTACAGGGATAATATGTATCACCAACCCCAATTATTTTCTTATTTCACGTATTTCACCCAAACATACATACCCTTTATGTCTTTTCCTAAGGGGGGTCGCCATACGAAATTACACTTAAATTAAGGAAAAACACATCACGAACTTCTATCTATAGTATAGATGCCGTTCGAACAAGAATTAACATCTTTGGTATGCATATTCGAAAACCGGTCGTATCGGCTTTCCACACTTCTCGGCAATTTATGAAAAATAAATTTTTTCAATTGCCAAATATTACATTTTTCACTATAAGTGAAAAAATGAGGGACCAAAAGCCCAAATATTAATTACTAATGATACATGAAGATGGTCAAAACAAAAAAAAAAAATCTATTCGAAAAATATACAAAATTACCTTTTAAAAGAGCCTAGTATGAAGAATATAGGATTATTATTTGGTATGTTTTAGTAATACATATGTATTTGTGTTATTACCTTTTTTTTTAAACTCAATTTTGGGTTCGTTCTCCTAACTGGCCAAATAATGACCCTAGTATAAAAAAATTAATTTTTCTACTCAAATGCCATAAGCCTCAATCTACGAAGAATTTTTTGAGACCATAACCATTAATATCGGTTTGTGGTTTCTATTTATAAAATTATTGTCAAAACCAATATTTGTTTAAAGGCAATTTTCACTGTTTTCACGTTCGTTTCATAAGTCTTTGAATGCATATAGAGCAGAGAATGTCAGGCCCATTAAACGTCCATAAGCGACATTCAAAAGCTGTTTTATAGCTTTCACATCGACAGCGTGTACATGTGAGTTCCAAAGCTGTTTTTTTAAATTTCGAGAGAATGCGAGAGACCAACGCAACTGACGCTCTTTTTTTTCGTATGCTTGTTGTTTTTGTGCTAGTACACGCTAAAATATGAGCATGGAGAGTCGACACTGGCGAATTCTTTCCTTCTATAAAGCTTAAGCGAAAGGGACGTTTTTTCAAAATACTTGTTGCATAGCAGAATGGAAAAGCTAAGGTCGGTCAAGCCCGACTTTGAAATAAACAGCGTCCCGACATTATGAGCGCACTATGTTTTGCTTCTCTATTTGTGGGCGTGGCAGTGGGAGGGCAACATAAATTATTTCCCTAAACATTTCATTCGCCTTGGTGAACCTATGTTGCGAATTTGAAGCTTCTACGCCTTTTACTTCGAAAGTCACGAAAAATCTTCATTTGTGGGCGTGGCAGTGGGCGGGCCACATAAAATTTTTTCCTACACCTTTCATTTGCCTTGGTCAACCTATGTTGCGAATGTGCAGCTTCTATGCCTTTTACTTCACAAGTTACGATAAGCCCTTATTTGTGGGCGTGGCTCGAGGAGGACGGCGTCCATTTTTTTCCAGGATATGTCCCTTTTCGTAGTTTACCAGTACACCAAATATCAATGTTATGTGTTGAGTGGTTCGCAAGTAACAAGCATAGTGACACTTGAGTAAATGGGGTGTGTAGTGTGTTGGTAGAGTGTCGGGCTATCACCCCAGAGACCTGGGTTCAATCCTAGACAAAACATTTGCTTTTTTTAAAATTAATTTTTATAATTTTCTTTGCTTTCGTTTTTGCTCCAGTAGAATAAGCGAAGAATAAGGAAATGAGGAGTTGAAAAATATATTTTTAAATATTTTGTTTCCTCCTAAAAGTATGTTATTAAATGTGTTGAAATTTAAAGGCATGAATATATGCTCAAGGCACATCCTGAAAGTATGCAAGAAAACATCTCGCAAAAAATTTGAATTTTTTGCACTTTTAAACGCGTATAGCTCCCTAACGCTCCATTTTATCATAACAGTGTTTTGGGAAAAATTACTTTGCGTATTGTAGACTACATTTTGATACGAGTTTAGAATACCCAACTTCAACTCAAACATAGATATGTGCCAAAAAGTGGCCAAAAAAACTTTTAAAAAAAAAATCGTATGAAGGCTTACCGATAACTCAAAAACTAATGATGCAGTTCGATTCCCCGTGCCCGAAATAGGGGAAAACCGTTGAATTTGGCCTTGTCTTTTTTTTCGACTACCACAGTGTAATTTTTCTTTTATATTAATCTCAAAAGTTCAATAAACACCTGAAGGCACAATATAAATTTTATCGAACACTTTTTTCACAGTGCTTCGTTAAAATAGACAAAAATTCCGATCTATCACAAAGCGCGAGCGAAAATCGAATGCAGAATTTTATGTAGTTTTACATGTAAGCCAAAAATTTTCCTATATCCGAAAAAAAATATATTTGAATTTCGGCTCGCTTTTGGCATCTTTTGGCATCCTTGTCTCAAACGACGGTTACGAACTTATTTTATGAATTCAAAAAATCTTTCGTTTCATTCTCATAAGAGCTTTTGACACAAAATAGCGGTACCACCAGTTTTCGTTGTTAAAACAAGAAATTCTTGTGTCGCGGTATTCAAATATGTCTTCACCACTTGTTTATCTTTTTTCGTCACTTTTTGACGTTTACAAAGTCCGGCATTCAACAAAAACTTTGGCGACGAGGAGTATTAAATATATGGAATAACGTGAACAAAGATAAAGGCCGCGGTTCTGAATTCGAGGAATACATTACCTCATTACTCATTACATAACCTAATTACTACATTAAAGACAGAAAGCACCAAAAAAAAAAAGCGAACAGCATTCTTCGATTTTTGAAGAAAACACAGGCAAGACAGTTTTTTATTATTCTGTTTGATTTTAATGGGAAAATATGTTTCCAGACTATACCTAGTGATACTCTTCCAAGTTTTTGCAATAATTTGTCGAGCAAAGAAGGATTTTCAAAATCTTCATCAAGCAGAAAACGGCAGTGAAAGTGCAGAAGCTCAAAATGTCCTCTCAAAAAAAAAAAAAAAAAAAAAAAAAATTCAGTCTTATAGATTCTCGTAATTCGGGCTTTGACGAGAACGTCTCTGACGCTTTAAAGAATTGTGAAAAACAATTAACAGTTGCTCAAAAATCATTGAAAAGAAAAGAACAAAATCTTCATAGTGCTAAACGATACAGAGACAATAAAAAGTTGACACTTCAAGCCCTCGTAAAAGACATTCCCGTAGCTGAAAAATATTTGAAAGCCAGAAAATCAGTGGGACGACCATCATGAAGTTATCATTGACATCGCGATGTTTGGATGTGCACCTGACGAACGCAGACGTACAGAGATTCTACGAAGTGTAAAAACTTAAGATGATCTTCACCGAGAGCTAGAAAATCTCGGTTTTCAATTAAACAGGTTTTCAAATTCATATCATTAACTATTTGAGCATATTCCTAACTTTTGATTACTTCCAAAAAATACACCATAGTTTTTATTGCATTAAAATAAATCTACAGAAGTTCAGCATATCTTCGTTTATTGCCCAAAAACTCCCGAACTCTGAAATGTCAGTGAAATATTCAAACAGTGCCTGTAAAACTTTGTCGAGCTCAAATGGATCAACATCGCTATAATGTTGATACATCTTTTGCTGCGTCATCAACTCGACGTCTGGAAAATGTCGCATCGACGCTTCGGCCCGGCTTAGTATTTTCCTATGACGAATGATGATAAGGGAGACGGGGGTCTTAAATGATCAAAAACATGATGAGGTAATATATGGACGGCCCCTTAATTCGGTTCGGAATTTATGCCCACAAAACATTCGAAAAAGTTTGGATGTGTGTTTTAGCTAAATGCGCAATAAATATCAAACTTTACATCTGTTAACCTTTTTTCTTTAATTAAAGATTGTAGTGATCTTAAGATTCAAAAAAAAAAAAATTCAATAATCAAAATGCTTGTCCAAATAACTATACTTTTTTTTAGAACTGTTCACAGAGAATCAAAGTGAAGCCGAGCATTGAAGGTGCAGATGTTCTCTATGTGCGTTTCTCTTTTGTTGACTGCGCATAGGGCATTAGAAATTTTTCCACTATGAATGCCTTTTTCTGGAAGGGCAGATGTTTTTCTTCCCTTTAACAAATCTTTTCCAACGTTTTCATAAGTATGCGACACATGTGCATTGCTAGTTTTTTTTAACGCATGTTCAAATCATTATACTTTGTTCATCCTGCAGAAAACGTGTCTGGTTTCTTTGTCTTCCAGGCTATTGAATTTAATACTTTGTACGCACAAGTATATGCTGCTACCTGGAATTTCTCCGTCAAAGCCTTCTCCACGGCTCGGGTGTGTGTGTGTGTGTGTGTGTGTTTGTTTGTTTAGATCTATCCTTTATTTACGCACGTTTTATAATAAATATACCTAAATAGAGCCAGTTACCTGGTGCTGATTTTAAACTCGGAAACTATGCTGAAATACAAATACGCTTAGAGTTTGGAGATATCTATTCATTTCTCTTGTTTTTTGGATTTCCCCTTGTTGAACTAAAAATGTATCTTTCTTCCTTTAAGTACCCTGTAGTAAACGAGCGGTCAGTTTGCAAAATAGGACCCACCTTAGGTGAGACTGTTAGCAACTAGACCATAAAAACTATTAAGCACGTCTAACCTAAGGTCGACCTCTATAGGTCTCACCGCTGACTGTTCCGTAAGAGATCGAGGGGCGGCGAGTGCATTTTTTTTTGTGTGTACCTACGCTTGCTGTGCGCTTGTTGTTGTCTGCTTTAAATTCGCATTCTGATCGACGTACCGTCAAGAGTTGATTAGCGTAAAGGGTAAGACTGTCGCTCAGCAACCACGTAGGTCGAGGTTCGATCCCAGGCTCGGTTGGACGTTTTTTTCTCTATTGCCTAAGGTTTTTTTTTTTTGTTCATATTTTAATTAATTTTTTTTATTATTTAATTTTGAAAAAATTTTTCTTTGTTATTTAAGTATTTTCAATTGAAACATTTTTGCTATGAAAAATTCTATTTTATTTCACAAAAACTTGAGCAACCAAAAACTCAAGTCAGCACTTGGATCAATACACAGAGAAAAAAACACGAAGTAAATTCAAGAGTGCGACGCTCTTAGAGAAAACGCTCTTGAATCTAAAGGATTTAGCTTTTAACCCAACAATGAAAACGCTCTTGGCTATCATTTAAGAGTGAAAGTAGTAACTTTAATAGTGAATCCGTAGATTTTAATACTTTCGCATTTAAAGTTCGGATTTTTACAGCTAAACTGTTATTCCAACTACATTTTATTGAATTTGTTAAGAGCGAAACTATTTAAGTTAAGAGCACTGAGCGCTTAATTAGATTTCATTTCGTTCGGTATAATTCTCATTTGTTTCATAAAATAGGACATATAAGACATTTATTCATCTTAGAACTTTTTAAGCATTGCGAAAGCAGTCACGACAACGGATGAAGTCCATCCGATGGCTATTTTCGATGTTATGTTAAGAGGAGGAAACACATTTTTCTGAAATTATTTTTGCGAATAGATAATAAAATTATCTACAGCTGTGCATTTTTAATCAACAGTGTCACTTTTGGAAATTATTAAAAGTTTTCAATTTTAAATCAAAATTTTCGCTTTTGGAGATTTTAAATGCTGTGCATTTCAAATCCACCGTTTTCGCGCTCGGAAAATTTAAAAGCCACCTTGCTTAACGCAACAATTTCGCTCTTAAAAAAAATAACAGTGATAACATTGTTGGTTTAAAAGCTAAAAACTCTTGAGATCATTTTAAGAGCGCAAATTGTTGGGCTAAGAGTGAAATCGGTATAATTTACAGTTATTTTTTTCTCTGTGCATATTAAATTTCCTTGTTTAGCGTAATGGCTAACTAACTAACTTACCAACCCAGAGCCCAGCGGTTTGAGGTTCGTCCGAGACGAGAAAGTTAATATATTCTATACACAAATTGTAGGAGTAAACCATATATTACTATATGTGGCACTCTACAACAACTATGCTTGTTGAGTTGAAGTAGGCCCCCGTTGCATGCATTCTTATGGCAAAATCAAAAACGTAGCACGCCCCCGAGAAATTCCGGGTCCGGTCTAACAAATCTTTTCAAATCTTGTAACATGTACCAAAATGTTTGGTATAACTCATATACATATATAAGTGTTCGTCAAATATTTTTTGTTAAAACTCATTTTTTTCGACTAAAATATGGTTTTTATATAATATCAAAAATCTTTACGTGAAATTTTCCATTTGTTCTTCAACAACGCTAAAGAAGAGCACTCATGCGTCGAATATGACCGAATGTTTGTTTACAAAACAGAACAGCTGATATGAACTTTTCAGTGATGTAGAAAAAATTCTAGCTCGATACCAAACTAATGGCTCAAGTACTTATAACAAATCATGCTAAAATGAATACAAAAACTACTTATTTTTCGAATTCCTCTCTTGAAAAGGGCACAGTATTGCATAATCTTTCATCAAAAACCTAAAGGGTTGTATACTAAAAAGAAAACATTAAAAAATTTCAACGCATGAATTCTTAGTTACAAAATTGAGTGAGTACTCAAAACATTCTAGCATCACTAATTCGGTTGTTGTTGGGAGTGCCACATATAGTAATATATGTAGTAAACTATTTATACGCTTTTCATGTGATCAAAAGAATAAAGGCGAAACCATATAGTACTATAGGTCTAACTCTTCTTCTTCCTAATCCCTGCAATGTGTTAGAGCTACGCTGCTTCAACATAGGCATATAGCATGAGGAAAAGAGAAGCATGCAATGGCAGCGAAATCTTTAGCTCTGCTGTGGTGAAATGCGTTGCCACTTTTTTTTATTAATTTTGGGAAATTTTCGAAAACATCACATATAAAATATCTACCAAACTCATAAAATGCTATTAAAAGCTTCAGAAACACATAAATAATTAAGGAAACTCAATATAAGGGAACAATAGAAGTTGTTTTTTAGTCCTACCCTGCCCTAACAACTTTTTAATCACACTGTTTCAGTAAAAATACTACATTGTATGCACAATGAAATTCATAGCCGTAGTTAAAAATGTATTTCAATTTATTACAAAATGAAAACATTCGTGCACATTAAGCAACAACACATCGTAATACATTTATTAAAGCTGCAAATATGAACTTTTAAAGCTATATAAAAAACCGAGCCGACGCCAGGTTTCTTTAATAATTTTCTTGCAAGTGGCATCATAGTGCCATTTTGTTTCGTCCCGTATTGTTGTTGGTAGCTTTCGGGTGAATTTCTCGAAAGAGTTGAATTTCCTATTCCTGCCTAAGGTTTTTGTTGGTAGGTTTTTGGTGAATTTCTCGAAAGAGTTGAATTTCCTATACCTGCCTAATGGTGAATTTCTTATAAGCGGCAGAGGCTTTTCGACGTCGACAGTTAGACCTATAGTGCTATATGGCGAAACTCTAGAAACGACGGAACCATATATTACTATATGTGGCACTCTACAACAACTATGCTTGTTGAGTTGAAGTAGGCCCCCGTTGCATGCATTCTTATGGCAAAATCAAAAACGTAGCACGCCCCCGAGAAATTCCGGGTCCGGTCTAACAAATCTTTTCAAATCTTGTAACATGTACCAAAATGTTTGGTATAACTCATATACATGTATAAGTGTTCGTCAAATATTTTTTGTTAAAACTCATTTTTTTCGACTAAAATATGGTTTTTATATAATATCAAAAATCTTTACGTGAAATTTTCCATTTGTTCTTCAACAACGCTAAAGAAGAGCACTCATCCGTCGAATATGACCGAATGTTTGTTTACAAAACAGAACAGCTGATGTGAACTTTTCAGTGATGTAGAAAAAATTCTAGCTCGATACCAAACTAATGGCTCAAGTACTTATAACAAATCATGCTAAAATGAATACAAAAACTACTTATTTTTCGAACTCCTCTCTTGAAAAGGGCACAGTATTGCATAATCTTTCATCAAAAACCTAAAAGGTTGTATACTAAAAAGAAAACATTAAAAAATTTCAACGCAAGAATGCTTAGTTAAAAAATTGAGTGAGTACTTAAAACATTCTAGCATCACTAATTCGGTTGTTGTTGGGAGTGCCACATATAGTAATATATGGACGGAACATTTCAGGCGTTTGAGGCGGAAAAGATGTAGCTGCTTCCATTTAAATACATTTCAATACATTGATTCAATGGAAGCAGCACAAATGTTTTCACCTTTGTCGCGTATACCGCAACAACCGTCATTGTCGTCGTTTATGGAGTTTCTCCTTAAATTTAAGTTATATTAATCACATTTTTCTTCATTTCTTATAACATAAAAGTAAGCCTTCAATGTATAGTTTTCGGTTCTTACAAGAATGTAAGATCCTAAAATATTGATCACGAAAAATAACGAAACGAAAACGAATAAAATATATGTCAGAGATTTGCTCCCAGCCATCGATAAGTTCGATAAACGAAAGAGACCAAAGACGGATTGAGCGAGTACGTGCAACCAGAAAACGCTCAACTTTTCGATAACGATATGTTATCGTTTTGTACTGAAAATGAGAATTGACGGTCCATTATTGACTAATGTAAAAGACCTCATCCTTGAATAATAATTTTTTTTGATCGCACTCGATAGAGCAAACATCAGTCTTAACAGCAGTGGGTTTGGTTTTTCTAAATAACCAACGTCAGCGACTGTGAAAGTTGGATTTGTAAGCAAGTTTCTGAGAAAAAAAATATTTGAAAAAATTTGCGACTTCAAGGCCGAAAATAAGGTGGAACGAATGAGAAAAATAAGTTTAGAGAGTATGGATAAAAAAGATGAATGTATGAAGAAAATGAAAACCAAATAAATAACAAGTTGAGTTGTGTCATAGGACACCATATAATAACGAAATTCATTATGGTATTTATAAATGTTAATAAATATAATTTCCAGCAAGGATTTTTGCAAAAAACAATTGTTTTTATTAATCGAAAAATATATGTATACAAAACGGCCATCAGGCAAAATTTTTTTCCTTTCATTCCTTTTGTGTTTTTGAACATAAAAAATGAACAATAAAAGGTTATTGTTCTGCTGTTGTGCAGAAAATTATACTAATAAGTGCGTAGTTTTATTCTTAATGACGATAACTTTTAAACTGTCAGCTGTTTGTTGTTTTCAACTGTTTTTCTTAATCGTAAACGCGATACAGCATATTCTGCTTAGCTGCATTCAATTATTTTCCAGACAATTTTATGGACTTACGCGAAAAATGCACCCCCTAGCTGCATTGTCGAGGCACATATCAGAATTTCTTTAACATCTGTCAGGCGCTTAAAAGAACGCCGTCCAAATATTAATTTTATTAACAAAAAACATATTTAACTTTTGTAACAAAAGGAAAATCCTTTCAAAATATAGATAAGCGTTTGAAATTCAAAAGATAAATTTTCAACAGGGCTGTTAATAGAACATTTTACTATGCAATTTTATTTCATAAACCAAAAATAGGATGCTGTTAAGACGAATACCAAAGCGAACCTAAGTTGAATGCAGCTAAAAGCGAAATTTTTATACAAATACAGACAAAAATGGTGGCGTAGCATACTTTTATGCAGGTAACTTACATGTGCGCTAGGGGCTCTACGCTCTAATGGGCTCTACGTAGATATGCAGGAAGTGAATTTCCTATACTAAACATCCGTCCGTCTGTCCGTCCGTCCGTGGTCGGATCTCCTCCGAAACGGCTGAACCAATGAAGTCGAAATTTAGCACACATGTATATCGGGGTCCGAGTATGATCCTAAGTAAAAATGGGAGACATGCGCCCACTGCCACGCCCACAAATGAATATATTGTGTTTCAGTAAAATGCTTGTAACTTGCGAACCACTCAACACATTCCATTGATATTTGGTGTACTGGTAAACTTCGAAAAGGGACATATCCTGGAAAAAATATACGCCGCCCTCCGTGAGCCACGCCCACAAATAAGCACAAAAATAAGGGCTTATCGTAACTTGTTAAGTAAAAGGCGTAGAAGCTTCAAATTCGCAGCATAGGTTGACCAAGGCAAATGAAAGGTGTAGGAACAAAAATTTATGTAGCCCGCCCACTGCCACGCCCACAAATAGAGAATTTTCATAACTTCCGAAGTAAAAGGCGTAGAAGCTTCAAATTCGCAACATAGGTTCACCAAGGCGAATGAAAGGTGTAGGAAAAAATTTTTTGTGGCCCGCCCACTGCCACGCCCACAAATAAAGATTTTTCGTAACTTCCGAAGTAGAAGGCGTAGAAGCATCAAATTCGCAACATAGGTTCACCAAGACGAATGAAAGGTGTAGGGAAATAATTTATGTTGCCCTCCCACTGCCACGCCCACAAATAGAGAAGCAAAACATAGTGCGCTCATAATGTCGGGACGCTGGGTATTTCAAAGTCGGGCTTGACCGACTTTAGCTTTCTTACTTGTTATACCCGACACACTCTGTGTCGAGGGTATATTGCGTTTGTTGGGTTGTGTGTAACACCCAGAACCAGAACGAGATAGACCATATAAAATGTATATAGAAATTATCAGCGTCACCAGGAGATTCGATTTAGACATGTCCGTCTGTCTGTCTGTCCGTCTGTCTGTATACAGTTATCTTATCGAAGGAGTTGAGCTATCTTGACAAAATTTGGTATGCGTGCTCACGGGGACATGAGTAAGAACAAGTTCAAGAATGGACCCGATCGGACCATTTTTAGGGGTACCTCCAGTACTAGGGTCTGTTATGAAAATCACAAAAACTGCTCTAAAACCTGAGTTTTTCAAGATAGTTTGATGAAACTTGGTATTTGAACATGTTTAAAGGCAAGTAATATGATTTCAAAAAATTTGAAAAGTGGGCGTGGCAGAAGGGCGTTTTTCGAAAATTGTCTCCTACACCCGAAATACAAATGGGACTTGAACGAAAGTTGGCACGTATGCTTCCTTGATAGCCAGTAACGTCCTCCCTTTTTTCGATAGAACCATTATTAAGGGTAACTCTAGTACTAGGGTCTATCACAAAAATCCCAAATATGCCTCAAAAGCGGACTTTATTGAAATATTTCAATGAAACTTAGAATTTAAGCGTTTATATAAGGGTCCGATTAGAATCCCAAAAAAACTGAAAAATTGGCCGTGGCAAATGGGCGGTTTTTATAAAGAAATTTAACAAAAGTCGGTATATGGGCCCAATATGTCACCTCTTGATATTAAAAATTATTCGAATATAAGTGTCTGTGTCGGGTATTCTATTGTCAGGCTCGCCTGGCTATAACACCCTTACTTGTTTTTATTTATTATAGTTTTCAAGATATTCAGTAACTACTCTCTTAAAATTTTCACTTGTTTATACGGTTATTCAGTGGACTTAAGAATTGAAAAACCCTTTTATCAATCACAAAACGTACTTTTGCTAACAATCAATCTGTCGTTTAGTGAAAATATGCTACATAGTAAAATTTATTTTATAATATTCGCTCTACTCAGACTCGCACTTGACCTGACCGCTTTTTCGTGGAGCAGCGGATTTGTGTTGCGGAGTAAATGATTTTATGACGATTTATTTTAACCCTTTCGCCCTTACTGAGACAATACGTCGAAGCAATTTTCAACTCTTCATAACTTCTTTATTACTTCCAATATTTCTATATTTGAAAAATTCCAATAAGGCCATAAGTATTCTATGTGGTGAAACTGCCATATGTATGTGGTGGAAACAAGTATAACGAAATAAGTCTGAAGGATCATTATGAAAAGCAGTGATGCCTGATCAGCAGATTTTCGGCTAGATCTAGCAGATTTTGAAGTTGGACAGCAGAGAAAAATTCATTCTTGCGGTTAGCAAAAAATCGAGCGGAATTTTTTCCGTACATTTTTAACCGAATTTGAATTACATGTTCTGTGGTCGTGCGTAAAAAGATTAAAAAAAAATGTATGTTCCATTTGTCCTCACCGAGCGGAGAAAAAAGAATTCCCCGGATCTGGGAATAATGGTCCACTACTTGTGAACATATACCTACCAGAAGTTGTTTTCAACTGTTGGTGAGGTTTTCCGAAATTCTGTGCGAGCAAGTGAAATTCAAATATCATGTCTCTGACAAACAACTTGTATTTTTTTTCTATAAGTAACATTTCTTATCATACGAATTTCTGAGACAGAAACATTTTTTAAAGAAAACTACACTTCTTATTCGAGAATAAAACTGCGATTTTTGAACTAACCGCAAAAAAAACTGTTGCCAATTTTTCAGCGAAATATTCCGCTGAATGTATCCAAAAAAGATCGAAATTCCATAAAATTTAATTTTAAAATTTCTTAAACAGTAATTTGGTCGCATGATATATTATACACATGTATTTTATAAATCCGCGGAGATTCCGTTAAATTGGCAACCACTTCGCAGAATCTAGAGGAAAGTGAAGAACTTAATATAACCGATCTGGCAACTTTTATAAGAAGTTATCGAATTTTTTGCACGTTCTAATAAGTAGGGATGGGTATCGAGCATTATAATGTCGATATCGTATATCGCCCGGATTGTTTATAAAGTCGAAATGATATGTCAAATTTTCGACTTTAATATGTCGATATATCGATATATCGCGGATATATATATATATATATATATATGAAGCACCAAATAAACATTCAATCCGCCTGATCAATCACCCGTGTACGTGTTGATGTACACTTACCCATACAATTGACATCATGCATCAGTGTACCACGCCCAATAAGCACAGCGAGTTCGAATCGAATTCGTGAGGGAGTAACCTTTTTACGCGGTTCGTATTTTTATCGAATTTCTTATCGTTTACGAACCATAAGCTAGGATAAAATCGAGAAAAGTTTATATGGGTTGAAAAGACGCTCAATAAAAAAAAATATTTTATGAAAACTGTTAAATAAACAAAATGTGAACGTTGACAACCTTTCTACAAACACATTTTCTGCTATTGTGTGAAATTTCATCCTATATCTTTCAATTAACAGAGGGGCCACCACCATTCTCTGGCCCCCGGGCCCCCGGCAACCTTAATCCGGCTCTGAAAGGACCGCTTGCGGGAAGATGGTCGCTATTTTCGACGAAAAAATTTTTTTATTCGATTCTAACCCTCTATCATAATACATATATGAAATAAGCAGAAAACAATTTTTTTTTGGTGCCCAAGGGTTTTATTAATCCGTTTCTGCATGAAATATCAAATTATTGGGACAAAATTTTTTCGCTATAATAGGTTCGGTAACCCTTATGCTGCTGTTTCTCTTATACAATACTACAAGCGACACACAGTGTAGCGAGCCCATACATTTTAGGGACAAAAGTAGAAGGAGTGATCGCACAATAATGAAACTTGGCACCGGGTATTTTTTTGACCCAATTTAGAAAAAAACAAAGTTTCATCAAATTCGGCCACGCCCACCGCCCACTCCCCATAAAACCCAAAACGTTTTTTTCTTATCAAATGGGATGTATGCATCGAAAATGGTTGAAATTTAGTACAGTGCTTCATTGCTCAAATAACAAAAATTAAATTTTCTTATAGTATGGTTTTTCATTTCTCATAATGTTAGCGTTTCTATTAAAAACTTACCCGTAAAGTAGTGCTGCACCTGCAATGCCACCTCCGCACTGTGCTGTCACATACATAGAAGCACGCATGGGTGATATAACTCGTATGACGCAAGCCGCTATTGTTACCGCAGGATTTATGTGTGCACCTGTGAATTCAAATTCATTGAAATAATGGAATAGACCGTGTTAAAACATAAAAGACACAAGGCCTTTTAAATAAAACTAACAAGGTCCGCGACCAGGTTTAACCTTTTCATTTCTTTTATGTTTTCATTTTTTTCTCAGTACATCAAAAATAATCTTAACTGAATGTGAATTGTCAATAACAGTTAAACATAATTTACTAAGTACTGATTTAAAATAACTTTCTTTTCAATTTATTTATAACAGGGACCGCAACAATTATAATATTTATTATAAAAATTACGATTTAATAGTTATTTCAAATCTCTTTGAAGGAAATTAAAAAATAAACATTATATCATAATTCTTTTCCACTTATTGCAAAATAACACTTATTTTCTAATACTTATATAAAAATTGAAAAATATCTCTTTTATCGTACGATTTATTTATAAATCATATAATAAGTCTTACATTTTGATTTTTATTTCAAAGTCAGAAAATAAGTCTTATTTGACGCTACTTATTTTGAAATCGAAAAAAAAAAATATTTCTGATAATTATTTCAAAAATCAAAAACAAAAATTGTTTTTTTATATTTTTCGAACGAAACGGCATATTGGAAAAAATTTTAATGTATGCGTACTATGACCTTTTATACTCTGTGGCGTTTTCAGGCCTAAATCATTGCAAGGCTGTTGGCCTGTTGGCTCAGACATTACCCTTACAATACCGGTCCATTTCCTTTTGCCAATGCGATTTCTTATTTACGTATTGCATGAATAATAGCTGGATATTCAGTTTGGAGTTTCCCAAGTAATTTTCAAAAATAATTATTCACCCCTATTATGATTGTCGACTACTGATAGAGAATCGAAAAATTTCTATCGTCGACTAAAATTTTTCATTTTCTAGTATGTGGAAAATTAAAATTTTTTGTCGAAGAAAGAACTTTTTCGATTCTCTATCAGTAGTCGACAATCATAATAAGGCTGATTATTTTTCGATTTCAAAATAAGTATCGTAAAATTAGACCTATTTTCTGATTTTGAAATAAAAATCAAAATATCTATAAGACTTATTTTATGATTTGTAAATAAATCTTATGATTTAAGAGATAGTTTTCAATTTTGATGTAAGTATTAGAAAATAAATCTTATTTTGCAATATTTTGAAAAAAAAATAAATATAAATAATTAAATCTCAATTTTGAAAAAAAAAATGGCAAACTAAGGTTTTTATTTTTTTTAGGAATTTCATAAAAAACCAATAACTGAATTTCAAGTTTCCGTAGAACAAATTATGCCCAATAACTTTTTCGGTAAAAAATCAATGTCATAATTATAATTTTCGATCCTTGATTTATAAATATCAAAAACTAAGCCTTATTTTGTAAATTAATATAAATATTTTTGTTTCAATTTCCTTTTAAAAATTTTGCAATAACTGTTATACTGTAATTTTTAAATAATTATAAACTTGCAACCATTAATGTATTCCATCAATTAAGGAAATTGTTGAAGAAATGTTTAGATACATTTTGTTAAATTTTCTTGTTTACATTACTAATTTCAATTTCCATCACGTCAATTGATATTATATTCACACAGCGAAAAAAACATTTATTAACTGAAAATAAAATAAATTCACTCCTTCGTATAAGGGAGCGTTAAAGTATTACCTAACGTTATTTGAGGAGTGGGGGATTTTATAAAGCGTCAAAGTGCGTTACAGGCAGAGCTGCCAAGTAATTTTTCATAAAAAACGTAGATTTTTTACAATAAAATTATCAAAAATTGGCTTTCGAATATATATAATCGTCATAAAATCAGAAAATATGACACACTTAAACAGTTTCTGAGTTTTTAACTTGTTTTTATTAACAAAAGTAATATAAAGGACGACAAGTGAGGATGCTATAGCCACGTGAGCCTGAGAATAGAATACCCAACACATACACACATGTTCTAATAATTTTTAATATCATGATATTATGATATCATGATATCTTGCAAGAGGTGTTTAAGTCAGTGTATGCCAAACTATCCCTGCAGGAAGCCTGTCGCCATATGGCCCCATGTCTATATTGACTTCAATATAGACAAGAGAACTAGTTCCAACGTCAACGTCAACAGTATTTACGGGCGGTGTCATTTAAGAAACTGTACTGTCATGAGGTATAGTTCATCTTTATTGACCATGTCAACAACATGTCTCCTTATAAAGCGAAAGAGTACTCCTTTTGTCTATATAATAGTACCGACGTCAATAGGTCGTCAATAGTCCGTCAATAGTTTTTCGGTCTACTATAGACATTCAATAACTCAATGTTAATTGTCAATAACGCAAAGCATTGCGACGGTTTTAGCTGGTCAGTAGTACTGCTGACGCAGTCAGTAGAGAAAGAGTATAGATTCATTATTGACATTTCCTGCAGGGATGCCACTGGTGGCAAATTCAATTTCACAACAGCACACACACAGTATGCGTGTAGCTGCTGATTTTCGTTTAGTCTGCCGAAGCGGGAATGTGTGCGCTCGGATGTGTTGACAAAACGACCGATAAACTGCAAAAAATTAGTTTGAAAAATTTGATAATGTTCAGGGAAAGCTGGGAAGAAGAATTTTTCGTTTTGGAATATGTTGAAAACGATATTTCGAAAGCAAAATGCTTGATATGTGGAAAAATATTACGTTCCAAGAAGTACAATAATAATAAAACTTAAATTGCATGCTTCACGTTTAGGAAGTTAAGGCGTTGCAATGTTAAAACGGGTGTTTAAAAGCTAGTTTGAATAGCTCTCATGATTTTGTTAGGTCTTTCATTCTATTCATTGCATATCTCAAAAAGAAAACCACTATTAGAACTAGCAACATACATATATTTTTTAAGTGTGATCAGCGCACGGACTGTTCAATTCAAACACAGAATGTGTATGTATCATTTTGGCATACACTGGTTTAAGGCCATAAGTGGCCCCATATACCGACTTTTGCTAAATTTCTTTATGAAATCCGCCCTGTTGCCACGCCCACTTTTCCAATTTTTTGGAAATCTTATCGAAAGATTAAATATACGCTCAAATTCTAGGATTCATTGAATTATTTCGAAAAATTCAGATTTTGGGGCAGTTTTGAGATTTTTGTGACAGGCCGTCCCAAGTAGCAAAATAGGGCGCTTCGACCAGCAGTAAGTCGCATCGACCTACTTTGGTCGAAATTACCCTATTTTTGATTTTTTGTCCGGCCTTAAATGAGACCTAGCTTTAAAGTCCGTTTAGAAGGTCCAAATTACCTTAATTTGAACAATTTTATGACTTCACAGTCGTTTCGACTAACAAGTAGATTTTGCAACTTAATATTGACTTGACTTTGACTTCCAAAATAGGTAATTTCTTCAGGGCAAACCGACCAATTTTTCGACCTTAATGCGACTTTAAAGTCCCTGTGACTTAAAGGGCGAAATAGGGACAAAAGTTGACTAATTGTATTGCATGCTGCGACTTGAAAGACGCGCGGACTTGATTTTAGGACTTCATAGTCAATTTAAATTTGAAGTCGAAATAAGTCACATAAAAAAATTTTATGACCTATTTCGACCTAATGTGACTAATCTATGATTATAACTAGCACGCTTTCAATATTGTCAGCCTTGTTGCCAGAAGTGAAGAATTTTCTTGAAAACAAATACACAAAAAAAATAGAAACTCCATACAAAAAATCTTCACTTTAAAGATTTTTGGCATCACTTGAAAATATTGATAATTGCAATAATTATTTAAATTCATTGTTGCCAGTACATATTAAAGCGCAGCTTTTCCCTCGAAGACTTTCCAAAAATCTCTTTAGAAATCCACATCAGAAAAAAGTTCCTTCGAGTTGGAAAAATCCGAATTGAAAAAAATCTTAAGTCTTCCAGCAATACCCTTGGACATTAATGCTTTGACTTTCTTTCGATGCAAAAACAATTAAGATATAAATATTAGGGACTAACGACTGCGATCTTTTTTCGCCGATTCGAAATGGCGAGTCATAAAAAGTTACCATAAAAGAAAAAATTTGTTTGCAGTAAGTATTTAATTTATTTGCCGGAAAAACTATAAGTCAATTCACAAAGCAGTATAAAATTCCTTTAATTAATGTATACCCCGCTAAAATGAGTATTTTTATCTTCAAAAAAGATTTTTGTTTTGAAAAATATTATATTATAATTGAACTAAAAAATAAATTATCTTCAGTGAAGATATTTTTCTTAGCTTGTCAGATTGTTCGAAAAATAAACCTGGCAAACCCGACACACTCTGTGTCGAGGATATATTGCGTTTGTGTGGTTCTGGGTAACATCCAGAACGAGTCGAGATAGACCATACAAAATATATATAGAAATGATCAGCGCCACCAGGAGATTCGATTTAGGTATGTCCGTCCGTCTGTCTGTCTGTCTGTATTCAGTTATCTTATCGAAGGAGTTGAGCTATCTTGATGAACTTGCTTACGTGCTTACGGGGACATGAGTAAGAACAAGGTCGAGGATGGACCCGATCGGACCATTTTAAGGGCTACCTCCAGTATTAGGGCCTGTTACGAAAATCAGAAAAACTTCTCTAAAATCGAAGTTTTTCAACATATTTTGATGAAATTTTATATTTGAACATGTGGGCGTGGCAGAAGGGCGTTTTTCGAAAATTTTCCCCTACACCCGAAATTCAAATAGGACTTGAACGAAATTTGACACTTGTGCTTCCTTTATATCCATAAACATCCTCCCAAAAAATTGGTCGGTCCATTATTAAGGGTACCTCCAGTACTAGGATCTGTCACAAAAATCCTAAAACTGCCTCAAAATCGGACTTTTTCGAAATATTTCAATGAAACTTAGAATTTGAGCGTATATTTAAGCCTCCGATTAGGATTACAAAAATAAATGGAAAAGTGGACGTGGAAAAGGGGCGGTTTTCATAAAGAAATTTAATAAAAGTCGGTATATGGAGCCCCTAATGGCCTTCAAAACCTCTTGAATATTCTTACTTAGTGGTCTTGTTTTTGGGCATGGTTCAAAAATTATTTAAACATGTGTGTCTGTGGCGGGTATTTTACTGTCAGGCTCGCCTGACTATAACACCCTTACTTGTTTTAAGTTTTATATTCTTAAAACACTTTTATTAAATACGAAAATATCTTAATCAAAAATATCTTAAAAGTTGTCTCCTACACCCTAAATTCAAATGGGAATTGAAAGGCACTTGTGCTTCCTTTGTAGCCGTAAGCATCCTCCCAAAAAATTTCATTGATCGGTCCATTATTAAAGGTACCTCCAGTACTAGGGTCTATTATAAAAATCCCAAAACTGCCTCAAAATCGGATTTTTTCGAAATATTTCAAAAAAATTGAAACAGTGGGCGTGGCAACGTGGCGGTTTTCATAAAGAAATTTAACAAAAGTCGATATATGGGGCCCCTTATGGCCCTAAACAACTCTTGATATTTAAAAATATTTCAACATGTATGTTGTGTCAGGCTCGCCTGACTATAAAACTCTTACTTGTTTTATTAACAAAAGAAGTATAAAGACTGAAAATAAAATGCTTTTAGTATATTACAGTAAGATTTCTAATTTTTAAGCTTCAAAATAGTAATTTTTGGTACATTTCTGCCTTGACCTGCTCTATTAAATCTTTTTGAATAACATAATTGTAACAATTTAAATTGTTAAGCTTTAAGCTCATTAGCTAAAGCATTCCGAATTTTTGTTGAAATTAACTTGACTGAATATACGTTCTATGTTAGCATAGGAGTGGGGCAAGATTATAATTTTTTTTTTACAAATTTTCCAAGATTTTTGAATCTCTTTGTGTAATCGCTATGCCTGGTTTTGCAGATTTGTTTCCAGAAATTATTAATATCATTTCCCGGAATGTCACTGTAATTTAAAAACATTCAGTCTTTGAACTCAGCACATAAAGCATGTTTGTCATCAATTTTACTTACCATTAAAATTTTACTGGTAATGCAAATCAATTTTCGTTAGCATTTAATTTTTACTGGTAATGCAAATCAAATTCCAGTGCCAGTAAATATTTACTGGTAATTAAAAAAAAACCATTACCAGTAAATTCTTAATGGTAAAAGCAAAAAGATCAATTTTGAGTAAAAAAAAAATTGCAAGATGTTTAAAATAAAGTAATTTAAGGGCAAAATTTAAATTATTAAGGGGCTTCTCTAGGTTTTTCTTACCGATTGCTATTGTGTAATAGCAGCTATTTTTCTAAATGAAATGCAAACAATACCCAGTAGTTCGGGTCCCCTAGTGGGGGCTACCTCCTTTCCAAGCCACCAGCCATGTATTGAAATAACGAATTTAGCATGGAGATTAAGGTGGCCCTTTGTTGTATGGGGGAATTTAAAACTAATATATTGGGGCCTCCGGCAACGGATTCATGTTAAAAAAAATGAAAAAATTTTTTTGTTCCAGAAATTCCCAATCGGTAATCGTTTGATGGGGGCGCATCGTCCTTGAAGTTCTGTAAAATTGAAAAAATAAATTAAAAGCCTTATAACTGTCCCAGAGTCGCTCGTAAAGGGGTAAATGTAAGACCAGCCCACATAAATTTTTCCTCCCAAGAATTTTTCGGAACATTCCTACCATCTAGGAGGGGTCTCCTTAAGGGGGCTTGGGGTAAACAAATAATGGGGGTCGCTCATACATATCATCCGTCTAGGAGGGGTTTGACTGTAGTGATGGCCCTTTTGTATGAAATTGTGATAAAATTAAGGTAATTTTGTATGAGTGCCCCCTAAGTAGGTAAGATAGGGGGTCAGCATGGTGCGAAAAAATGTTAGGGGGCCAAAGTTATTGGGGACCGGTGATACATTTGACTCCGCTAGGGGCACTCTGGGGCCAGTTAGGACGATGGGGGAAAAGTTATAAAAATATAATTTTTAAAATTATTTTTGTCTTCCGAGAAATTCTTGGGAGAAAAATTAATGTGGGCTGGTTCTATATTTACCCCTGTACGAGCGACTCTGGGACAGTTATAAAGGTTTTCATGCGTTTTTACAATTATTGCAAGACTTCAAGGACGATGCGCCCCCACCAAACGATTTCCGATTGGGGACCTTTGGAACAAAAAAATTTTGTGTTTTTGATTTCTAACATGAATTCGTTGCAGGAACACAAAAAAAAAAACAAAAATTAAAAATAAGGTCCACCCTAATGGAGATGTCAGGGTAGGGACCAGGATGTTTTTGGATTATTTTTTCAATAGAAGTATATGTTAGTAAAATAAGACTTATTTTTTGACTTTGAAATAAAAATCAAAATATAAGACTTATTATATGATTTATAAATTAATCTTACGATTTAAGAGATATTTTTAAATTTTTATATAATTGCGGATTTACACATTTGACATCAAAATTTGAAATATTAGGGGTCTTCCCTTAAACTTGTATTTGCCTCGAAAACTTCGAAAATTCGTAAATCAAGAAGGCTTAGAAATTAATGAACGAAATTTTGTATGAAAAATTTTACACTTTTACGATTTTTCAATCTTTTCACTTTTAAGGGAATACCCTAATTATTTTGATTCATCGTTTGCACACGACATGAATTTGACGTCAAAATACTACCACTAGTCGGTTACTTACTTTGTCTATATTGTTACGATAGTCGAGAATTAAAATAAAAACGTTTATTTCTTTATATTTTATTTAGTTCCAAATTCCCATTTCGACGACTTTCTTTTACAAAATGACTTAACAAGTAAACTTTTTAATTTCAGTTCTTTGATTGCTAGATCAATTTGTTATTTGACAATATTTTTTAATAAAATGTACGTAGAGAGTTTGTGTAGTTTCGTCATTCATTAAGGGAGCACTATAAACGACGCTGTTTCGAAACACAGAAATGTTTGAAAATCTCTAACTCGCCAGTCACACGTATGAAAACATGTTTTAAAACAATTTATAAGCAGAAGCAGACGTGCGAAGTAAGGAAACGGTTGTTTGTTGAATGTTCCAAAACAATCTTTGTTTCCCTTTCTTTTCCATGCATTCAAATATGATGTTTTCGAAACATGTTTCATAGGTGTGGTCGGCGAGTAACAAGAACTATAGTTTATATCGAAAATAAATGTTTCTTTTATAAATGCCAAACACACACATATCAAGTAAAAAATGGACAACGAAGTAATGCCATTACATGAGCACTGTTGACAACTTAAAATTTGTGTTTTATTTGGAAACGAATTATGTGTTTATACCCGACACACTCTGTGTCGAGGGTATATTGCGTTTGTTGGGTTGTGTGTAACACCCAGAACCAGTCGAGATAGACTATACAAAATGTATATAGAAATGATCAGCGTCACCAGGAGATTCGATTTAGACATGTCCGTCTGTCTGTCTGTCCGTCTGTCTGTCTGTCTGTCTGTCTGTCTGTCTGTATACAGTTATCTTATCGAAGGAATTGAGCTATCTTGACAAAATTTTGTATGCGTGCTCACGGGGACATGAGTAAGACTAAGTTCGAGAATGGACCCGATCGGACCATTTTTAGGGGTACCTCCAGTACTAGGGTCTGTTACGAAAATCACAAAAACTGCTCTAAAATCGGAGTTTTTCAAGATATTTTAATGAAATTTGGCATTTGAACATATTTTAGGCTAATTAATGTGATTTACAAAAATCAGAAAAATGGGCGTGGCAGAAGGGCGTTTTTCGAAAATTGTCTCCTACTCCCGAAACGCCTATGGGACTTGAACGAAAATTGGCACTTATACTTCCTTTGTTACCATAAACATCCTGCCCAAAAATTTTCTGGATTGGTTCATTATTAAGGGTACCTCCAGTACTAGGGTCTGTCACAAAAATCCGAAAACTGCCCCAAAATCTGACTTTTTCCAAATATTTCAATGAAACTTAGAATTTGCGCGTATATTTAAGCCTCCGATTAGAATTCCGAAAAATTAGAAAAGTGGGCGTGGAAAAGGGGCGGTTTGCATAAAGAAATTAAAAAAAATGCGGTATATGGGGCCCCTATGGCCTTAAACAACTCCTGATATTAAAAATTATTTGAATATGTGTGTCTGTGTCGGGTATTCTATTGTCAGGCTTGCCTGACTATAACACCCTTACTTGTTTTTATATGGGTATGTGCTAAATTTCGGTTCGAATCCAACTTGATTCGAATTCGAGAAAGAGGTGTGCTTTTACTGAGCAAAATTGTAAAGAAAGCTCCTAAAACTATAGTCGGCATTGCCGACTAATCGGCCGAATATTCGGCATTTTACATCCGACTAGTCGGGTAGTCGGCTAGTCTGCCAAAGTCATATTCGGAACATCCCTATTATAATAGCCTAATAGAGGAAGGATCAAGAAAGGTCCAAAGATATATATACAAGTACCTTTTCCTCAGCTTAAAACATATTTAAACATTATATATAGAAAATCAGTCATCACTAGCCCTTTATGAAAGAGACTTGTGAGATCAGCATCTAGAAAAACAAAGCAAGGTTTCACATTGCGCTACCACAGCATTGCGTAAAATGTCCAATGTAAGGCTAGGCTAGGTTCTGTTACATACGTTCTTATGGGGCGCCGCACACTACTAAATTTTTAATTGGTAGTGTTCTATAAACACATGGTACCGAGTAATTAACAAATTATTATTTAGTTAATTAATAATAAATTAATTGAATTGAAAGTATCCAATTTTAAATTGTATAGTCGGCAAGTAAGAGCACTTTTCCAACCAAAAATTGGCCTACTAAAAATTGAGTAGTCGGCGCCTAGCCTAAGTGTTGTGTGAAATATCAAGACGAAATATTCACTTTCATGTCGGTTTTAAGTCAAAATGTCCTTATAGGTCGAAAAGATTTCAAAATGGCCTAATAGCTCGAAATAACCTATATGCGTTTAAATAGTTATAAATGCCGTAATGGGGCTATTTCAAGTCGAAAAGCGCTAATGGAGAATTTAAGGACTGAAATTATTATGACTTTAAAGTCGAAAATACATTACTTGGGAATTAAGGACTAATATTTCGTTAAACGGACTTCTTTTCGCTCTGACTTTGAAGTCGAAATGCCCTATCATGCCCTTTTATAACCGCGAATCGATTTCCATTTTATTCCCCGCTTACGCTTAATCAACGTCGTACGAGCGTCATAATGCCCTATTTAAGTAATGTCAAAATACTATTCTAACCTAAAATAGGTAAGAATTTTCCAATTTTTGACCAACTTTGCTACTTGGGTTTCATTCGAACATGTTTATCAGTTTGTGCTTTATTCTGGTCGGTATTTTCATTTTATTAAATGATTATATTAGACTTACCAGATATATGAAGGAAACAATGTGTTAATGTTGCCATCGCCAATCCTGATGCGAGTGCCGTCGCCAGGAGCACAGATGAAACACTCGCGCCAACTCCAGCGCCAGCCGCTGCGCCACAAACAATGAACACATAGAAAAATGATGCTAGACATTCACTGATGATAGACCTGCCAATGAAAATGGATTGCAATTAGGAGCAACAACCGAAAAAAGAATAAACTGCTTTTGTGACTTCAAAATATATATGTGTATGGGCAAACATATGGATGCGTGATTTTCGTTTTCGATGGTCCGTTCACTTATTGGGATATTCACCAAGCAACAACAATTTTCGTATCTATAGTGGCCACACCTCCAACCGCATTAATGGCGTTGGATTTATAAGATCGCGTAAATTTAAATCAGCACTGTTTGAGTTCAAGGCTATCTCTGATCGCATTAATGCAGCACGGTTTCAATCGAAATTGCGCAATATTATTTTCCTGCAATGTTATGCAACCACAGAACCTGACGTCGATGTTACCAAGGATGAATTTCATGAGCTTCTGGACATTACAATCGGGAATACACGTAAAAGTGACATATTATATTAATCAATCTAGGTGACTTTTATTGCAAAGAAGGCAATTATAACACTCTTTTTGAGCGAATAATGGGGCGCAACGGTCTTTCCCCAGCAAAAAGAAAACAATGGGACTCGTCTGGTGGACTTCTGTGCAAGTTATGATGTTTTTATAGGTGGTACCAAGTTTAAGCATTTAGATATACACAATATATACTTCGAATTAGCTGGACGGCCGTACCAGAAACCAAATCGATCACGTCCTTATCAGTAGGAAGTTCCATAATTGTCTTCTTGATATGAGAGCACGAAGAGGCGCTGATATCTATAGCGATCATAATCTTTTGGTGTAAGTAATACGTATACGTCTCCGGCCCCAAGCCATTAGTAGGAAGCAGCAGCGATCTATCAAGTTAAATTTTGAAAACCTGAAAGATGACTGTCTCACAACAGTTTCAAACTGCTCTTGAAAAATATAAGAAGCATTAATCCGGCCACTACAACCGTGGTCCGCAAAGCACTACAAGAAAACCATGGGTTAGCACCACGACCTGGGATTATATCCAGCGAAGGCGAGAACTAAACGAGAAGGTGCTTGCGTGTCGTGACGAGCAGACGAAAAGAGCAATTCGCGATGAATATAATGCGGCGCATCGGCAGGCAAGAAAATCGCCTCAGAAAGATAAGTCCAACTACGTTAGCAGCATTGCAGTAGAAGCAGAAACGGCCTCAATACAAAACAACCTACGCAGTGTATATAGTGCAGTTAAGAAGACCCCGAACTCTAAGCCAAACATACCTCCAATCAGAGACCGATCTGGCATTCCACTTGCGTCAGAGAAGGAACAGCTACGAAGTTGGAGGGAGTATTTCGGGGAAGACCAATAATCAATACACAACAAAAATAAGCCTAAAGAAATTTGAAAAAAGGTTATATTCCCTGATATGAGTAGATTCTGCATATTCAGAGTGAAATGTCATCAGATTGTGTGCTGGAAAAGAGGCTATACCTCAAATGTAAAAATTCTCCGAGCGACTGTAAAGCCTGGTGATGGTGATGTTAGGTTGTGAGGGTGTATAGCTAGTGCAGGATTAAGTTTCTTTTAACGAGATAACAACCCAAAGCAGACTGTGCGCATTACGAAACTCTGGATGGTATTTAATGTCCACAATTAGCTTAAAAATTGTCCCCAATCTCCAGATCTGTTTCCAATAGAGGACCTATGGCATCATTAAGAACATGAATTGAACATGAAAACATCTGAACATTGAACACGTAAAGAACACTGTGTTCAAAATAGCTCACGCTTTTATCGTATTTTGCGTTCGATTCGAATTCGATTCGAAGAGAAAATGCGATAAGAATTCGAAACGTTTGCTACGAGCTCGCCTCGAGCTCGCTTTTTTATCGTGGAATTTGTAAGAGTCTTGCCGACTACGGCACCCTGAAAGGGATTTTGAAGTTTTGTTGATTTTTCGATAGGTGGTATCTAAAAACACTGTAGGGACGACTTTTTAGTTTTCTATTTTGAAAATTCCTTGAGGGCTCCCTGAAAAATGGCCCCAATGCAAAATGGTCCCAAACTGAAAATTCAAAAAGGCCCCAAAATTTGGGATCATTTTGCATTATGAAAAATTACCCCAAATCAAAAATGAATTTGACCCCATAAATAAAATGAAAAAGGCCCCAAAAACAAAAAGAGGTGTTTTTAATCGAAATAAAAAATGGCCCCAAACTAGAAAATAAAACGGCCGTTATGGAATTTAAAAAAATTAAAAATGAAAAAAAGCCCCAAATTTGGGGAAATTTTTCATTATGAAATATTATCCCAATTAAAAAAATGAAACAAGGCCCTAAATGTAACATTAATTTTGAAA
Organism: Chlorops oryzae; assembly: GCA_020466095.1. NCBI lineage: Eukaryota > Metazoa > Arthropoda > Insecta > Diptera > Chloropidae > Chlorops > Chlorops oryzae. Next base: position 64,717,364 of record CM035807.1, on the reverse strand, counting down.
AATGCAAAATGACTCCAAAAAAGAATCGGCCTGAAATTCGTGCAGTTGTTTTGAATACAAAATTTTGGGGCCTTTTTTTCATTTTCAGTTTGGGGCCATTTTTCAGGGATCCCTCGAGGAATTTTCAAAATATCAACAAAACTTCAAAATCTGTTTCAGGGTGCCGTAGTCGGCAAGATACTTATGAATTCCACGATAAAAAACGAGCACGAGGCGAGCTCGTTGCAAACGTTTCGAATTCTTATCGCATTTTCTCTTCGAATCGAATTCGAATCGAACGCAAAATACGATAAAAGCGTGAGCTCGCAAATTCTAAAATCTACGATATAAAAGCGAGCTCGAGGCGAGCTCGTTGCAAACGGTTCGAATTCTTATCGCATTTTCTCTTCGAATCGAATTCGAATCGAACGCAAAATACGATAAAAGCGCGATATCGCGAAAAATGCCTTCCGCGATTCGAATTCGATTCGAATTCTTCAAAATATTTGTTTTTAGTGGATACGAAATTTTAATTCTCGAAGGTAGTTTTGTTAATTTGTTTCCAAATCGCAAGGCATTCGAGGTAAATATAGAATCAAGCTAAACTTATAAACGAAAAAAAGTCATTCATTACAATTCGGCGAAGACGGCGTAATGGGTAAGCAGACTAGAAATATGACTAGAAATCAAAAGGTTCGGTGTTCAAATCCCACAGCCGGTGGATTCAAAAGCGTGGTTACCAGCATTAGAACCTTTTTTTTTTTTTTTACCGAAAATAGTCTTATAATAAGACTGTTATTTGAATTTTACATTAAATATAAAAGAATAAAAAAATTTTTTTTGCTAATCGAATATGATAGAAAATTCGACAAAAAGGCGAATCGAATATGATAAAAAATTCGAATAAAGCGCGATAGCAAATCGATAGTAAAAACCGAATCGCACGCGATTCGTAAACGATAAAAAATGCGATAAAAATATAAATCGCGTAAAAAGGTGACTCCCTCACGAATTCGAATTCGATTCGAGCTCGCCGCGAACACTCGCCGCGAAGAGTTTGCACGTCAAAACGAATTCGATTCCAATTCGACTCGAACTCGTTGTGCTTATTGGGAACAGATTCATACACAAATTCATACATATGTATAAGTTCGCAACAAAAGCAACAAAAAAAAAAGAAAAATGGTCAAAAGGACATAGCTCAGCACTGTTTCGTACAAGTATTACAGTATGAGAAACGAGCTAATAGGCAATTCAACAAAGCTAATAGGCAATTCACCAAAGGCAACAACAACCACACGGCATACCAGGCAATCCACCACGATGCCTCTTTGGGCATTGTTGTCGTCTCTAGAAATTGGGCACGTACAAGCGGTTAGTTTTTTTAAGGGATTTTTTTTCATTTATAAACAGAGAAAATCAGATTTTATAAAGATTTTTTTAAGAATGATTGTACCATTTTAAACTGTAGAATTTCTTTTAACATTTATTTTTTCTTTTTAGTAATAGAAAAATTCACATACTACAAAAAACTGATATCCGAGTTTTTGGTCTTGTTTAATTAAGACGCTAGTGTGGCATCCATGGACAACAGATGGTGCCAAATGGAACGAGTCAATAGTGCAAATCGATGGTGAAAATAGTAAGTCGGCTTCTACATTGAACGATTATCGACGCGATTTTCACAACGATTTTTTCAAATTCCCTTTTGAAATTGTCTTCTGTCGGTGTTCGCTTCTACACTACACGGTTTGCAAGCAATCGATTTATACGTTGTTGTGTTTTTCTTATGACATTCGTTTATTGGATTTATGCGAATTAAGTAAGTAAGTAATAAAATAAGTGATTGTGACGCATTTTAAAATATATAAATTAAATTGGAATGGATTCAGACACTTCATAAAAAATTATTCGAACAATTCTTTGAAACTGTTTTCCGTTCTACGAACGGCGGGAAAGGCAACTGTCAAAAATCGGCATGGAAATCGACGACATGGCTAGTACAAACGATTTTGACCGCTTCACTTTCGTCTCTCCTCCCTTGCCTACAAACGCAAAAATCGGTGAGTGCTGTTGGCCGACAATCGTCCAATGTAAAAGTAGACTAACCGACTACAATTTGAACGTTTAGCTTTTAGAAATGAGACTTTCTGTCTGTCTGATTTTCAAAGGTATCCCTTCGTTGTAGAGTTTTTTATAATATTTTTAAATAATGCCCTAAAACCAAAATTTTTTGAAATACATAGTGGATTTATTTATTTGGACTTAGTTAAGGGCATAAAATGTAGATTCCAAATATAGAAAAGTGGCCGCACCAAAAAGCGTTATTCGAAAATTGAATTTTACACCCAAAATTCAGATGGCGCTTGAAACAAAGACGGCATAAATACCTATTTTTTAATCGTTGACATCCTCTACAAAAGTTGATTTAATCGGCCGATTTTTAGGGGTACCTCCAGCGTTAGAGTCTGCCTCAAAAATCATCTGAATTGTGTAAAGTCACAAGCTTTCGACACATTTTTGTGAAATAAGGAATTTGAGCTTTGTTTTAGCCTCCGATTAAAAAATATATAGCTGTTTATCTGTGTAGGGTATACTATGGTCTGGTTCGCTTTACTATAACACCCTTATTTTTTTCATTTTGAAACATGAATTTTAAAAATATATAAATTCCTTTCATGTCGAATTATCTTGCTTTTTATTTGGTTTTATTATGTTTTAAGAACTCTTTTGAGTACTCGGTTCAGTATCGATAAAAGCTTTGCGCTTAGAGTATTTGTGCATCGCTGACGAAGTCATTCAATTTAAACGCAATATTGAATACTGATTTGCGGAGGTTGCAGATACTCAAATGTACTCTAAAATGAAGGAGCATCTCTACTTTGTTGTTTGAACTTCAATTTCACTTAAAAAATGTCAAAATATAAAGTTACGGCATGTTTAAAAATCGCAAATTCTTCGACTTATTTTTGACAGTCAGCTGATTTTTAATCAATTTCACCACATCATTTGGAGCCAAATAGCATTTTGACAGGCTTTCCCATACTGTAATACTTGGTTTCGTATTCAGCAAGCATTACAGTATGGGAAAGCCTGTCAAAATGCTATATGGCTCCAAATGGTGTGGTGAAGTTGAGTAAAAATCAGCTGACTGTCAAAAATAAGTCGAAGAATTTGCGATTTTTAAACATGCCGTAACTTTATATTTTGACCTTTTTTAAGTGAAATTGAAGTTGCAAACAACAAAGTAGAGATGCTCCTTCATTTTAGAGTACATTTGAGTATCTGCAACCCCCGCAAATCAGTATTCAATATTGCATTTAAATTGAACGACTTCGTCAGCGATGCACAAATACTCTAAGCGCAAAGCTTTTATCGATACTGAACCGAGTACTTAAAAGAGTTCTTAAAACATAATAAAACCAAATAGGAAGCAAGATAATTCGACATAAAAGCAATTTATATATTTTTAAAGTTTATGTTTCAAAATGAAAAAAGTAAGGGTGTTATAGTAAAGAGAACCTGGCCATAGAATACCTCAGATAAACAGCTATTAAATTTTTAATCAGAGGCTAAATATAAGCTCAAATTCCTTATTTCATGCAAATATCTCGAAACATTATGACTTAACAGCAGTTCAGACGATCTTTGAGGCTGACCTTAATGCTGGAGGTACCCTTAAAATTCGTCCACTTAAGTCAATTTTTGTAGAGGATGTCAACGGTTAAAAAATAAGTATTTATGCCGTCTTTGTTTCAAGCGCCATCTGAATTTTGGGTGTAAAATTCAGTTTTCGAATAACGCCTTTTGGCGCGGCCACTTTTCTATATGGGGCATTTCACGTCAAGTGTACCCGCTCAAAAAACTTTATACCTGGGATTGCGATGAAACTGGGTGGAAATGTTGCGCTATGGGAGTACATGAATTGTGCAAAAGGAGGAGGGGAAATATTGACCAGGTGCCTAGATACAGGGTGTTAAACTTTCGGTCCTTTTTGTATTCAAAAAATTCTACGTCTCGCAAATTGGGAAATAAAAAAAAATGTGATAAAGGATTTTTATAGATTTTTGTCTGCTCTTTCCGAAAAAAAATATAACAATTCCCAGAAATTATTATTGATGCACAAAAAACGGTTTTTATTTTTATAAGCAATTTTTCGCCGAATGCGACATTTTTGATATTTTTTAAAATAATTTTAAACGAAAGCTGAGCTTTTTTTCTATAAAATGACATCTTGAACAAGATGGGATCTCCAAAACTAACGACTAAATAGAGGTGGAGAACCCAGCGCGACCCACGCGCCAAGCACGCAGAACCCGTTATTCAGCTTTATCAACTTGAGAAGTTCAGCAGCCAGAGCTGAATAGCGGCTTCTGCGTGCTTGTTAATGCTGTTAATATCTGATTTTCTCCGGTTATAAATGAAAAAAAAAATCCCTAAAAAAAACTAACTGCTTGTACTTGCCCAATTTCTAGAGACGACAACAATGGCCAAAGAGGCATCGTGGTGGATTGCCTGGTATGCCGTGTGGTTGTTGTTGCCATTGGTGAATTGCCTATTAGCTTTGTTGAATTGCCTATTAGCTCGTTTCTCATACTGTAATACTTGGTATTCAGTTTCATACTGAATCATTTGTGTTGCTTCGCGAATGTAAAATTAAAAAACCCGAATTTTTCCGAATTTCCGAATTTTTTTGCTTTGTTTTGCAGTCTTTGTAGTTTGTCTACGTGAGCATCCTGCATTATGAAGAAAATTTTAGATTGAAGTGTACCCACAACGTTATATTCTCAAATTAAGAGTGCCACTATTGTTGCGTCCCGCATATAGCAAGTAGGACGCAACACAAGCATAAAAAAGGATGAATTCAGCAAACATTTACGCTTACCAAACAATTGGAAGTAACTTGCGTCCGCAAACAAAAGGCTTGGATCCAAGTGTTGGAATTTATTTGGAATTCAAGTGTAAATAACCAAAACGGCTCCCTTTTTATTCAATTGGATTTCAGATTGGAAAACATATAAATCCAAGCAATCGAATTAAATATTTTCCAAGCCTAAGCAATCAGTACCAATCCGATGTAGGCGGGTTCAATCCCCGCTGCGACGAGGATTTTTTTTTTTTTTTTTGAATACTTAGGTAGATAATATAACATTTAAATATTTAAAACTTAGAAGAATATCTAGCTTTCATCCAACCATTTATAAAAAAAAAAAAATTTTTTTTTAAATGACATGTGTATGCAATTACGTTTCAGACGACCGGATATGAACCTAAATCTATAACTGCCAACTTTCTTTCTCCCCTCTAAGTGGATCAAATCAGATATATTTCTATGTCCCAACTTTTCCACAATCTTTTTTCGCCCGCGACAGGAATCGAACTCGAGCCCTCCAGGTTACAAATCGCAACACGCTCGCATTACGCTACCGAGAGATCTCATTCGCGCGTGCTAGAATTAATATATTATATTAAGTTCAAAAAACGACAGACACATCTATGCATTAAATGACGGATTTCAATACAGAAATTTAAAACACACATTTGGCAAAACGTTTTGGAACGTTTTGCGAATTTAATATCCATTATGCTTGAAGAAGTTTTTGCAAAATTAGCGTGAATTTAGTAAGCCTTAACTTATGCAATGTTTCTATCTGCGCTATAAATGTATACGCCATTTCGGACATGAATCTAAAACATATTTAAAATATTCTTATGTGGCGCGAAATATGTTGAAAATACAACTTTAAAATTTATGATGAAATTCGCTTTCAGACACTCATTGCATGAAACCTTAATGAGCTTTTCTTCCATATATTGCTATCTATTAATTGAGGCTCATGTAAAGTAATTGAAGATACAGCTATATTTGAGAAAGGAATCGAGGAATTCTACAGTTGCGAAAGGAAATGGACTAAATGCAACCGTGAGTCCATACTTTATAATTGGTCATGGAATAAGTCAAGTCTATTTTTTTACCCGTAGAGGATTTAGGAATTTTAAGCAATGCCGAAAGCAAATATTTTCTGTCGGCAAAAATGAAGATTTGACGTCTCGCCTCGCCGTGTGACTCTCCGAAACGGCTGGACAATCAAGTAAATTGCAAAGTAAGGTCCATAATCCAACTAAAAATGACATCGCCATGCAGCCAAAATAATTAATTTTTAAATCTTATACATAACACTTTATAATTAGTAGTAAACAAAAAGGGAAATCTGAAAAAAAGACCCTCTGTCACCAAATAGGCTAGTAATTTAAAAAGGCGAAAGTTAATTCCAAAAGTACAAGGAATAAATTGTGGAAAATTTTGAGCCGCCATCAGCCAAATGGATTTCGACTTCGAGTAAAGGTGAATTCAATTCCAAAAGGTACAAGAAAAAAGTTGAAAATATTTATTTGCCCCATCACCAAAATAAATTTTGAATCAAGAAAAGTAAACTCAATGAAATAGTACAAGAAAAATTAGGAATATTTTTTGTCCTATGCACGCCATAATGAAAAAAATAGGCTAAACTCGGCTGGTTTTAAGCGGTACGATTTTTTTTTTGTTTTTATAAATTATTTTGGACGGTTTTTAAGAACAATTTTTAAAGAATCTATGTTTCAAAACAGCAAAAAATTGGTAGTGCGTTTTCGCGTAGTTAAATGTCTGAAATATTAGAGCAAATTACGGGGTATACAAGGGCAAAATGGAATCGAAAATCGATATTTACTGCTTAAAACTGTTAGATCAAAAAAATGAAATTTTTTTAAGAGTTCAGTTTTCTTTCAATCAATTTTTACGCTTGTAACCTTACTGTTGCATTTCGTTGGAAAACGTTGAAAAAAAAACGTTTACTTTTTCATTAATAAAAATATTTTGAGAAAAACCTTGGTGCGATTTTATAAGGTGATAAAGAACTCCAATCCATATCCGGCTTCTAGGAAAACTACGATGTGTTGGCTGGCGTTTCCGTGGAACACAATTCTTCCTATTGGCAAACTGGCCCTTAGGGCGATTCTTCTTCAGAGTCCAATTTACATAGAGTTCCGAGTTAAGAGTTTTGCCGTATGGGAGCAGCTCATAGTAGATAATTCCCTGCCAATCCCACCAAACACACAGCAAAACCTTCCTGGCCGTCAATCCTGGCTTGGCCACCGTTTCCGCCGGTTCACCGTGTTTCGACCACGACCGTTTTCGCTTGACGTTGTCGTAAGTGACCCACTTTCCATCACCAGTCACCAACCGCTTCAGAAATGGGTCGATTTTGTTGCGGTTCAGCAGCGATTCGCAGATGGAAATTCGGTCTATGAGGTTTTTTTGCGTTAACTCTTGTGGCACCCATACATCGAGCTTCTTTGTGTATCCAGCCTTATTCAAATGGTTCCAAACGGTTTTTTATGCAATCTTTAGCTCTTTTGCAATCAAAACAGTGCTAACATGACGGTCGGACTCGATAATTTCCATGATTTTATCGACATTTTCGACAATTGGCCTTCCAGTGCATGGTGCATCCTTGACATCGAAGTTACCGGAACGGAATCGACGAAACCAAAATTGCGCATGATTGGCTGTTACAGTATCAGGTCCATAAACGCTATTCACATTTTCAGCCGCCTGGCTTGCGTTTTCTCCCTTATCGAAGAAAAACTGTAAAATGTAGCGAATTTTCTCTTTGCTGATGTCCATCTTTGACAAGCTCTCAAACAAAACTGAATCAATCAATCAAAAAAGTGTCAAAAAAGCTTTTTTAGTAGGAACTGTCATCTTTCTAATGCCCCCTAGCGGAACACGATCGGACTTATACAACGCGAGATGCAGATAAATAAGGCCATCTATTGGAAAAATAATGGATTTCTTTTTACTACACCTAATATTAACGTTCAAAAAAATCGGACTGTAGACACCTCGTATGTATGTACGATGTATGTACGGATTTGCGAAGTACTTGAGAAATTTAACGTTTCCCAAACACATTTGGAAAACGTTTGGGAAGTGTTTGCGAATTTAATATAGCACATATATGCTTGGAAGAAGTTTGGAAAATTTCTTGGAAACAAATGAATAGTAAGCACCTTTGTAAAAAGCTTATGCAAATGTTTGCTGGGAAGTCTGCCCCGTTTATAAAAGAGAAGTTCATGAATGCATTCATTTCGCGAGATGAAACACTCTCTCAAAAACGAATGGCGAGCTAGAGCAGTTCAGTGAGAGCGTGAATGCTGCATACATACCATTCACTTGAAAGCAGTGCACTACACTACAGCACATCATCAAAGCATATGCGATTCTGCCTGCGACGCGAATGGTTTATAATTTAGTGCGCAGAAGCAGAATGGAAGATGTTATGGACGCTCGTTAATTTAGAAAACGGTATTTTCCATACGCGTACCCCTTTACGCTCGCTCTGTCATTAGCGTAATGCAAGATCGTCTCGTAGGTATACAAAACAACACAAACAGCTTCCTATACTGACCATTCGCAACCATTCGCTACCATTCGCTCAGGCAGCGAGTGGTTTTTGGCGCAGTCTATGGTAAGTAAAAGCAACGTATGAGAGAAAACACTCAACGTCACTACACTACAGCGTTCGCTCTGGCTAACGGCACATGGAAGCAGCACAAAAGCAACGATTATGCGCTGCCATTCGTCTATGCGAATGGTTCGCTGAACATCTCTGGTTTACAAGCAAATATTTTGTTTTCTGAGAGTGGAAAACCAGCTGCTTTTTCTGTATCATTAATATCCGCATGGTGGAAGTGGGGATCTTATCAGCTGACATGACGGAAAAATAGGAGCCAACAAAATATTCTTAATATTATTGCCAACAAACAAGGGATCTTCGGTGTTAGCCAACTTGATTTGTTCAATGAATTGTATATATCATGTGGCAACCTGCCAAGTAGGCTTTGAAGATGGTTGTATGATAATTGAAAAACATGAGAAATAGATTATTAAATTGACGTGAATAAAAAAATATATATTATAAAAGTTTATTCCTTATCGGTGTCTGTATTTTGTAACGCTGCGCCTCGACGAGCAATAATTATTGCTAGCAATCTGTCAAATTGCTTTGCCAGGTAGAGGCAATATTGTCATGGTGGGATTTTTATGTTATGCCATCTTCATATTCAAAATGACGTCGAACAGGCTACTACGCTGCGCACGCGCTCTCGATGCCTTGAAACAACTTTGCGATGAGTGAGACAAAGAATAAACTCTCTTATTTTTTCTTCTCTGCGATATAGGCAGTTCGCAAATTTTTAATTTTTTTATTTTTTATTTCAACGTAGTCCTTTTTAATTTCCTTCGCCATTTGAAGCCACGCATTATTTTTTCATATCAGTACATATATATGATGAGGTTTTATAGCCCAAAGACATTCGAGCTGTCGGTAAAAAATTATTATCTTATAAATATCGGCGACGCACCAATCCATTTTGACGATATACACACTTTGAAAAATTCATAGAAATGAAATTCGGCTGTCAAATAGCAAAATGACAGCTCATTGCCAATCTCAAAGTTGGCAATCGCAGCGAAGCAATATTGCTTGCCATATATTGCCATCTTTTCAAAATGAGCGGTCTCCATTGGCAATATTGCTCAGGTTGACAGATTGCTAGCAATAATTATTGCCTGTCGAGGCGCCATGTAAGGATCGAGGGTCCTTACATTGGCGACGAGGTTAATATGGAACTAAAATAAGAGCAAGCACGAGTGAGGTGCACAAAAATCTGTTATTCCAATTTGGAAAATCCATTTGGAATAAGATCCTAACGATCCTAAACGCTCAAGTTTTCTAACTTTCCGTAGAGATGTCTGCAGAGCAATTTTAGAGTCATATGGAACCGAAAGAAGCCGCAACACCTCAGGTCTTTCGTCGGCAAGCACAGATGCAAGATTTGACGGATATCAGCACATGGTTGACTCTATTCCGAACCAACGACGCTGCAGAAATTGTGGCGTGAAAGTAAAAATTTTTTGTCTAAAATGTGAAGTACCATTAAATCCAAAGGGTTGCTTCAAGAAATACCATACGGCTTCAAATTAGAATGACCTAAAAATAAAATTTTTAAATCGTTTTATAAAAATCTATAAGCACTTCTATAAAAAGTGTAGTCCAAATAAATCAAAAATATGTAAGGGAAAAAATTTAAAAAAAAAATTTTTTTTTAATGTGGAGTACATATCATGCGCAGAGTATATTTAAAAGGACGGTCTGGAATAGTTGGAAGGTTTTCCAAAATTTTTAAAGGATATTATATTATTATGTGGGCCAGATCGACAATTCTTCGCAATTTCTGATTTACAGCTATTATAGTTCGGTTTGCGCACTAATGAGTTAAGCGTTTGTGTTTGAATTTACAAGGTTTTTCACATGAAAAGGTAAATTTTTTTAAATAAAACATATCGATATATATATATTATTTAAAATATATTTATTAAACATCAAAAAGTAAATATTTTATTGAATCAAGAAAATATTTTATTACACATCAACAAGTAAATACTTATTTACAAAAACAATTGCATGTATTAAGTTTTATTGTATGCATATGCATACAGAGAGTTGTTTTTGCAATTTAACTGTGAAAGTATTCGAGCTAAACTTCTCTTTTCTTTGATAGCGAATCAACAGATTCCTATTTTTGTTGCATTTTTTGATCCCATTTTGGTGACTCTTTTCTGCGACGAAAGTTTATTTCTAGAAGAACAATAATTAATTCATTAATGTGAAATCTATGTTTCAAGCTATGCTTGAGAAAGGTATCCATAAGCGACTATTTGCTGACGTACGTTTCGACCTGCCGTCTGGGGTCTCATTAGAGCAATTTTTACGGATTGGCTGACTACTGCGTCAAAAATCGGTTTGCGTATTTAAACTTCCTATGACTGCAATTCAAACCCTTGAATTGTAGCATCAGAAATGACTTCTAATGGGAGATATAACTATGTGTTTTTAGTCAATAAAATTTTTTACTGATATCAGTAAAATCTATTTACTGATTTTTAGCAAAAGTTGTACTTTGGGTACAACTTTGGTATTGAATTAATAAAATGTTTACTTTTTGACAGTTAATAAAATATTTTATTGATTCAATACAAGACAATTCTTTCCGTGTGGATTTCCACGAAAATTTACAGTTTTTTATGCGTTTATGCGTTCATAAGAAAAAACTCAGGAATAGCAAGGCGAAAATTCCGCGAAAGCGGACCGAGGAGTTCTTCGGAACTTCATCAATTTTCTTCTGAACCATAACACACAAAACATGAAAAAAACAATGAATGAGATTTGCAAAACTTCTCGGTCCGCTATCGTCGAATATTTGCCTTACTATTCCTGATATTTTTCGACATTACATATCTTACTTATTTCATCGACGAATTCTTACAAGAATAAATTCATGCAAGACGCAATTGCCGACTGGGAAGCGTTAATTTTGCAGGATATGTCCATGTGTGTATGTATTAGAGCTCTTGATATTTTTCGAATAGTACAATTAGTCGAATGTTCGAATGTTCAGTGGATTAGGTACTATAGGTACTTACATATCCGCATAAGTAGAAGAGGAAACTGTTTCATTTATGCCAGTGTAAAATATAAGGGTTGTTTGGCAGTTTTAGTGCGCTGAGTATAGAGCGCAATAGAACGCAATAACAGCCATACCTGCAGCAGCATCTATACCAGTAATATTACTATAGATGGCACTTGACAAAAAACGTGTGTGTTGAATTGAAGTAGGCCCCCTGTGCATGCATTCTTATGGAAAAATCAAGAACGTAGCACGCCCCCTGAAAATTCCGGTTCCGGTCTAACAAATATTTTATAATCTTGTAACATGAACTGAAATATTTGTTAAAAATCAGATGTATGGGCATTTCCATTTTGACGTGACGTGACATTCGAACGAAAAACAAATTTTTTTTTTAATGAAGAAATGCAAATTTAAAAAAAGTTTTTTAATATTTGCATACTAATAAAGTAGCACTATGTTCAGTAAAAAAATTAGACCAATAGACCATAAGGATTTGAGTATTGAAGCAAAAAAGTGTCCTAGCGTTTCGTTACGAAAAACAGAAGTGGGTTTTTGACTTAGATTACAAGATTGCAAAACTCTGCTAATTTCGCAAAACTTTTCGTATTAAACTTATAGCAATAAGATTGGAAAATATAAGAGTTCATTTTCCAAGTTTTAAAATTGTAAAATCGTTTGTCGTTCGTTTTTTATTGGCCTTAATTACCTGGCGTTACGTTACCTGGCGTTACGTTACTAAAATTTCAAAAGGGTTTTAGTCATGAAAATAGTCTTTTATTTTAACCTTTTTTCCTTTTAATTCATAAATTCTGGTATTATAAATAGAAGGGCCAATAATAAATTCTATCAAAAACAATATTTAATTGAGCTTGCGTAATTAGAAGATAATTATCAACTTATTCATTAAAGAATTTTTGTTGTTGTTGTTTTGGTTGATTCTTCTGAATGGAATTATTAAGGACGATAACTTTCATTGATCAGGTTACTAAAATTGCCCAAATTTCATAGATAAAGCACTTTTAAAGGTAATTTAAGAAATACAAATACAACAAAATAAGCCTTTACCTATGTTTTACAGAAATGAGGGCTGACTATAACCACCAATCTTCTTAAATAGTGGAATTCAGATGTGTTACTATGATAGTAAATACCCAAAAATTGTTTTAAGGAACTGGGGCATTTTCATTTCCGGTAGACCTTTCTGTGGAAATGCCCATATATAAGAGTTAATCAAAGGTTTCTCATAAGAACTCATTATATTTTACAGCAAAATATGTTATTTTTATACAATTAAAAATAATGAGATAAAATTTTGCTCATATTATTGGGGAACGCTACAGCAGAGTACTCATGCGTCGAATATGCCCGATTCTCAAAAAGTTTGAATTCCACCACTTCTGTGGTTGATATGAAATATTCAGTGATATCATAACTCGATACATAATTAGTGGCTTAAGTACTTATTACATATCATGATAAATAGAATGCATAAACTATATATTTTTGGATCTCTTCTGAATGAAAAGGGTAGAGAATTGCATAAACTATCATAAAAAACTTAAAAAGTTTTACATTAAAAAGAAAACATTAAAAAATTTCAATGCAAATATGTTTAGTTACAAAATTGAGTGAATACTCAAAAAATTTTAGCATCACTAGTTCACCACGGAATTCGGTTGTTGTTGTAAGTGTCCACTCCCTTCAGTACAGAAAGTGGCGATTGCCCTATTTTAGCTAACTATTTCGGTACCCACTCCTAGGTAGCTATATCAGCACCCCAAGGTAGTGTCTTATGTAAGCTATAGTGTATATAACATATTTGGCACGCGTGAGTTATGTGACTTCGTGGTGTAGCGTAAAGCATTTGTGCTTAGGAGTTTGGAGGTTCGAGTTCAATCCCCAGCGCTGACAAAAAAATTTGGAGAAATGGTAGAATTCGAAAAATGCGAAAAACTTTGAAGTGAAAGCAATTTATCGGTCAACTTTGTCCTGGATTTGTCATGGTGTATTTAGAATTTTGTGCCCGTCAACTCGTAAACAAAATTGATAGCAATTTCGAAGTTATCGTTTTTATTTTAATTTATTATTTTTTAAGGTTAAGGGGATCTCTCTAGTGCTGTCAGAAACGAAAAAGCACCGGAAAATTTCTGTTACATTTTATTTCTGGCAGAGCAGGGAAAACCACCTTAAAAAAAAAAAAACTTTCCAGCGGGATTCGAACCAGGAACCTTCCGATTTCGAGGCGAATGTCCTACACTCTTAGCTACGACAGCTCGAAGTTCTGCGACTCCTATTGTGGTAATACATGAAATCCATTGAAAACACATTCCTTGGCAGCTGAAAGAAACGTAAAAAGTGATGGCTGGAACTACCGATTTCACTAGCTAAAGGTAAGCGAAGCGGTGGCGATTGCCTACCGCCTAGGACATCGTCGTTTTAAATTCTCCGCTGAAAAACATTCAAAGCAGATTGACGAGGAACTACCCCCCACAGACCGGTAGCTAGCGATTTCGTTAGCTCGGAAGTAGTTCCGCGTACTTAAGGGCTATATTACTAACAGGTTGGCTGATAAGTCCCCGGTCTGACACATAGATGGCGTCGCTAGTATTAAATGCATATTTTTTTATATAGTGGCAACCTTCAAATGATTCGTGTCAAAATTTGACGTCTGTAAGTCAATTAGTTTGTGAGATAGAGCGTCTTTTGTGAAGCAACTTTTGTTATTGTGAAAAAAATGGAAAAAAAAGAATTTTGTGATTTGATAAAATACAGTTTTCTGAAGGGAAAAAATACAGTGGAAGCAAAAACTTGGCTTGATAATGAGTTTCCGGACTCTGCCCCAGGAAAATCAACAATAATTGATTGGTATGCAAAATTCAAGCGTGGTGAAATGAGCACGGAGGACGGTGAACGCAGTGGACGCCCGAAAGAGATGGGTACCGACGAAAACATCAAAAAAATTCACAAAATGATTTTGAATGACCGTAAAATGAAGTTGATCGAGATAGCAGAGGCCTTAAAGATATCAAAGGAACGTGTTGGTCATATCATTCATCAATATTTGGATATGAAAAAGCTCTGTGCAAAATGGGTGCCGCGCGAGCTCACATTTGACCAAAAACAACAACGTGTTGATGATTCTGAGCGGTGTTTGCAGCTGTTAACTCGCAATACACCCGAGTTTTTGCGTCGATATGTGACAATGGATGAAACATGGCTCTATCACTACACTCCTGAGTCCAATCGACAGTCGGCTGAGTGGACAGCGATCGGTGAACCGTCTCCGAAGCGTGGAAAGACTCAAAAGTCCGCTGGCAAAGTAATGGCCTCTGTTTTTTGGGATGGGCATGGAATAATTTTTATCGATTATCTTGAGAAGGGAAAAACCATCAACAGTGACTATTATATGTCATTATTGGAGCGTTTGAAGGTCGAAATCGCGGCAAAACGGCCCCATATGAAGAAGAAAAAAGTGTTGTTCCACCAAGACAACGCACCGTGCCACAAGTCATTGAGAACAATGGCAAAATTCATGAATTAGGCTTCGAATTGCTTCCCCACCCACCGTATTCTCCAGATCTGGCCCCGGCGACTTTTTCTTGTTCTCAGACCTCAAAAGGATGCTCGCAGGGAAAAAATTTGGCTGCAATGAAGAGATGATCGCCGAAACTGAGGCCTATTTTGAGGCAAAACCGAAGGAGTACTACCAAAATGGTATCAAAAAATTGGAAGGTCGTTATAATCGTTGTATCGCTCTTGAAAGGAACTATGTTGAATAATAAAAACGAATTTTGACAAAAAAATGTGTTTTTCTTTGTTAGACCGGGGACTTATCAGCCAACCTGTTATATGATCTATACCATACGTATGAGACCTTTTTTGTGTGTGTTACCAGCAGTATCAGGTACTTATCTGGTTTTGCCAATACTTGTTGGTATACCTTTGCACGCCTTTAGTTCACACACAATCTCATATATGCGCATAAGTGCGGCACGCAATCGAAAGCAGCACAAGCGTGCGACTGACAAACAAGTTGAGTTGTGTCATAGGACACCAGATAAGAACGAAGTTCATTATGGTATTTATAAATGTTAGTAAATATAATTCGCAGCAAGGTTTTTCGCAAAACTCAATTGTTTTTATTAATCGAAAAATATATGTATACAAGACGGCTGTTTGTTGTTATACCCGACACACTCTGTGTCGAGGGTATATTGCGTTTGTTGGGTTGTGTGTAACACCCAGAACCAGTCGAGATAGACTATACAAAATGTATATAGAAATGATCAGCGTCACCAGGAGATTCGATTTAGACATGTCCGTCTGTCTGTCTGTCCGTCTGTCTGTCTGTCTCTCTGTCTGTCTGTCTGTATACAGTTATCTTATCGAAGGAATTGAGCTATCTTGACAAAATTTTGTATGCGTGCTCACGGGGACATGAGTAAGACTAAGTTCGAGAATGGACCCGATCGGACCATTTTTAGGGGTACCTCCAGTACTAGGGTCTGTTACGAAAATCACAAAAACTGCTCTAAAATCGGAGTTTTTCAAGATATTTTAATGAAATTTGGCATTTGAACATATTTTAGGCTAATTAATGTGATTTACAAAAATCAGAAAAATGGGCGTGGCAGAAGGGCGTTTTTCGAAAATTGTCTCCTACTCCCGAAACGCCTATGGGACTTGAACGAAAATTGGCACTTATACTTCCTTTGTTACCATAAACATCCTGCCCAAAAATTCTGGATTGGTTCATTATTAAGGGTACCTCCAGTACTAGGGTCTGTCACAAAAATCCGAAAACTGCCCCAAAATCTGACTTTTTCCAAATATTTCAATGAAACTTAGAATTTGCGCGTATATTTAAGCCTCCGATTAGAATTCCGAAAAATTAGAAAAGTGGGCGTGGAAAAGGGGCGGTTTGCATAAAGAAATTAAAAAAAATGCGGTATATGGGGCCCCTATGGCCTTAAACAACTCCTGATATTAAAAATTATTTGAATATGTGTGTCTGTGTCGGGTATTCTATTGTCAGGCTTGCCTGACTATAACACCCTTACTTGTTTTCAACTGTTTTTAACAAGCGAAAATGCGATACAGTATATTCTGCTTGGCTGCATTCAAGTATTTTCCAGACAATTTTATGCACTTACGCGAAAAACGCACCTACCCGAAATTTTTTGCTGTATTTTTGAGTAACATATCAGAATGTGTTTAACAACACTTGAATTCTTAAAAGAACGCCGTTCAAATATTAATTTTATTAACAAACAAGTAAGAAAGCTAAAGTCGGTCATGCCCGACTTTGAAATACCTAGCGTCCCGACGTTATGAGCGCACTATGTTTTGCTTCTCTATTTATGGGCGTGGCAGTGGGAGGGCCACATAAATTATTTCCCTACACCTTTCATTCGCCTTGGTGAACCTATGTTGCGAATTTGAACCTTCTACGCCTTCTACTTCGGAAGTTACGAAAAATCTTCATTTGTGGGCGTGGCAGTGGGCGGGCCAAATAAAATTTTTCCCTAAACCTTTCATTCGCCTTGGCGAACCTATGTTGCGAATTTGAAGCTTCTACGCCTTTTACTTCGGAAGTTACGAAAAATCTTCATTTGTGGGCGTGGCAGTAGGCGGGCCCCATACATTTTTTTCCTACACCTTTCATTCGCCTTGCTGAACCTATGTTGCGAATTTGAAGCTTCTACGCCTTTTACTTCGGAAGTTACGAAAAATCTTCATTTGGGGGCGTGGCAGTGGGCGGGCCACATACATATTTTTCCTACACCTTTCATTCGCCTTGCTGAACCTATGTTGCGAATTTGAAGCTTCTACGCCTTTTACTTCGGAAGTTACGAAAAATCTTCATTTGTGGGCGTGGCAGTGGGCGGGCCAAATAAAATTTATTCCTGCACCTTTCATTCGCCTTGGTGAACCTATGTTGCGAATTTGAAGCTTCTATGCCTTTTACTTCGGAAGTTACGAAAATTCTCCATTTGTGGGTGTGGCAGTGGGCGGGCCTCATAAAATTTTTTCCTTCACCTTTCATTCGTCTTGGTCAACCTATGTTGCGAATTTGAAGCTTCTACGCCTTTTACTTCACAAGTTACGATAAGCCCTTATTTGTGGGCGTGGCTCACGGAGGGCGGCGTCCACTTTTTTCCCGGATATGTCCCTTTTTGTAGTTTACCAGTACACCAAATATCAATGAAATGTGTTGAGTGGTTCGCAAGTTACAAGCATTTTACTGAAAACACATTAAATTCATTTGTGGGCGTGGCAGTGAGGGGATGTCTTCCATTTTTAGTTAGGATCATACTCGGACCCCGATATACCTGTGTGCCACATTTCGACTTGATTGGTCCAGCCGTTTCGGAGGAGATCCGGACACGGACGGACGGACAGACGGACATGTCTAAATCGAATTTTTGATCCTGATCAAGAATATATATATATATGTCTATATCTACGGAGCGTAATTCTGGCTGTTGCAAGATACCGTAATATACGTTGCTTACGCTGGGTATAAAAACAAATAAGTACTTTAACTTACTTTCGCTACTTGAACGCATACGCTTAATACAAGTAATCGGACTCACAGGGTTGCATTTAGTCACACATTTCCTATATTTCTGTCAACCTGTCATCGAAATTTCAACTCTGATTTCCTTTCTTCAAAATAGTGAGTTCGTTACTTCCTTTCAATTTACTTTAACAGCGTTGAGCCCTCAAAGTGCTAAGTTAGATAAGCAGAATATACTGGAACTGAAAAAGCATACGTGTAAATGGTTTTCCATCGCAAATGAGATAGTAGTGGTACTCATGCAGCTTCGCAAATGCCTTCGCAGGTTTTCCCATCGTAAATTTTCATATAAATTTTGACAGTTGTGTGACAAATTTCTTATTTCCCACAATTTGCGAAGCTGCATGAGTCCCACTAGTCTCGAAAATGCGAATTTTCATACATAAAGATGTTTTAAAGTATCGATATTTTTCACACCGATATTACATCCGCAGCCCCCGGAGTACAGACGATGATTTTAAATATGACTAAATTAATTATGTACGAATTGACGTATACTTTGATAGCGCAAAAAAATTATAAGTTACCTAAAATGCCCTTACCCAATAAACACAAAAACGATAACGTGTTCGAATCGAATTCGAATCGAATTCGTAGAGCGCGAATCGCATTAAACGAATTCGAATCGTTTGCAACGAGCTCGCCTCGAGCTCGCTTTTTTATCGCGGATTTTAGAATACGCGAGCTCGCGCTTTTATCGTATTTTGCGTTCGATTCGAATTCGAAGACAAAACGCGATAAGAATTCGAATCATTTGCAACGAGCTCGCCTCGAGCTCGCTTTTTTATCGCGGATTTTAGAATACGCGAGCTCGCGCTTTTATCGTATTTTGCGTTCGATTCGAATTCGATTCGAAGACAAAACGCGATAAGAATTCGAATCATTTGCAACGAGCTCGCCTCGAGCTCGCTTTTTTATCGCGGATTTTAGAATAGGCGATATCGCGCTTTTATCGTATTTTGCGTTCGATTCGAATTCGATTCGAAGACAAAACGCGATAAGAATTCGAATCGTTTGCAACGAGCTCGCCTCGAGCTCGCTTTTTTATCGCGGATTTTAGAATACGCGAGCTCGCGCTTTTATCGTATTTTGCGTTCGATTCGAATTCGATTCGAAGACAAATCGCGATAAGAATTCGAATCGTTTGCAACGAGCTCGCCTCGAGCTCGCTTTTTTATCGTGGATTTTATAAAATGCGAGCTCGCTTTTTTATCGTGGAATTCATAAGAGTCTTACCGACTACGGCACCCTTAAAAGGATTTTGAAGTTTTGTTGATATTTTGAAAAGTCCTCGAGGGCTCCCTGAAAAATGGCCCCAATGCGAAATGGCCCCAAACTGAAAATGAAACGGCCGTTATAGAATTTAAAAAATTAAAAAAAAATTAAATTATTATTGCCCCACTTTGAAAAATTAAAAAAGGCCCCAAAATTTGGAGTCATTTTGCATTATAAAAAATTACCCCGAATCCAAAAATTAAAAAAGGCCCAAAAATTTTGTATTGAATTTTAGGGCGATTTTTTTGGGTCATTTTTCAATTTTCAAAATTTATGTTACATTTGGGGCCATGTTTCATATTTTGATTTGGGGTAATGCAAAATGACCCCAAATTTTGGGGGCTTTTTTTAATTTTTAATTTTTTAAATTCTATAACGGCCGTTTTATTTTCTAGTTTGGGGCCATTTTTCATATCGATTAAAAACACCTCTTTTTGTTTTTGGGGCCTTTTTCATTTTATTTTGGGGTCAAATTTCATTTTTGATTTGGGGTAATTTTTAATAATGCAAAATGACCCCAAATTTTGGGGCCTTTTTTAATTTTTAGTTTGGGGCCATTTTGCATTGGGGCCATTTTTCAGGGAGCCCTCGAGGACTTTTCAAAATATCAACAAAACTTCAAAATCCCTTTCAGGGTGCCGTAGTCGGTAAGACTCTTATGAATTCCACGATAAAAAAGCGAGCTCACATTTTATAAAATCCGCGATAAAAAAGCGAGCTCGAGGCGAGCTCGTTGCAAACGATTCGAATTCTTATCGCGTTTTGTCTTCGAATCGAATTCGAATCGAACGCAAAATACGATAAAAGCGCGAGCTCGCGAAAATTGCCTTCCGCGATTCGAATTCAATTCGAATTCTTTAAAATATTTGTGTTTAGTGAATACGAAACTTTAATTCTCGAAGGTAGTTTTGTTAATTTGTTTCCAAATCGCAAGACATTCGAGGTAAATATAGAATCAAGCTAAACTTATAAACGAAAAAAAGTCATTCATTTCAATTCGGCGACGACGGCGTAATGGGTAAGCAGACTGGAAATAAGTATGACTAGAAATCAAGAGGTTCGGTGTTCAAATCCCACAGCCGGTGGATTCAAAAGCGTGGTTACCAGCATTAGTACCGTTTTTTTTTTTTTTTTTTTTACCGAAAATAGTCTTATAATAAGACTGTTATTAGAATCATACATTAAATATAAAAATTAAAAAAAATTTTTTTTACTAATCGAATATAATCGAAAATTCGATAAAAAGGCGAATCGAATATGATAAAAAATTCGAATAAAGCGCGATAGCAAAACGATAGTAAAATACGAATCGCGCGCGATTCGTAAACGATAAAAAATGCGATAAAAATATGAATCGCGTAAAAAGGTGACTCCCTCACGAATTCGAATTCGATTCGAGCTCGCCGCGAACACTCGCCGCGAAGAGTTTGCACGTCAAAACGAATTCGATTCGAATTCGATTCGAACTCGTTGTGCTTATTGGATATATATTTGCAGCAACCTACTAATCGGAGTTATTCTGAAAACGTTCAGTCTGGCAGCAACACATATTGTTTTGTTTTGTTTGAATGCATTTATGCTTGTGTGTGTCTGTGTAGTTTCTGAATTTAATAATTAATTGCTTTTTCGGGATATCGTCGGAAATAAGTGTCGCCTAAAAAAGTATAATATCTTGGCCGCATCAGCAAGTCATTTTACGTAAATATATGTATATTTCTTTCTTTTTGCAAAGGTTATTATACCCTTTTTTGCGAACTTCAATTTAGGTAACGCGGATTTTATAGCGGTTTTTCATTTTTTCTCGACTAGGTCCCCTGTCGCTATCGTTTCATAAAGAACTTCGTTCTAAAAACAATAACGATGAAAACCGGTTCTCAATGCGTGGAGGCGAGAAGTCAGATTTTGGTTTTTGTTTTGATCCTTTCATGAATTGCTACGTTTCGCATTGGCTTATTTTCCTCGATTTCATGCTTTTTAAGCGTTACAGTTTTCAAAGCATAGTGTATCGTAATCTCGAGGCCAGCATCGTGAATGAGTGAAAAATGAATTCAACGATAGAGCATGATACAAGAAAACAAAATAGTGCGACTTGAGAGAGGAAAAGTCACAAACTCAAAGTAGCGATTCGTTGTTGTTGTTTCCCATCTTAAACCGGCTTTTTACTTTTTTGAATAGCATGAGAAACAACAACAATTTCTCGCTCAGTGACGTCACAAACTCAAAATAGCGGTACTGAAGTGGCGCTATCTTGTTTTCTTGTATCATGCGATAGAGTATGTTGGCGGCTCTCTATATATTAAATACTCTTTGGAGTAAGCTACACAACTGAACAATTTTTGATAATATATCCAGGGATGGGCGCAATACATACTCAGCGGAAAATTATCTCCTACGTGACAATGTCATCAGTGATGTCATCGATAACATATAGGTGACATTGTAATGCATGACATCTTGGAGGACATGTCATCGTGGAGGGATGCTGTTCATGTTGTTGACTCTCATTGGCAACTGACATTTAAATAAGGTTTTAGCGTCAGTTAAGCGTTAGCATGAAGTGGCGTAGATGATGAGCGCTCGACTCAGAATCCGAAGATCGCGGGTTCGATCCCTGGCAGATGCGAACAAAAATTGTTAAAAATAGATTTTTAAAAATATTCGAAATATTCGCAGAGAGGGCAAAGAAGAGAGTTACCAAACTGCCCAGCGGCGCAAATGTACGTTACGGAATCCAATACTTCCCCAATACTTAGCAATCAGTATGCCAGAAAGAATCGATTACAAGCTTCATTACTTTTACACAAGCATGGCCGCTTTGTAATCATCTCCCTTTACGAACTTATTTACTTGTAACGAAAAAAGTATTCCGCTGCCGAATACTCGTCGAGCGTTTGATACATTATAATGCCTTAGTACCTCAATAGAAAAGTTCGCATCTAGACCTGGCGTGGCTCAGTGGACAGAGTGCGTGGCCAAGAATCCGAAGTGCTTGGGTTCGAGTCCCACTCTGGCAGGCGCCATTTTTTTTTTTTATTTTAATTTTTTTTTTTTTTAATTAAGGCTTCTAAATATAACTGCTAGGAATTTTGCCACGAAAGCCCTTTTTTTCTATTATTAATTTCTTATTTTTATCCATTGGAGCACATTTTTGTGAACTTCAACTTTTTTTCTACTTTTTCTTGCCTGCCCGGAGGTTCGAACTCGGGCCTTCCGACTCTAGCTCAGGCACTTTCCACTGCGCCATCACCACCTCTGATTAAAAGGCAGGAAATAAAATATTGCAGACAATATTAGCAAAGGTAAATCTATTACAAGTATGCTTTCGGTAATGCATTTTGTCGGCGCAATCCATTAAGCAGTGCGCCGCTGGGTGGTTTCTATAAATTGACATTTAGAGAGAAAAGAGCAATGTGCTGCTCTCAAATGCTTTTTTCGCCATCGCAACCCCTAGCATGACATTGTCACCGGTGAAATCACTATCCAACTCCTGTACAAATGTCATGCTAGGCGTCCTACGAATTGTCACGCATGCCAGGGTGACAAGTCACCCATCATAGTGCCACTTTGCGTCCACCCGTATTGTTGTTGGTAGCTTTCTGGTGAATTTCTCAAATATGTTGAATTCCCTATTCCTGCCTTAGGTGTTAGTTGGTAGCTTCTTTGTGAATTTCCCCAATTTGTTGAATTTCCTATACCTGCCTAATGGTGTATTTCCCCATCGCGGCAGAGCCTTTTCGACGTCGACAGTTAGACCTACACTCCTACATGACACCAACTGAGCTCGTTGTGAGTGCGCTCTTTATATCTGTACACGCGAGCAACGAATTTTTGCTCTCATTTGCTCGTTTCGTGCTCGCGTGCCCACCCCTGAATATATCCCAATAGAAAAAACTGTCACTTGGTATGTACACAGAGAAAACGATACCACATAAAATGGAAGAAAAACAATCAGATTTCTTTATGGTTTTTATCCAAGAAGATTGTCTTATTGAAACCATAGAAATTATCGTTTATTTTAAAGAAAAATTGAATTAAAAGTTTAGAGATAACTTATAGTTTTGATATGAATTGTTGTAAAAAACAGGTTCGATCCCGGCTCCAGCGAGCGTCGATTTTTTTCCCCCTTTTTGGGAAAGTACATAATTTAATATTTACATTATTTAAAACACTGAGAAATTAAAGGTTTTACCAAACTTTTTATAATTAAGAAATTTAAAAAATATTCTATAGGAATTTCTTGCAAGAGCTTGTGTGCGTGACGTTTTGGAAGGCGCGATGAGAAAGAAACTTATTTATTTATTGGTTGTCAGCTTACTTTCTGCTCCCCGTATTTTTTCCTTGAAATTTAATTACCTGTTGTTAATTTTCCATTTTCGCACAAATTCTTTTGCCTGGGACATGGTTTGAGAACTCGGACCTTCCAGATTACAAATCTAGCACACTTTAACTACGCCACCGCGAGATATGCTTTAAGCTTGCCAGATTGATTATATCAATGTGCGTTACAAACAACTGCTGTGTCTTTTTAAATATGAAATGATTCGGA
Source organism: Chlorops oryzae (assembly GCA_020466095.1). Taxonomy (NCBI): domain Eukaryota; kingdom Metazoa; phylum Arthropoda; class Insecta; order Diptera; family Chloropidae; genus Chlorops; species Chlorops oryzae. Next base: position 64,693,470 of record CM035807.1, on the reverse strand, counting down.
ATTCATATACTTTCTTAAATCAAAAAGTCTTGCTTTTAATATTTAAAAGGATTCTTCATAAAGCGATTTTCTTTCAATAAGGATATCTTATCAAAACGTAATTTTTATAAGATTGTCACATTGATATGGTCACCTTATTATTTTACTATATATGTATATCAAGAAGTTTTCCTTATTTTTTAACAGAAATAATAAGATTTTCACATGAAATATATGAGGATATCTATTAGAATGTTTCAATAATTATATAAAATTTTCTCTATGCATTCATTCTATATGGAAAAAGCATATTATTCACATATTTTAAGTAGATTTTTCTATAAAATCACTCAATAAGGCGATCTTATCGATTTTATGTGGAGCAACATTTATGGCAGAATTCACGGAAAAACTCGCTTTTTTAAGTTAAAATTGTGGTTTAGTTAGAAATGAAATTTTTTCTTTTTAAAAGGTACAGATATGTTAATGAAGTAAATATATATAAATAATAAAAAATTTTTCTTAGGTAAATTGTAAAAAAATGGCTTCAAAAAATCAAGTATCCATTTTCCAAAGGTACGAAGTGACCTTATATCGCAGAATACCAGCAAATGACACTACACAGGATCTCAGGTAATTCATGTTATAATAGAATTTGAAATAAATCCTTGCGGCATTTTGCGGCACCCATATACGATATCTTGAAAAACAATTTGGAGAAGGAAAATTTCTGAATAACAAAAATTTGCTACATAATATGTACTTTTTAATAGTTGTACAATTAAATTTGTATGCTCTGTTGTAATAAGTCGATGGATTTTAAATAAAATGAGATTAGTTGAAATTCTAGAGGTTCTCTTTAAAGAATTTTACATTAAAATTTGGAACAATATAACATCGAAAATTCTTTTCAACGTACAAGCGGCCCTCCGTATGTGTGTGTTTACATCATGCAACAAGAAAAAGGAAAAACAAGTAAGGGTGTTATAGTCCGGCGAGCCTGACAATAAAATACCCGACACAGACGTACGTGTCAAATAATTTGTAATATCAAGAGGTGTTTAAGACCATTAGGGGCTCCATATACCGACTTTTGTTGAATTTCTTTATGAAAACCACCCTTTAGCCACGCCCACTTTTCCCATTTTTTTGTTTTCTAATCGGAGGCCTTAATATACGCTCAAATTCTAAGTTTCAGTGGAATATCTCAAAAAAATCCGATTTTGGCGCAGTTTTGAGATTTTTGTGACAGACCCTAGTACTGGATGTACCCTTTATAATAGACCGATCAAGGAAATTTTTTCTAAGGATTTTTATGGCTACAAAGGAAGAATAACTGCCAAATTTCGTTCAAGTCCCATTTGAAATTCGGGTGTAGAAGGCAAAAAATTTTCTTCACAAAAAAAAACGTTTTCTTAAATTTAGGTTAAAATCTAGTTTGAAATCTTATTGCATAAAATATTGTTCGGCACTCGTGTCAAAACTCAGCTTTTTCCCACTCGTGGTATTGTAAAACTCGGCTGCGCCTCGTTTTACAACATTTACCACTCGTGCAAAAAAAAGCTTCATTTCGACACTTGTATCGAAAATATCTATGAATTTTTTTTCGGTAACTAAAAATGATAAACATATATTTAGCATATATAAAAAACTAAAATTCGTCCAAATAAAGAAGTTATAAGAGATTTTCCAAATTTACTCAAAGACGTCGCAGTACTAAAATCAACTAGTCCACTTCAACGTCACTGAAAGCAATAATCCAATTTGTACATAACATAAGGGCAATAAAATTTGATTTTTCAAGTTCAAATGCCTATAGCTCAAAAACTAAGACACCGATTGTAACAAATGATATATCGTTGCAAAGAGAAAAGTTTTCTGCTTCATATTGATAAAAATTTATTTTGTTTAGACGAGCCGTTTGGGAGTTATTTGGAAAAATCTCGTAAAGTACCCAAAAAACACGTTTTTTGCCCATATCTCAAAAACTATTCTTTGGAAAAAAAAAAACGAATGCCATTTTCATGATCAGCGACCCAAATTTAGTCTAAAAACCATCATTTTGTCTCTGCTCTTTTTTTTTGTAAACTAGTGTTATTATACCCGACACACTCTGTGTCGAGGGTATATCGCGTTTGTTGGGTTGTGTGTAACACCCAGAACCAGTCGAGATAGACTATACAAAATATATATAAATATGATCAGCGTCACCAGGAGATTCGATTTAGACATGTCCGTCCGTCTGTCTGTCTGTCTGTTTGTATACAGTTTTCTTATCGAAGGAGTTGAGCTACATATCTTGACGAAATTTGGTATGCGTGCTCACATGAGTAAGAACAAGTTCGAGAATGGACCCGATCGGACCATTTTTAGGGGTACCTCCAGTACTAGGGTCTGTTATGAAAATCACAAAAACTGCTCTAAAACCGATGTTTTACAAGATATTTTGATGAAATTTGGCATTTGAACATATTTTAGGCCAACTAATGTGATTTACAAAAATTAGAAAAATGGGCGTGGCAAGAGGGCGTTTTTCGAAAATTGTCTCCTACTCCCGAAACGCCTATGGGACTTGAACGAAAATTGGCACTTATACTTCCTTTGTAGCCATAAACATCCTGCCCAAAAATTTTCTTGATCGCTCCATTCTTGAGGGTACCTCCAGTACTAGGGTCTGTCACAAAAATCTCAAAAGTGCCTCAAATTCGGACTTTTTCGAAATATTTCGATGAAACTTAGAATTTTGCGCGTATATTTAAGCCTCCGATTAGAATTCCGAAAAATTGGAAAATTGGGCGCGGAAAAGGGGCGGTTTTCATAAAGAAATTAAACAAAAGTCGGTATATGGGGCCCCTTATGGCCTTAAACAACTCCTGATATTAAAAATTATTTGAAGATGTGTGTCTGTGTCGGGTATTCTATTGTCAGGCTCGCCTGACTATAACACCCTTACTTGTTTTTAACACGGCGATGTCCTAGCGAATGTAATGAATGCCCGTTTCTATTACTAGTTGTACGAAAAGTAATCGAAAATACTCGATTTTGTAATGCATTACTATTTGCATTCTCAAGTTATGCTAAAGAAGTATGTAAAGCTTTGCTTTAGAAGTGAACATATTAGGCAGCACATTACCTTTTCGATTACCCCTCCATGCAAATTTGTTCAATTTACTTTGCATTCCTATTTCATCGATGAAAAACTGCATTACTTTGGTAATGCAATTCCTATATAACTGCTGGGCTTTACAATCAGTTAAACAACACAGAACAAAGTTGAAGTTATGTAAATCAAGAATTAAAAAACAAATTACCTCAATCAGTTCACAATTACATAGAACCAAAAATATTTACCTCCAAAATTCCAATGTACGTATCTCCGCATGCATGCTTCTTCTGTGAATCGCTGCACTTGAAAAGCGATTGCTTAAGACAGTATGCCCATTGGATTCCTTACGTATTGCTTCTAGTCGCTCAAAAAGTGTTACAATATGAAAGTCAATGTTATGTTCCAATGGAACTGTATGTAAACTTTCATCTGCCATTTTGTTAATGAAGATTTAAAACTATCAAGCGGCACAACTTTTTAAATAACTATCCCGAATAAAGAGAGTTCGTAGAAAAATTTCGCTGTGCTTCTTTGGTTATCCAAATTAATTTGCTCGCACAGCCACCGCTAATTCAACTTGATTAAATTGATCTCGTGTAGTGTGGGTTTCAACTTCTTTTTAATGTAGCCGCTTGTGTTTAATGTTTAAACTCGAAAATTGGATCACTCTGAGGAAGGAAAATATTCAAATCAAAATAAGTGAATTCGCGAAAATTTCGTTCTGTGACACAACGAATCACGCCGTGTATTTATAATAAATAAATACATACGTCCGCATTCAACTTCGCCGTAAACACTAATGACACGAAGATAAAAAATTTTTCAATTTTGAATGCGTCCTCCAACACAACCAAAAAATGAGACAAGTGGAAGATGGTAGCAAGTGAGAAACAACAGAAACTCTACAAGAGCATGCAACAGCAGAAACATAATTTGCTACCCCTACTCCTTGACATACGAAACAGCTGATGAAACCTGTTTTACATTCTACACGAATAAATTGTTGAACAAAGCTATCTGGATACATAAATACATGAAAGTGCTGGTATAAACAGGGTGACAAAACGCGAGACACTGGAAGGAAACACATGGGAGTGACGGAGATGGAATGCCCTTCGCCTCTGTCACTCTCATGTGCTTCCTTCCAGTGGCTCTCTTAATCTAAACAGGTACCGATGTGCATATTTTGTTTTGCTTGTGGACTAGACTGTTTCTTTAACCACTAAGCATACAATATTGTACTTTAAAAGAACTGTCAGAAGTACATATTTACAGTTAAATTGCAACAATTGCTTTCTGATAACCAGTATTGACGTTTTGCTTATTTCTAAGCAAAAGTGCTAACGTTTTATATTAGTGTAAAGTTGTGAACTTCTATTCTCGTTTTGCTCACTTTTTGAAGTACAGTACTTCCCGCTTAATTGACACACCAAAATTGCTCGACTTTTTTTTATGCAACTAAGCGGGGATATCAAATAACCGAGTATTCGGATAATTGCAATATAATTTCAAATAAGCGAATATATGGTTAAATGACCGTATATTGCATTTAATAGAGTTTAAGTACAACTTAAAATGTACATATTTGTTTACATATTTACATATTTTTCTTTGTAGGAATTATCTAACAGTCTTCCCGAGAGACGAAGTGTGTAATCTTAGACTGGACCCGATTTTTATCAATTGTTTTTAAGACGTCTGTTTCCATTTTGTCAAATTCAATAGAATATTTGTCGACAGGTAGGAAAAAGTCTCTTAAAACATTAATTGCCTTGACTGCTTCGTTTGCATCTGGGACTTATTGTCACTCAATCGTAATTAGATATCGAATTTTTCATAGTTGCCAGATAAGCAAGTTTTTTTTCGTACTCTTATAATTGGTAGTTTTTAAAAACCGTGGCAATTACTAGAGTTTGGCAAATAAGCGTGTGATAAATAAACGGGGAAATTAATGTTACGTTATATGGGGAAAACTCATTGCAAAAATTTTATTGCAATTATAAGGGTTTTGCAATTAAGCGAGTTGCAATTAAGCGGGAAGTACTGTATTGAATTTTAGCACTTTTGCATTATTTTGCCCTACTTCACTCAACCGCCCGCGAACAAACTGCGTTCACAAGTATTTATACCCGACAAACTCTGTGTCAAGGGTAAATTGCATTTGTGTGGTTGTGTGTAACATCCAGAATCAGTCGAGATGACCATACACAAAATATCTACAGTCGTGGACAATAAATTGGCGCAAAATTTTAATCAGTTTAATTTTTGAAGTTCTTGCTACTTTTAACGTTATAGGTGGAATATATGTATAGCTTCTATTGAACTATATTTTATACCGTTACCATGATGCTATGGTTTGATAAATTGTTGATTTGTATAATAAGTGATTTTCTGCTTGGATGCTAAATTGGCACAACATGCGTAGCAAAGTAAAGAGAAATGTTTTTTTATTCCCAAAATTTTTTTTTCCGGTAAATCTTCGTTTTTTAGTGTTTTTAAAAATTATTAAAAATTTAAATAATATCTGGAAAGTTTTGAACGACAGAGGAAAAGTGAATTTTTACCAAGATTTCAATTGATGGAAAAAAGTCAGCTGAAATTGCCAAAATATTGAACGGATCGCGAAAATTTGCTTTTACGGGCATTAAATTTTTTAAAAGGAATCTATATCTCCTCCAAAACAAACAAAAAAGCCACATGTGAGGAAAACAAATAAAACACTGAATTGGGCTATTGTCCGAGAGTCAATGTAAGATCCTTTCATGCCATCTCGCGATGTAACGAATGAGATTAATTCCGAATTCGGACTGAACTTATCGAAAGGGTTTGTCCGAAGACGCCTAAGTGATGTTTTGTTATGTTCTCACTATAGGGGTTAAGTTCTGAACCCGATACTTTAACTCAAAGCGTTCATATCAGCTTCGAGCGAGTTAAAGGGCTCTACGCTCTAAAGAAGCAAGTAAATTTCCTATACCAAACACATGTAGAAAAAACAAAGAAGTACTTTGGCTTACTTTCGCTACTTGAACGCATACGCTGTATTACAAGTAATCGGACTCAAAGGGTTGCATTTAAATCATACATTTTCTATATTTCTGTCGACATGTCATCGAAATTTCAACTCTGATTTCCTTTCTTCAAAAGAATGAGCTCGTTACTTCCTTTCAATTTACTTTAACAGCGTTGAGCCCTTAAGGTTTACTAACGTCATATGACCCAGCCGGAAAGTTCACTACTTCTGCACTACCTCCGAAGTGGTGAAAATTCCTATTGCGACTACTCGCATTACTTACCCTTACTTTTAATGAAGTTTGTTGGGAGATGGCCGCTGTTTTCATTACATGCATGCGATAATGTCCGGCTTGGGAGTTTGAAAACTAAAAATCGCGCAAAGTATATCATAGAGAAATTGTAAATAAAAATGGAATTTGCATTATTAGAAAGGTTTAAAGAAGCTGAAAAAGCCAAAGGAATATTGCAAGCAATAATATCAGAAGAGCATTGCAATGTCCGCAGGAACAAAAAAATATTAATGGAGCTAATATTGAAAGCGGCATCACAAAACGTTCCACGACCTGTGATTTAAATTTACATATCCAAATACGTCCATCCTTCGCCACTTATTTTCTGCACGTGAAAGCTTCCTGCCAGTGTCGTATTAAATTTTTACCCGGTTCTTGTACTCGGTGTTAGCAAATGTAACTGAAAATTTCAAATGCAGCTCTGCGCTAACCTCAGAGTTAAATGTTAACCCAGGGTATATTTTCGGGTTAGATGATTTTTTTATATGTGTTTTGACATTTGAAACCTTGGGTTTCGCCGATAACCCTAACCCGGCCCATAAGGTTGCTTGGACGCATAATCCGGAAATAGCGACACCTAGTCAAAACTAGCATTGCCATGCGTTCATTTTTTGCTCAGACAAATGTTTTTAAAGCAGCGATTGCCATCACTGCTGCCGTTTTGGTACATTTGTACCAAATTTGGTACATTTTTTTCGTTTGGTACAATCCGCCGCGGAGATCTGAGAGCAGAAGAAAACGAATATTTTAAAGAAATTGGCGGATATGGCCATATTTCTTCACTTCGTGATTGTGACACATTATCACCTTTGGAAAGACCTAAGAAATTAAATTCTTGAAACATCTCAAGTACAAAAAAATTATAAAACTTTTGAGAATTGCAGCACACCGATTGAAAAACATGACAATTTCATTGGATCTCCATTGAAAATACAAGTATAGAACCCTCTTTCAAATGAAAATTTCTGTTGCAACGCGCTCTTGCTGATAATGTCCGGCTGGGTAAATTTGAAATTTCGTACATTTTTGTTAAAGTGCTGAGCTAATTGAGAGAATGGAAAAAAAAAATTTGGGGATATGCCACTTCCGACGTCGTGCAGAAGTAGTGAAATTTCCGGCTGGGTTATCATGAAAATGTACTAATCGTAAAAATCTACTCATCGCAAAAATCTACTCATCGTAAAAATCTACTCATCGTTAAAATCTACTTATCGTAGGAATCTACTTATCGCCACGTGAGTATTAGGGTGATGACTTTTAGTGTTTTTTCGCCAAAAAAATTTCCAAGTAAGACATGCAAAGCATCTATATTATAGATTGAAGTTCGTGAGGCATTTTTCTTTAATTAAAGCCTATTTTTGTATGGGGACCCCCCTAAGGAGGGAAGATAGAGGGTGGGTATGTTTGAAGAAAATACTTGGGATAAAAAAATAATGGGGGTCGGTCATATACATCATCCCCCTAGGAGGGGTTTGACTGTGGTGACAGCCATTTTGTATGAATTTGTGATAAAATATAGGTAATTTTGTATGGGTGACCCCCTAAGGAGGGGAGATAGGGGGTCAGTATGTTGGGAAAAAATGTTAGAAAGACAAAGTTAGTGGGGGTCGGTCAAACATTTGACTCCTCTAGGGGCACTCTGGGGCTAGTTAGCACAGTGGGGGGAAAATTCATAAAAAAAATTACTTTTGTATGGGAGCCCCATAAAGGAGTGGAGATAGGGGGAAGGTATGTTTGGATAAATTGTTGGGAATAAAAGAATAATGGTAGTTGGTCCTACATTTGACCCCTCTAGGAGCGACTCTGCTTGCAGTAACATCAAAAATTTGGAAAAAAATCAAAAATTAAATTTTTCAAATGACTTGATGCGTGACATTTTTTTTTACCAAATAACCTTAAAATTAGTATTTTATGAAGTCTTTAATAAAAGTTCATCGTACTATGATACAGGAAAAGAGTTTCAAAAAAAGTCATCACCCTAGTGAGTATACTTGGCCACCACAAACAGCAAAATGGAAATTCGCAAACTTTACAATTTGAAGCTTGTTTATAGCCAATTCAATACGTAAAAAAGAATCCTACTTATTGCGTCTTTTAAGGGGATGGTAAGGTTTTAAAGCGGAAAAAAGGCATGTGCTCATGATATTTTTTTGAGACATGAATAATGTTGGAGTAATTATTTCTAAGACATGTTATAGTTTGAATTCTTAAGTAAATTTGAAAAAAAAAAGTTGGCAGTTATGGAACTTCCGTTAGAAGTGAAAACATAGAATTGGTAGTATTGAAGTTTGAAATGCATAATGTTTGATTTTAAATTATTAGAATCAATCTGGGTTTTTACATTTAATGAGACTCAGAGCAACAATTATATGCATGTTATATGTAGAGATTATTATTTTTTTTTATTTTTTACTATTTTATTATTGAAATATATTGCTGGCTGCACAAAGTTATAACAATTAATTACACTGCTCAACACTAAATTTGCGTTTGACCTGAAACCAATTTTTTTTTGTCGTACAAAAGTCGTCTTATATTTTCTAAAAATCCAATTAAAATATGAACAACTCATCGGATTTTGTTGGTCTTGAAATGCTCTTAGAAATCCACTCTTTTACTTAAGATAGCCTGAACTTGAATACAGGATCTTTTTCGCAAATTATGTGGGCTTGAAATCAGTTTTTGTGCAAAGTTGTTAAAAATTTCATAAAATTTTAGCCTTTATCGACCTATAGCGCCTAAACTGTTTAACCGATTTCATCCATATGTATGATGGATATGCTGTACTTTTACTCTTTTTTCATATGAATTAAAGATTTTTTGAAACGGTCGAACCAAAAAGGGGGTACGACTAAAAATATTGACAAAAATCGCAAAACCTTTCCTAGCGAATATTTAAAAAACGCGAGCTAACTTTCAAATTTTAAGCATATGGGCATTTCCATGATGTCGAACGCGACATTCGCACGCATTCTCAGTGGAAAAAGAAATATACGAAAATTTTTTTTTATTTGGACAAATGGCGGAAGTTATAGCTCTTGACTAGCACTGTAATTGGTGCTAAGGTTGATTTCTGGAAATTGTTCCTTTTCAAGATAATTACAAAAAACTAAGGCATTCGCACGCTACAAAAACAGAAGTCAGTTTTGAGGCAAACAGTTCAACCACTGATTTCAGCGAAACTTGAGGCAATATTTTAATGCGACTAATTTTGTAATTTTGTACATTGATGAATCTTAGAACTGGTTTTTATTTGATTCAAAAATATTAAACAGTTTAGTTTTTTATTTTATTTTAATCACTGTCGCACGCTACATGTCGAATGCTACATTTTGTTGCATCATACGTTTTAATTTAATGTGTACTTTTCATTTAATTGGACATGAAGAAGATGATGATAAATGACTTTTAATGTTTTCAATGTATTTATTTTCACAAAAAAAATTTATAAACTTAAAATATCTTCAACAAAGAAAAAAAAAAAAAATGAATTCATCCTTTACATAAAAAATAAAGAATAGAAACTAACTTAACTGTGAATAGTATTACTTATATTAAATAAAGATTTTTTAATGGAAAATGCAGTCCTAGCTCCTTCAGGACTGCCCTCTTAATATGCCAACCGATGCTTCAAACTGTATTTTTAACATTGGCTTGTCATTGAGGCATTACCACTCCCACATTTAACTACTCCACGAATAGACCTACTGTGGTGAATTAGAGGTCAGTTGTCTTACACAAAATACTCTACATTTTGACTAGTCATGTTCTGGGGTAACTCAGAGTACTCCTTTTCGGTAAGTTGACCTATCGCACCCTTGCTACTAAATCGGTACAATTCAAAATTTCGCATTTCTGGAACAATCATTCATTCTCTATTGAAACTTGCAAAAAATAATTATTTTTCTTAACTTAGTTTATTCTTAATCGACTACTGCATCAGTCTATATAAACATAAATTTTCTAGGTGTTGAGTTTCTTGCAGAAAAATGTGGTTGAAAAAAAAAAATTTGAAATGGGTTTAGGAGCAAGGGTGCGAAATTTATAAATTTTACACTTACGATGTCGCACGCTACAAACTTCAAATATGTCTCAGGGCCAAAGCGTTGATTATTTTGCAACAAAATTTTTTTTATTTAATTGCAATACAAATTGCTGTTTGCTGCGAATATTTGAGGCGCGTTGCACAAACTCCTTTGACTCAGTGATAACAAATGTTATTATTCAATGTCGCACGCTACAACGAAATAAACGATAAAGTAAAGAAAAAATTTACCGTAATTGGCGATTGCATCGTTCCCTTTGCATTTTTCTTACATTCCTCAAATATAAAACGATATTTGAAAGTGAAAATATTTAAGCATAGTGGATGTTATTACGAACATTAATCAAAACAAAACGGGAAGAGAAATATTCAAAACATAACTTTTGCACTTGTGCGACTTTGCATTTGAATATTTCTAAATGTGTTATGAATATATGTGGAATATGTTTAGATTAGTAAAATTTGATCGATTCTCTATAAATATATGTTAAAACAACATACTTTTATAGGCTTTGAATTTTTTGACTGCGGTTGACATTTCTGTGGAAATGCCCATATATGTATTTATACAGTAGAATCTCGCAAAAGTTACCGCTCGAATGAGTTAAACGCTTGGTTAAGTTAATCGAATTTCAGCGCCCACGTAGCGTTCTAAAAAGTTAATTTTGGCGTTAACTTTTCTGAGCGTAATTTTTTTTCTTTTCCTTTTTTTCCTTAAATCAACCCTATTTCATGTGTATTACGTGAAATAGCGAAGAAAAACAAAAGAAGACAACGCAAATCATAACGGTAGCACTTAAAAGTGACAAATTCGATCGAAGCGTGCAGCCTTATTGTGAAATAGAAGTTGTGCGCGAGTAGATCTTGTGTATGTAAAATAAATATAAATATGGTTTAAATCAAAAGATTTAAATAGAATAAGCATGCTATGTTTGCAAAAATATATTTTTATGCATGTAGTCCCTATTTCTTTAATTTTTTTCGATTTTGAAAAACATTTGGAAAAGTTAATAATTCGGAAAAGTTGATTACCCCTGGGACGAATCGATTAACTTTTGCGAGATTCTACTGTATATGTATTCAGCTAAACACATACTACAACAAAAAATTGGTTTCAAGTCAAAGGCTCGCAAAAAGTTCCATTTTGTTGTGTAGTGTTATTATCTCCTCTTCATCTGTCATTGTTTGATGTTGAGAAATTTTTTTTTTTACTAATTTACAAAAAGGTTTTAATTTAATTCCTTTTTGGCATTGTTATATATAAAAACCAAAATTGGTATGTATTAAATTTAAACTTTTGTTTTTACTGTGTGTGACTCAGGAGCCGTTTTCATTTTGGCTCTTATCAACACGGTCTTGGGTACCCACCAAAATGAGCATTTTTCACTTAGGTACTCACCAAAAGTATTTCTCTCTCGCTCTTTTTTTGCCTCCCGAGTAACATCTCTTCCTAACTGGCGCGAAACATCCCGTGCAATATCTATGAGAGTGACATATATGGTTATACTTATGTGATCTTCGTCTTTATCATTATCCGAGGACACCGGAGAAAAATAAACTTCACGTTCCATTGCAGCATAGAGTAAACAATACCAGTAAGCATACAATATGTTGCATACTCAGTGACAATACTAAGAATCACAACGTCGAGCTTTCGTTTTCTATTAGTACCCAGCGGCCAAAATGCTGCTTACAGAAGCGATGAGCCGTCCCAGCGGCCAACAATCCCTACCACTTACAACCGCCTACCGCATGTTCAATTTGGGTGCTATGATTCGATGTGTACCAGAGAACTGCAAGCGGTCATGATTTTCTGACTTGCGATATACTCATAAAAAACGCGGTATGAGTAAGTACCGCCACCGCAAAGTAAGCGATAGTTCCCAGCAGGAAAAGTCCCGGTGAAACCATCAATGATTTCAGCATGACATAAGAGCCGCGACTCCTCCTGTTTCTACACCAACTTTCTAATGAAATTTACACACAAGCGGCATTGGCCGTCATAAGAGGACATGTCACCAGTTGGTCATCAAAATTGGAGTGGATACCTCCTGTTTCGCAAGAAAATGTCATCGTTCGGGAGTGATACGAAATGAAAATGAAACACGGTTTTGTGTTTTGTTTTTGTTCTTTTATTTTTTATTTTCTTTTTTGTTTCTCAGTCGTTCGATTTGTAAAGGAAAAAATTAAGGCTAATTCAATAAAAAAAAAACAATCACATTTTCTTGTGCTATTAGGAAGTGGTTTTAAGAAAAAGTAATACTTAATACAAAATATAAGTTATAGAAACAATGGATATTACTTATATGGGCAATTCCACAGAAATCGATGAGAAGAAAAAAAAATTTTTTTCGATTAAAGTTGGAAAAAAATATCAATAATAGTTGAACAGATATGTAATCTATACGTTGCTGTCAAATTCATATAGTGCATCCTTTTTTCGCAATTGGACACGCGTGTTTTGTGAAAAGCTTAAATTATTCGAAGAAAAATGTCAAACGTCGAAAATTTTCCCAAGGTCAGCAAATGAAACATGTATATATTTTTCGATATATAACTAAGCCCAATTATGGTTAACAATCAAGAGCTTTAGATTAAGCTGGCAAAAGTACGAAAAGTATAATTTTAAGCGACTCAGACAGTGTTGCATTTGGCCGCAAAGTTTGTGTAACATACCAACGCTAAATGCAACAAAGTTAGTGTCAAAGTAAAGCATATCGATGAAATAAATGCTCTTTATTTTTTCCTCTAAGTATTCGAAATTGTTCAATGAATTCCGTTAAAAAAATTAAATTTGTGGGTTATTATACCCAGCGTAAGCGGGGTATATTAGTTTTGTGCAAATCTTGTAACAGGGAGAATTAAGCTCCGGAGATATAGAAAAATGTATATAGAAATGATCAGGATCAAAAACTGAATCGATTTAGACATGTCCGTCTGTCCGTCTGTCCGTCTGTCCGTCTGTCCGTCCGTCCGTCCGTCCGTCCGTCCGTCTGTCCGTCTGTCCGTCTGTCCGTCCGTCCGTGGTCGGATCTCCTCCGAAACGGCTGGACCAATCAAGTCGAAATTTGGCACACATGTATATCGGGGTCCGAGTATGATCCTAAGTAAAAATGGGAGACATCCGCCCACTGCCACGCCCACAAATGAATATAATGTGTTTTCAGTAAAATGCTTGTAACTTGCGAACCACTCAACACATTCCATTGATATTTGGTGTACTGGTAAACTACGAAAAGGGACATATCCTGGCAAAAAATGGACGCCGCCCACCTCGAGCCACGCCCACAAATAAGCCCAAAATTAAGGGCTTATCGTAACTTGTGAAGTTAAAGGCGTAGAAGCTTCAAATTCGCAACATAGGTTCACCAAGGCGAATGAAAGGTGTAGGAAAATTTTTTTTATGGCCCGCCCACTGCCACGCCCAAAAATGAAGATTTTTCGTAACTTCCGAAGTAAAAGGCGTAGAAGCTTCGAATTCGCAACATAGGTTCACCAAGGCGAATGAAAGGTGTAGGAAAATTTTTTTTATGGCCCGCCCACTGCCACGCCCAAAAATGAAGATTTTTCGTAACTTCCGAAGTAAAAGGCGTAGAAGCTCCGAATTCGCAACATAGGTTCACCAAGGCGAATGAAAGGTGTACGGAAATAATTTATGTTGCCCTCCCACTGCCACGCCCACAAATAGAGAAGCAAAACATAGTGCGCTCATAATGTCGGGACGCTGGGTATTTCAAAGTCGGGCTTGACCGACTTTAGCTTTCTTACTTGTTTTTAATTTTAAATTGCATTAAAAAGCTGTAACGTACCAACGCTTTCATGTTTGTTAGCCTGACAAGGTACCGGTCGCAGTTTCAAATGTGCTAAGATCTATGTAACTTGAAAATTAGTTTGTAAATTTTTTATTCGGGCATGTGATTGGATTCCCTTTCCCCAAATTTTGGGGAAAGGGAATTTCGTTCCTCCAATATTTTGAAGAATGTATGGCACTTTTGAAAGAAATGACATTGTCAAAAACAAAAGAGCGGCTATACGATAAAATTTTCGAATTAAAAAATTTCGAACATATTTAAATTCCCGAGTATTTATTTCAATTTCCCGGGGAAATGAATTCCCGGGAATCCAATCACACACCTGATTTTTTATATTTGTTGGATAGAAGTCTTTGATATGCACAAACCATCCAAACCATCAAAATTTCCCAAAGGGGGGTGCAAACCCGATATAGCCGCCGTCGATCCAACCCTGTTTTGGACATACACAGTTTTAAAGGATAAACGATCACGCCTAATTTTTTTACTTGATGAGCAGGAGGTACCCTCATTTGATGAAACACCTGGGTGTTTCAAACAGATGCAAAAAGATAGCATTCTCGGCACACAAAGTCTGCCGGGCATAAAAAGCTTCTATACTATTCAGAAGGTTAATTTTATAGATTTAGGTCAAATCTTTTGTAAAAATTTTTTTTACTTTGAAATCTCTATGACAGTTCGATTTCAAAAATTTGTATGTAACATACCAACGTAACGTACCAACAGGGGTATAATATTTTTTAAAATTTATCAACACATATTTCTTGGGTTTTTTAATGAAAATAATTCATAAAAATTTTGTAAAACTACATTCAGTAGGAGAGCAGAGTTTTCACAATATCTGCCGCTCTCTCAAAACAGCTAGAAAAATTTGTAACGTACCAACGCCTTTAAATCAGCATTACCAGGATGCCCCATGGACTTTTTTCAAAATTAAATATTGTATTTTCTAGAACTCATGCCTATCTTTATTTACTGGAAAAACTCGACATCGTGTTTAAAAAACTTAAGAAGTTATGTGCCCAAAATTAAAAAAAGTGTAACGTACCAACAAATGGAATTGCCCATATGTAGAAATTGGTCGATTTTTAAAGGAAAAATTAAGGCTAATTCAATTTAAAAAAAAATCACATTTTCTTGTGCTATTAGGAAGTGGTTTTTAAAAAACGTAATGCTTAAATTTAATTAATGGTGAAATATTCTAATTTAGGTTTGGTCAATGTGAGTAATATTTTTTTTGCTTTTGCTTTGTATCTTCTTCACCCGCGTTTGGTTTTTGAAATATTTATTTTTGGTTAGTTTGAAGCCAGTCCTTAGGTCGGAAATGAATGTTTCCTCGGTCATCCCTTCACTTTGAACGGCACCTGAAGAACTGTAAATGTAAAGAACAATCGATTTTTTGGAGAAAGTATTTTTAACAAAAAATTGAAGAAAGTAAGTACATTTCGTCGAACAATTAGAGTTTAGAAAATAGACGCAAAAAATTTAAACTGATATAGAGTTGTAAAATTTAAGAAAAAATCGATTTTCGATTAATCGAAGACCTGCATAGTTATAAATCGATGTTGGATGATTAATTGAAGCAATAAATCGATTAAATCGATTTATTTTTAATTTTTCCAAACCTATTTATAATGCCTATTTTTTTGTGTTCTGAAGTTTATAAAATAACATAGTTACAGTATTTTTAAAAATATTCCTTCGCGAATGGGGTAAAAGTCGAAAAATAACAGTTGCCGTTCAACGCAACTACAAAGGGGAATTGCCAAAGAATCGAAGAGCAAGATTGACTTATGTTTAAGCAGTCAATCAATAATTGAGGTCTTTTACACTGTAGAAGTTGCAGATCGGAGGAGGAAGAAGAACCAGCAAACCACCTCATGTGTCACTACCCGAGTCTGGCCAGGAGAAAATCCAGGCTGCTCGATTCCTTCTTCTTCTCCTCCCTCACCGAGCTAACATCTGTTCGAATAAAACCAAAGGTGTAACTAGGAAGGCATGCCTTCCCTCGTGGTATCACAACGGGCCCATATGCGGCCTAAGTGTGTCCCCTTAAAGGGGGCAGCCACCCTAACCTAACCTTACCTAACGCTAGTCAATTAATGATATTCAATTATAGTTCTGTTCACTTTTGGAGGTGCATTCAGAAGAATTGACCGTCAATTTTTGTATTTTTTCCATTTTTATACCCGACACACTCTGTGTCGAGGGTATATTGCGTTTGTGTGGTTGTGTGTAACACCCAGAACCAGTCGAGATAGACCATACAAAATGTATATAGAAATGATCAGCGTCACTAGGAGACTCGATTTAGCCATGTCCGTCTGTCTGTCTGTCTGTCTGTCTGTCCGTCTGTCTGTCCGTCTGTCCGTCTGTCTGTCCGTCTGTCTGTCCGTCTATCTGCCCGGTCGTACCATTTTTAGGGGTACCTCCAGTACTAGGGTCTGCTACGAAAATCACAAAAACTGCTCTAAAATCGAAGTTTTTCAAGATATTTGGATGAAGTTTGATATTTGATCATATTTAGAGGCCAGCAATATTATTTCCAAAAATTGAAAAAGTGGGCGTGGCAGAAGGGCGGTTATCGAAAATTGTCTCCTACACCCGAAATTCCAATGGGACTTGAACGAAATTTGGCAGTTATGCTTCCTTTGTAGCTATAAACATCCTCTCCAAAAATTTCTTTGATAGGTCCATTTTTAGAGGTACCTCCAGTACTAGGGTCTGTCACAAAAATCCCAAAACTGCCTTAAAATCGGACTTTTTCGAAATATTTTAATGAAACTTAAAATTTGAGCGTATATTTACTCCTACGATTATAGTTCAACAAAAATTGGAAAAGTGGGCGTGGCAAAGGGGCAGTTTTCATAAAGAAATCTATCAAAAGTCGGTATATGGGGCCCCTTATGGTCTTAAACACCTCTTGATATTAAATATTTTTTGAACATGTGTGTCTGTGTCGGGTATTCTATTGTCGGGCTCGCCTGACTATAACACCCTTACTTGTTACATATCGTTTTGCTCATATTTTAAACATTTTCCAGAGTTTCCAAAAAAATTTAACATCGAAAGAAAAAATCGATTTTATTAAAAATCGAAAAAAACATAATCGATTCTAAAATAATTGATCGAAAGCCAAAAAAATCGATTAAATCGAAACTTTGAATGTTTTTTTACAACCCTAAACTGATATCCTCATAAAATATGCCAAGCGAAATATGTTTGATTTTATTATCCTCTATCGAAAATGATCGATTAGTTTACCACAGATAACTTAGCAAGAATAATCGCAGTGATACAGAAAAAACGAATAACATCCTGTTTCGATGACAATGCCATTGAAATTGCGATGAATAACACCTTTTCTCGATGACAATGTCATTAGAATTTAGAAGTACTCAAAATTTCCTCTTGAAGACAATAGCAAAAGAGCCAATGAGTTGGAACTTGAAATAAAACAGCATCTTGTCTCAATGACAATGTCATTGGATATGCGATGAATAACATCTTTTTTCGATGACAGTGACATTGGAATTCCGATTAATGACACCTTTTCTCGATGACAATGTCATTAGAATTTAGAAGTACTCTAACTTTCCCCTTGACATCATCGGTGAAAACATTAATGAATTTGTCCTTTATGCGAAAAAGTCCGGCTGGGTTGATCCGAGTACGCGCTCAATAGTGCAGTCAATTGTGTGCATGTAGGACTATAGGTCTAACTCTTCTTCTTCCTAATCCCTGCAATGTGTTAGAGCTACGCTGCTTCAACATATGCATAAGCACGAGGAAAAGAGAAGCATGCTATGGCAGCGAAATCTTTAGCTCTGCTGTGGTGAAACGCATTGCCACTTTTATTTTTAATTTTGGGCGATTTTCGAGTACATTACATATAAAATATCTACCAAACTCATAAAATGCCATGAAAAGCTTGATGGGCTCTGCGCAGATATGCAGTAAGTAAATTTCCTATACTAAACACGTGCAAAAAAAACGAAGAAGTACTTTGAGTTACTTCTAATACTTCAACGAATACGCAGATTAAAAGCAATCGGATATTCAGGGTTGCATTTAAATCATACATTTTCTATATTTCTGTCGACCTGTCATCAAAATTTCAACTCTGATTTACTTTCTTCACAAGAACGAGCTCTATACTTCTTACATATCTGCGTAGAGCCCATGAAAAACATAAAACTAATCAAGGATTTTCAATATTAAGGAGAAATAGAAATTGTTCTTTTAGTCCTACCTTGTGCACATAACTTTTTGATCACACTGTTTCAGCAAAAATACTAAATTCTATGTACAATCAAATTCGTAGCCGTAGTCAAAAATGTATGTAAATTTATTACAAAATGAAAACATTCGCGCACATTGAGCAAAAACATATCGCAATATATTTATTAAAGTTTCAATTATGAACTTTTCAAGCAATATAAAAAACCGAGCTGACGCCGCACAGTGATTTGAGCCCATACAAAAGTTGGTAATAAATAGAAGGAGTACTCCGATTTTTGTGAAATTTAGCATGTATGTTAATTTAAGGTTGCTGATTCCAAAAATTTAATTTAATTAAATGTACACCTTATATTTTTCTCAAAAATCGGGTTTTTGTTCCAAATTTTGCGCCTTTTCAAAGCATTGTAAATACAAAATAATCAACAAATATTGCCATTTATTAATTCATATTTTTTACGCCACATTTATTCTTTTTAAAACTGATATTTTCACTTAAAGAAATGGTTTCGGTTTTAAGATACAATTTTTTAAATGAGTCCACTTTTGCGCTCACCAAGTCCTATGGAACATCGATTGCATGAAGACAGCTATGTGTTTTTATAGATTTGAAATAGTTCTTTTAGAACGAAAAAAGAGTAAGTTTTTATTTTAATTATCTTCATAATTTTTCTCACAATCTTCTTCGTCCAAAATGTAATTTTGAACATACGGATCCTCCACACAATATTGTTTATTGTATTTATTTTTCCTCATGCTCACTAGTTTTGGATCTGAAGAAAGAAGCAAATGCGTTATTAGATCCATATTTGAACTTTCCCTTGATACTTTGCGAGTATGGTGCAATCTAGTATGTCGAATGGTTTTATGAGTAGCTTCTAAAGCTTCTTCAGACAATAAACCTGTAAAATATTTTGTGTTAATGTTAAATAATCAATGCAAAGGACTCTAAGTCATACCTATTGGCATGTCGAAGTATTTTATGACATCACATCCATGAAATAAGACTTTATGAACTGAGCTTGGCATGTAGTACCAATTGTACAGCTCTAAATATAAGTTCCTTGTATCTGTTAGGAGTTGGTTAAATTCTTCGATTTTAATTTTGCTACCACACGATAAGATTCTGAGCACTAGAGCAAAGTTATAAACAAGGTCTTTATTAAGACCTGTTATATCGGCTGATTCTTCGAAATAAAGAAAAAAGGTTCGCGCAGTGTTACCATCATTTGTCGTTCCATATCCCTGTTTCACATAGTCAATAAGCAGCCCCATTCGCTCCCGGAATGCATATTGAATTTGCTTTTTATTTGCACCAAATATAGTTTTATTTTCCGGTCGCACTTGCCATTTTTTAAATGGTAATCTATACGATATGTGCAACAAGCATTCCATAAAGCGAATCCAACAGTGGAGTGTTGATAAGCCAAACTTATAATGGCTAGGGTTTTCAGCTTTAAAGGTGAATGGTTTGTTCATTTCGGTAGGTGTCGCCTTACATATGAAGCATCTGCTTGAAGAATATGTTTCCGTCAGAATATTGGCAACTGCACCATCTATCATTGTG
This sequence comes from Chlorops oryzae, assembly GCA_020466095.1. Classification (NCBI taxonomy): domain Eukaryota; kingdom Metazoa; phylum Arthropoda; class Insecta; order Diptera; family Chloropidae; genus Chlorops; species Chlorops oryzae. Next base: position 64,673,420 of record CM035807.1, on the reverse strand, counting down.
CAGTGCATAACATATGATACTTCTACCAATTTACCATTAAATTCAATAATGTCGCTCTCTAAGTTCCTTATTTGCTCTTCCATAAGGTCATTTTCGCATTTGATTAAATTTTTGTCTTCTTTCGCCATAATAATTTTTACGGGTCTACATGAAAACGTAGAGGAACATTTTTCATTTACCCAAATATCCTCGTGAGATGCGGAATTGACTAATCTGAAAATCATTGAATTTGTATTTACTATAAAATTTTAAATTAATCGAATTTACTTAATTGGAACGACAGCAATCAGAAACATGAACTCATCAGTTAACTCTTCCGATGAAAATTTCTGCTTGTACCTGCTGTGACCAGAACTGCCATCCATACCCCACTTACAAATTAATGAAACCTTTTCAGGTATATCTTTGCATAGGTCCATGACACTTTTCGCTGTACGTTCCATTAGGGGCTTAAGTTTGACTTCCGCACTATTTTCCGATGATGTTACGCTTGGTACTATATTCTTTTTGAAACGTTGGAGTGAGTACAAACTAGGAATGCAATTCTCATGCAATCCATTCATAGCTTTTCGTAAAATAACGTACTTTTCTGCCGAAAGATCTAGTTCGCAAAATAAACTTAAAGCACCCTCCAACGACATGCAAGTGCAGTGCTCCCCACTTCTTCTTTTTTTTATACATTTTAACGCAAATTCCAATTCTTCTTCAGTGTATTCCTTCAAAATATCAGCTAAACGTTTTTTTTTTTGTCCGTTCCGACAGTAACGAAAATGGCTTCTGGGGTCTACCGCGGGAAGTACTTGGTTCCTTTTATAAATTTATATATGTATATATAAATATAAGAACACAGAATCCTAAAATGTTTAACTTTTTCATACCTCATATGAATTTAAAAACTCAAATGCTGCTTGTTGCAACCAATCTGAATATTTTGCTTCAAAGTTGGCTTTGGTATATGAGCATTGAACCCATTTACTCTTAACGCTCAAGCAAAAATATTTCAATTTGTTTTTAATGTTTTCTTTCGTGCATAATTCTGCACCAAATTGATTTTCTACATGGGTAAAAAGAAATTCCTCTTTATTGTTGGGACCAGCACTTAACCACATCATAAATATGTCGTTATTGCTTATAACAATTGACATTTTTATTTTTAATAATCAAAAAACTTTTTCACGGCTTTTAACAATTCACTTTTTCAATTGTTTATTACGAACAATAAACAAAAATAAAGTGCAAATATTTAAAGAAAAGGGATAAGACAGGATTTACACTATAAGACATTTCAATCAAAAAACATTTTGTTTGAGATGGGGGGACGCAAGCGGAAGATAGAGCAGTTGTGTTTTCTCTCTTCACTGTGCATTTCTTGCCCATAGCGAAAACCTTTTTTATCGAAATGTCTTAGCTTTTAAACAGCGTCTAGTAAAACGAAAGAATATAATAACAACCCTGCAGGAAATGTCAATAGTGAATATATACTAATTTTCTATTGATAATGTCACCAGCACTAGTGACGAACTATCCCCGCTGTAATGCAAAGCACGATTGACAGTTAGCATTGGCGTGTCATTGCACTAGTAGTGGCGGTAAGCTATTGACAAAGTACCGACATTGGACAATATGATGACAGATTTCCTGCAGGGAAAGAATATTGCAAACACAAATTAGAAATATATATATATATTAGGTGTAGTAAAAAGAAATCCATTATTTTTGCATTAAATTGAGGGCTTTATTTAAGATAGTTAGAATGACCCGATTTAGGTCAAATATGCGCCGTTTTGTTCGATAAATTGTTGCCATTTTAAAGGTAATTTCATTATGCCTCTCTCATAGAAGCCCTCGTTCCTATTAGCAAAAAATTGAGACAGTCGAATTTCAGAAGCCTCTCTTGAAGCGAATGTTTCACCAGCAAAATTGTTCGCCATGGACAGGAACAGATGGTAATCACTTGGTGCCAGGTCCGGACTATAAGGTGGATGCAGAAGAACCTCCCAACCAAACTCCCGGAGCTTCTGGCGAGTCACTATCGATGTGTATGGCCTGGCGTTGTCCTGATGGAACACAATTCCTCTCCTATTGGCCAAAGCTGGCCGCTTATGAGCGATTGCTTCCTTCAGACGGTCCAATTGTTGACAGTAGAGTTCCGAGTTAAGAGTTTTGCCGTATGGGAGCAGCTCATAGTAGATAATTCCCTGCCAATCCCACCAAACACACAGCAAAACCTTTCTGGCCGTCAATCCTGGCTTGGCCACCGTTTCCGCCGGTTCACCGTGTTTCGACCACGACCGTTTTCGCTTGACGTTGTCGTAAGTGACCCACTTTTCATCACCAGTCACCAACCGCTTCAGAAATGGGTCGATTTTGTTGCGGTTCAGCAGCGATTCGCAGATGGAAATTCGGTCTATGAGGTTTTTTTGCGTTAACTCGTGTGGCACCCATACATCGAGCTTCTTTGTGTATCCAGCCTTATTCAAATGGTTCCAAACGGTTTTTTGTGCAATCTTTAGCTCTTTTGCAATCGAAACAGTGCTAACATGACGGTCGGACTCGATAATTTCCATGATTTTATCGACATTTTCGAGAATTGGCCTTCCAGTGCGTGGTGCATCCTTGACATCGAAGTTACCGGAACGGAATCGACGAAACCAAAATTGCGCATGATTGGCTGTTACAGTATCAGGTCCATAAACGCTATTCACATTTTCAGCCGCCTGGCTTGCGTTTTCTCCCTTATCGAAGAAAAACTGTAAAATGTAGCGAATTTTCTCTTTGCTGATGTCCATCTTTGACAAGCTCTCAAACAAAACTGAATCAATCAATCAAAAAAGTGTCAAAAAAGCTTTTTTAGTAGGAACTGTCATCTTTCTAATGCCCCCTAGCGGAACACGATCGGACTTATACAACGCGAGATGCAGATAAATAACGCCATCTATTGGAAATATAATGGATTTCTTTTTACTACACCTAATATATGTATAATCTATTAATATATATATATATATATGTATAGTAAGCATACATATTTCCATTGCATGCATACATATCATCACTGCCTACACATACGGTAAGTTAAAAATCGATTTTAGGCCTATTTTAAAATGCGCGTATCTCTTCTGCGGGGATCAACGGGGACGAGAAAAATACATATCGTTAGCTTCGGATAGAAAGGGCGTAACTCATTTTTTTTTTTAAACGAGATTTTTGCATTTTCTGGTGGTCGACTCTCAAATACACCCCCTCCAAAAAAATTGACGACCTTTGATTGAAAATACCGAAGTTATAGTTACTTTTATAAAAGCCCTAACTCATAGCGAACAATTTTGCGAAAGAAAAAAGCCCTAACTCACAAAAAGACGTTCAACTACGCCAGTGATGGCGAGACCTATAAATTAACATTCATAACTGTGCGTGTGCATTAGGGTGATGACTTTTTTTGAAACTCTTTTCCTGTATCATAGTACGATGAACTTTTATTAAAGACTTCATAAAATACTAATTTTAAGGTTATTTTGTAAAAAAATGTCACGCATCAAGTCATTTGAAAATTTTAATTTTTGATTTTTTTCCAAATTTTTGATGTTACTGTAAGCAGAGTAGCTCCTAGAGGGGTCAAATGTAGGACCAACTACCATTATTTTTTTATTCCCAACAATTTATCCAAAAATACTTTCCCCCTATCTCCACTCCTTAAGGGGGCTCCAATACAAAAGTAATTTTTTTTATGAATTTTCCCCCCACTGTCCTAACTAGCCACAGAGTGCCCCTAGAGGAGTCAAATGTTTGACCGACCCCCATTAACTTTGTCTCATTAACATTTTTTCCCAACATACTGACCCCCTATCTCCCCTCCTCAGGGGGTCACCCATACAAAATTACCTTAATTTTATCACAATTTCAGACAAAATGCCTGTCACTACAGTCAAACCCCTCCTAGGGGGCTGATATATATGACCGACCCCCATTATTTTTTTACCCCAAGTATTTTCTTTAAACATACCTACCCTCTATCTCCCCTCCTTAGGAGGTCCCCATACAAAAATAGGCTTAAATTAAAGAAAAATGCCTCACGAACTTCAATCTATAATATAGATGCCGTAGGAACAAGAACGAGCATGTTCAGTATGTATATTCGAAAAATTTACAAAATTACCTTTTAAACGAGCCTAATATGAAGAATATTGGATTCGTTTTTGGTATGTTTTAATAATATGTTATAATTATTCCTTTTTTTAAAACTGAATTTTGGGTTCCATCCCCTAACTGGCCAAATAATGACCCTAGTAGAAAAAAAATAAATTTTCTACTCAAATGCCGCAAGCCTCAATCTATGACGAGTTTTTTGAGACTATAACCATTAAAATCGGTTAGTGGTTTCTATTGATAAAATTAATTCAAAACAAATATTTTTTGGAACGCATTATTCACTGTTTTCACGTTCCTTTCTTAAGTCTTTGCATGTCTCTCTTGGTCTGTATGCATGCAAAGACTCAAGACACGAACGTGAAAACAGTGAATAATGTGTCCAAAAAATATTTGTTTTGAATTAATTTTATCAATAGAAACCACTAACCGATATTATTGGTTATAGTATAGTGCTGGATCGCATCTTATAATTTTATTTATATTTTAAACTTTGCGTACAAAGACCTAACTCACGTGTTTTGAACGAAAATTGATATCAAAAAGCCCTAACTCAGAAAACTGCTCGAAACACAGAAAAAATAAAAATTCAAGCCTAAAACAAATTTCGAGCGTAGTATTTAATTGACTTTGCGTTTAAACTTTTTTTAAATATCTAACCTTTGCGATTTTATGAAGTTTTTTCCTTCTCCTGTAAAGTAGCAAAATAATGAGTTACGCCCTTTCTATCCGAAGCTATCGATATTCTTAAAGTGAATGAACTGAACTAAAAATAGTGTAAAAATTAGAGAGAAGGTTTTAGATGTATTTTAGATTTTGTCTACTAAAAATCGATGATTTTTAGTATAAGTCTTAAATTTTACAAGTATTTAAACTGCTATAAAAAAACAATTATTATTTTTTTTTAAAAGATTACAAAAATGTATTATTAAGCTCATAACGTCCAATAAATGAAAAAAAAAAAAATTACGCCAATAACTTCATAAATGTATTTAATATAATTTTTTCTTTGCCTGCTCAAAATCGCAGATTTGGTAGCTAAAAATTCGAAAAAATGCACTGACTTTGAAGAGATGTAGCGTCCATATGTATTAACATTTTTTAAAAATATTTTGGGGTTTTCTTCATTGAAGAATTTCCTTTCAAATGGTACCAAATTCGTTATGTTCCAACACTACAAAAATTTTGATTTATGTGTATGAGACAAATCACTGTGCGCCGTGTTTCTTTGATAATTTTCTTGCAAGTGGCATCATAGTGCCACTTTGTGTCAACCCGTATTGTTGTTGGTAGCTTTCTGGTGAATTTCTCGAATTTGTTGAATTTCATATCATGCTTAAGGTTTTTGTTGGTAGCTTTTTGGTGAATATCCCCAATTTGTTGAATTTCCTATGCCTGCCTAATGGTGTATATCCCCATCGCGGCAGAGGCTTTTCGACGTCGACAGTTAGACCCATATAGAACTATAGCTGCAACTTCGCCCAAATTTTGGCGCGTTATGGCATGATTTGGTGCAAAAGTTCAACTATGGTGAACCACGCCATAAGCCGAGTGCTGTGGTGAACCACGTAATAGTAAGTGTGGTGTACCACGTAATAGCTTTTGGCCGAAGTTGCAGCTATAGTTCTATATGGTTAGACCTACAGTCCTACATGATTGTGTGTTATACACACATACACCAGACTATAGAGTTTGTCAGTGCTTACTTCGATTATCACCGCCGTTCGTCAAATTCGGCTTTACTGCGATGATACGAGTGAAGCATAATGGAAACACCGCAAACACCGCTAACTCAAACTCAATCACCGCAAAAAAATGAGTAGCACCGGAAAAAATAATTTTACGGCGCTTATAAGCTTAAGCTCGGCACGCAGTAGCGCATTTGTTCTCTCTCATTTTGCATGTTTTCCTTACGCTCTTCTCTCAGTTTCGTGCACGGTTGCCACTCGCCTTAAGTATTTTTGTACCAGACCAATCCAAAAAATGTACCAAAACCGTAAAAAATGTACCAAAAAAATATTTTAGCTTCGCATATTTATTATACAAAAAAGTAATAACATAAACAGTATTCAGCCAAAAAACCAAAATAAAAAGGTACAATGCTTTGCACGAGATATTCTTTTTGTGCAAAAAATATTTTTTAAATTATAATACTAAAAAAAACAGTCTTTAGGTGACCAAACGTTATGAGAATCATTATTAATTAGTTTTACACAGCTCTTTTGACAGCATAATATTATTAAGTGAGGCGTATTCTAACTTATTTCTTAGTTTCGTTTTTATTAAAGAAAGATCGAAAAACGTTCTTTCTGCAGCTGCAGAACTGTGGGATAAGCACATTAAGTCATTAACAAATTTAACTAGTTCGTTAAAAGCAATTTCACCGAATCCATTTTTAAATAATCTTACTTTTTCCCAAAACGTTTCCAAGCTGGTGCAATTTTTTAAATCAACATTGGAAAGCCTTAAAAGAGACCACTGAGTTGCGATTACATCAGGGTCACATTCAATTAAATAACTGAAATTCTCAAGTAACGGCGAAATTGAAACATCATCTTCTGACAGAACTTTGGCAGGTGTAATGATAATTAAAGCTTTAAAATCTTCCCGACTGAAATCGAAACGGTATTTAACTTGTGCAAAATGCAAAAAATGTTTCAAATTTTTATGAATGAAAAAGAGCTTTTTCATTCATAAAAATGTGAAAATCCGAACGGATTCGATCCGTCGGAATACATAATCAGGCCGATTATTTTTATTCTCGCCTAGAAAACGAGAATCGAGGTATACAATTGAGTTGTGTAGAAGGCATCAATTAATAAATGCTGCCTTCGATTAATCGTGATACTGATGAATCGGATAGAGATTTTTTTCATCACTACGCCTCGCACCATGAACTCAATCACTGTTGCAGCTATACCAGTTTTGAGAACAGGGTTGGCGCAAAATCACTTTCTTTAAATACTAGGCCTGTTCCCGTACTGCACGAAACTGCCGAAAACTGGCCAATGTTTTAAAAATTGTATGAAAATTGGGCAGTTTCGTGTAGCACGGGAACATACCTAGTATCATCGATTTGCAACCATCTGAAAAATGTACCAATTTGAGAAATTGTGTACCAATGTACCAAACGATAAAAAATGTACCAATTTTGGTACAATTGTACCATAAGTGGCAACCGTGGTTTCGTGTACAAACAAACTCAGGCAATGCCAAAAACTATGATTTCATAGAGAGAGTGCAATTGTTCTTTTTCTTTCAACAACCCAGACGGAATTGCGTACACGATATGCTCGGACACGTGCATAGAAAAATGAACGATGTGCACAGCACTTTTGCTTCATGTGTTTATGGCTATGAGTTAAAATCGTATGACAAAGTTTCCTACTGGTATCGCGGAAATCATTTTTTGATCGTTTTCCGAAAATATAACTGTAAAAATAGTGGCGGTAGATGCGATGTTTTCGTCATTCAAAAGCGTTAGTCGTAACACCGCTTGTACCAGGCGGTCGTACGCACGATATAGCTGTGCTTGCGTTGGCGGTGTATACTCACACCGCTATCCCAGCCGGACTTTATCGCATAAAAGAAAAATTCATTAATGTTTTCACCGATGATGTCAAGGGGAAAGTTAGAGTACTTCTAGATTCTAATAACATTGTCATCGAAAAAAGGTGTTATTAATCGCAATTCCAATGACATTGTCATCGAAAAAAGATGTTATTCATCGCAATTCCCATGACAAACAAGAAAACAAAAAATAAAAGAACAAAAACAAAACACAAAACCGTGTTTCATTTTCATTTCGTATCACTCCCGAACGATGACATTTTCTTGCGAAACAGGAGGTATCCACTCCAATCTCGATGACTAGCTGGTGACATGTCCTCTCATGACGGCCAATGCCACTTGTGTGTAAATTTCATTAGAAAGTTGGTGTAGAAACAGGAGGAGTCGCGGCTCTTATGTCATGCTGAAATCATTGATGGTTTCACCGGGACTTTTCCTGCTGGGATATTCCTTTTCATGCATATATCTTTACTTATCTTGAGCACACATCGCTATGATCGAGTGAAAATTAAGCGGTGTTTGCGAGCATCTGTTATCGAAATGATTCATTGAGCTTAACGTCTTATGCCGTTTGAGTAGAAGTGGTACCGCTGAGTTGTGTTTCATGTTATTTTTGAGTTTGAGTCAAAGAAAAAATGAGTATTGATGCGGTGTTCGAGCGGTAGCAGTACATCGCTGCAATTCTCTGATGTGTACATAAAAACGTTCATAGGAAAAGTGCTTATTGCATTGAGATATCCTGAGCATTAAAACATTCTATGTAAACACATTGGCATGAATATTTGGCCCAACTTCGCAGCACTCTCATGCTGAGCATATCACCGAGGCGTACGCAATGATAGATGCGTGGACTTGTTCATCGCCGACACTATATTCTGCTGGTAACAACATACACGCATTATTGAGCAGATATGACTCATGACTGCCACCATTGGCGTTTTAGCGCAAAACTGACACTTTGTATATTTTACAGTCGGTAGTGTGGCTCGTTTTCATTGTATTTGGCTCTTTTTTGGCTTTATTACGCCACGACAAAAATTACTGTGACCAATTCAAAGCAAACAATTTTCGGTGCAAACACTCAAAATAATTTAGATTTAGCGAACCTAATCCACAACACAAAATTTGTGTTTTACAATATACAGGAGATTTCCGATTTAACGAGTATTCGCGTTAGCGAGTTTCGCATTTAACAAGCATTTAAATTCGTTCCATTGAGTATCTTATATAACGAGCAAAATGGCACAAAAATTTTTGTGTGCACTCGGTTTAGCGAGCAACATAAGAAATCAGTGAAATAACATAAAGAGAAACGAAGAGGATTCCAAGAAATAGTTAAGCGAAGAGTCTAAAAGCGCGTGTGCTGCGCCAACTGCCGCAATCAGTCAATGTATGCAAAGTAATGTGAAATCGAAAAAACGCAGGCGGTATTGGACTTACCGCTTTATTTGTGCACAGTTGATCAGTGATATCAATTTTTAATCCCCAAATCCTCCACGTAAGCATACGTTAGTAGAAATCAGTCGCGTACCAACCTAAGGCCTAGGAGGGGCTTTGCCCACCACGATTCTTGGTCTTAGGTGGAAGGAGTTACGAAAATTAAAATGGAAAAAATTGTGGAAATTTCTTTGCCCCCCGCGGGAAGTTGGATTGGTATGGGTCTCGTATATATCAGACTCGACATGTAATCAAGCAAAAGATTTCTCGAACCCCTCCCCCTTTCTTAACGCTTACGAAATCTTTTACAATAAGAAAAAAATGATTTTATGATGGTACTCAATTTAACGAGGAATTCGATTTAACGAGAAGTGCTGGCAACATTGAGCTCGTTAAATCGGAAATCTCCTGTACATTAATTAGTGTGGTCCAAAATTGTATGGGAAATTTATTTTGTGTCGGATTTTGCGATCCGCCCCCTCAAAATATAGTAGAGGGCAACAGAAAAGGGAAATGAAAAGATTTAGATCGATCGGACGTCATTAAGGTCATGCTCAACCAGGTCAAAGTTCAGAAACATTTTGTAAACTCATGCCGCTAGTACAAACAACAAAAATTAGCACTTACATGTTTCTAAATATCTCAAAAACTAATTAAGACAGGAAGACGAAACAAACGTTGGCTGATTCCTAATACAATTGAAAATTCCAAAATATATTTTCATATTTTATAATCAGAAGAGCATCGCCAATAGTTACCGCGACTCGATGTTGTACAAAGCAGTGTGTAAAATCTCTGACTTATAGAAAATTTAAAACGATCGATTGATTTTAGGCAAAGGACGGTTTATTAGCGAATGAGTATAATTCTCCGTTTTAGGGTTTCTTATAGGGTTTTACAAGGAAAAGAAAGAGAACAGTGAGTGTATGCAAATGAGTCGATATAAGGCAAAGAGTAGTACTTAAAATGAGTTTATACAATGCAAGAGTTCGCACAAGAAAGAGTACTTAGATAAATTTATACAATGCAAGAGCTTACGCTAGGGTGTGTTGAATTCAGTTTATCTCATAATTCATCATATTTCATTTAATTTCATTTATTTCCTTTATTTCGTCTTAACTTAATTTCGAGGAGCGTCGACACAGTTCTAAGAACGAAGTTCTAACGGCACAAAACATTCTCGGTTTTTTTTTCTTTTGTTATTGAATAAACTATGGAGAACACAACTTTTTCAACTTTGCACCGTTGTATCTCCGAAATGGTGATTCTGAGGAAAAAAGTGTGTAAAACACTTTTATAGATAAGTCCATGATGAATAATTTTTGTGTACCATATTTTTCGATATAACTTACCGTTTAGCTGAAAAAGCATAGAAAAAAAAACATTTTTGCAATATTTGACCTTGAATAAATTTTTTTTCACACGTCGGATCGATGGGGACTTTTGAAAAATTGTTTTTAATAGTGTTCTCAATACTCATGCCGAATTTTAGCTCTCTGCGAATTAATGTAACCTTAGCCTTATTTTTTAAGCTAATTTGACCGGCCAAATACTTGATTCCAGCGTCTTTGAAAAATTAATAACTCTTTTAACTACAGAGTGCACCCCATAATGTTGGTATCAAAATTTGCGCAATACTTGGGGCTACTTTTGAAAAAAAAAAAAAAAAGCTCTTGCTTACGCTAGGGTGTGTTGAATTCAGTTTAATATTTCATCATATTTCATTTAATTTCATTTATATCATTTATTTCCTTTATTTCATCTTAGTTTAATTTCGAGGAGCGTCGACATATCGCCGGCCTTGCATTTATTGCAACTTTTTGCGTAGTAGGGTGAGTCCGTGGATGATTTCCTCTAAGAGAGAAGAGGAAGCGGTTTTGAGCGCGTCAGCTTCCTGAGTTTTAGCCTGCTGGTTAGCGCTTTTCACCCGGAGGCGTTCTTGAGCCTCTAACGTCCTTTTCAGGGCTGTATAGTCGGTTGCCGGGTTCCCTCGGAAACGGATGCTGGCTTTGCGTGCTTCGATCAGGTTTCTTGCATCATTAGGGGCCACCTTTGTGCTGGGGGTGGCCTTTGCTTGGGCCGTGGTGCTTGTTCTTGCCTTGGTTGTTGGGGCAGCCTTTGCCTGGGCCGTGATGTTCGACTTTGCCTTGGTGGTTGGGGCAGCCTTTGCCTTGGCGGTTGGGGCAGCCTTTGCCTTGGCGGTTGTGGCGGGTTTCGCATTGGAGGTGGGGTGCCTGACACTCTCGGCTTCTTCCCGCGGACGTGCAATTGTCCAGGCGATGTGAGCGCGCCACACAATTGAGGCAAAATTGAAGCCTCTTTGCCGTAGCCTTCCTCTGCCCGGGGTTTTGCTTCATAAAAAGTCGACAACGCCGCAGGGCGTGCTCCGCCTGACATAAAGGGCACGGGAGTGTTCTGAAAAGAGACCGTCGAAAAGTTGGAATTAGTGATGCGGTCAAACAAATGCATATTTATAGAGTAGCTGAAAAATAGAGTATGCATAAATATAATATGAGTGTACATCTAATGTAAATGTATATGCATAAATAAATAAATAGTAGTGGTCGACGGTTCGAATTGGCTTGGACGTAATAGCAGAGGGGTGGGCGTGATCAATGAGGTAGAACCACTAATTTGGTAATAGGGCGGGTCAAAAGACCGCTGCTCGTGCGGATAGTTGCGATGCGGACGTATCCATCACGGCCTGGGTGAATTTCGGTGATTCGGCCGCTTCTCCATTCAGTCGGAGGAAGCAAGTCGTCTCGTATGAGCACAAAATCACCTAACTTGATATTTGTCTGAGGCGATTTCCATTTGTGTCGTTTTTGAAGCTCTTGTAAGTATTCTTCTTTCCAGCGTCGGCTGAATTGGTGATGAAGAACCTTAAGTTTTTCCCATCTGTTGATAAGCCATAAATTTTGCTTATCAGGTTCTGGGATTCCCAGAAGTGGAGCGCCTCTAAGGAAATGTCCTGGACTTAATGGCAACGGATCTGAAGGATCAGTACTTAAAGGCGAGATGGGACGTGAACTGAGAACAGCTTCAATTCGAGCTAATAGAGTGGCAAATTCTTCAAAAGTAAACTTATGAGCACCAGCAGTCTTCTTAAAATGCATCTTGAAGCTTTTTACTGCGGCTTCCCATAAGCCGCCCATATGTGGAGCATTGGGTGGAATAAATGACCATTTTATTCCTTGATTCAGATATTTGGGACCGACTTCAGCCGAAGTAGCCTTCAGAAAAGCTGAGAACTCTTTTTGCAGTGCACGATCGGTACCAACAAAATTGCGTCCGTTATCGGAAAATACTTTTTTGGGGAGTCCCCGCCTTCCTACGAAACGTGCAAAGGTCGCTTCAAAGGCCTGAGTGCTCAATTCAGAGCATAATTCGAGATGTATGGCTTTAGTCGTGAAGCAGACAAAGACACATACATAGCCCTTTGTGGAGGGTGCTTTTCGCAAAGACGATGTCTTCAATTGAAAAGGGCCTGCAAAATCCACTCCGACAACAGTAAAGGGTGGTGAATAATCAACTCTTTCGGGTGGCAATGCCGCCATAATCTGCTGTCTCGTGCGCTGTTTGTAAATAACGCACGGCTTACATTGGCGTAAGCAGAGCTTCACTTGAGCTTTTAGTCGAGGAATATAAAATTCTTGTCGAATCATTCTCAACATTAATAAGTGTTCGGCGTGAAGAAGTAATTTTTGCGTGAAGCGAACTAATAGAGTACAAAATGAAGAATTTGACGGAATGATTATAGGGTGTCTCTCGTTATAAGTTAGGGTGGCGTAAGCCAAACGACCGTTAACTCGCATAACGTGTTGTCGATCTAGAAATGGGTTTAACGAGAGCAAAGCGCTTTTGCGCGAAATGGGTTGAGAGTTAAGTAGTACAGCATATTCTTGTGAATAGTGTTTTTGTTGTGTTAGAATGATAAGCACAGTTTTTGCATGTGCTATTTCCTCTTGGGTTAACTCTCCGTTCAAACGATCCTTCTGTTGACAGTTCTTGCAGAATCGCAGAATAAATGCGGTCACTCGAAGAGCGCGCGAAAAACATACGAAACGAGATAGAAAATCTTCATTTTCAGCGTCAGTGTGGAAGGTTTCCACTTTTCTCATTTCAGGTGGAGAAACAGTGGATTGGGTTTTCTTTGGCCAGTGTTCATCAGTATTTTTCAGCCAGTGCGGTCCTTCCCACCACAACAAGCTGACAGACAAATCACTCAAATTGAGGCCTCGGGTGCCTAAATCGGCTGGATTCTCAGCTGTGGGTACATGTCTCCATGTAGAATTACCAACGTTGTTGATAATTTGTGAGATCCTATTGGCAACATATGTTTTCCAATGATGGGGTGGCTTTTCCAGCCAGGCCAAGACTATAGAAGAATCTGACCACAGAGTAATTCTCTTTAAGGGTATGTGAAGATCGTCTTTGACTGCTTTCAGCAATTTTGAAAGTAACACAGCAGCGCACAATTCTAATCGCGGCAAACTGATAGTTTGCAACGGAGCGACTTTACTTTTTGCAACTAAAAGATGCGTAGCAAAGTCGTTATTCGATAGCTAAGACCGAATGTACAGAGTAGCGCAATAGGCTTTTTCTGATGCATCGCAGAATCCATGAATTTCCATTTCATGTTCAGGATGTGTTTCAATCCATCGTGGAATTTTAAGGGTGTCAATAGTTGACAAATTTGAAAGGAAAGAATTCCACTTCATCAGAGATAGTGGCTTAACACAAGTGTCCCAATCATCCCCTTCGAGCCATAATTGCTGCATGAGGATTTTTGCTTGGATTATTAAGGGTGTCAACCAGCCGGCTGGGTCGAAAAGACTCGCGATCGATGAAAGCATTTGCCTTTTCGTGATAGAGGTGGTAGTAGCTATGGGTTTGACTGTAAAGTGAAACGAGTCAGAAATTGCATTCCACCTGATACCTAGGGTTTTAGTTTGACTTTTTGATTCTAATTTTAAGAAATTTTCATCGAAAAAGTCTTGAGTTGCCACATTGGCAAGCAAATCAGTATGATTTGCAGTAATTTTCCGTAAAGGAAAACCAGCTGACATTAGGGTGCTTTGAAGTTGTTCCAAAGCTGCTTGTGCTAGCTTGAGATCATGACTGCCTGACAAAATGTCATCAACATAAGTCTCATTTTTCAGAATCGCGGCTGCTAAAGGGTTAAGGGTTTCTTCGTCTTCTGCTAATTGTTGTAGCGTTCGAAGAGCCAAGAAAGGCGCGCAGTTCACACCAAACGTGACTGTTTTTAATTGAAAATCTTCAATTGAGCTGTTAGGGTGCGCCCTGAAAACAAATCTTTGATAAGGTCGATCTTCGGGGTGTACATATACTTGTCTGTACATTTTCTCTATGTCTCCGTTGAAGACATATTTATGAGTTCTCCATTTCAAGAGAATGGTCACTAGATCTTTTTGTAAAATAGGACCTGTGTGTAGTATATCGTTAAGAGATCAACCACTTTGGGTGCGCTTAGACGCATTGAAGACAACTCTAACTTTAGGAGTTGTGCTTTCGGGTTTTAATACTGCATGATGCGGTAAATAAAAAGAAAAGTATTTTCCATCTTCTACGAGCTCTGTTCGAAAGCACCGTTCAGCATGGTTAAGGGTTAAATATTCTGATAAGACTTCAAAATATTTAGTGTGAAGATCGGGTTTTTTATTTAGAGTTTGCTCTATGCGTTCAAACTGTTTAGTGGCCACATAGCGTGAGGGTCCAAGCGAAATTTTACTTGGATATTCGTCTTTAAAAGGAAGACGAACTAAATATTTACCATCAGATAATCGAGTTGTGGTCTTTTTATAAAAATCTTCACAAAAGCGATCTGAATCAGACAAGGGGTGTTTTTCTGGGACTTCTTCTAGCTCCCAAAATTTTTTGAGTTGATAACTCAAATTAGGGGTCTCCTCAACACTGACTCCAGTCGAAAAATTGGCTATGTTGGGAGTGATCGTTCCGCTTATGAACCATCCAAAAACTGTATTTTGGGCTAACAATGTGCCACTAGAATTTTTCCTCACACCTTCCAGCATAATAAGGGGTATGACTTCGCTTCCAATCACCATATCTATTGGGGCTGGCCTATTGAAGTTGGGGTCTGCATCGGTTAAACCGAAAAATTCGGATATGTCAGGCAGCTCAAAAGAGTTTGATGGCAAGAAGTTTGTCAATTTGTGAAGCATTATAGCTTTTACTGGAATTTTCAGGCTGTGAGATGGTGATGCAAGGGTTAATGCACAAGCTTTTGTAACATTTTTGAACGAGTTTCCTCCCATTACCGAAATCGTGGCATTTATGGGTTCGCAAGGCAGTCCTAAGCGTTTCTGAATACGCTCAGAAACGAAAGTGCGCTGTGAACCTTTATCGATCAAGGCACGCACTGTGAACAATTCACCTGATTGGAGAATTGTTACCAATGCCGTTGGGAGTATGACGTTACCTTGGTTTGAAGCGTGCATACTACTAACATCAGCGGTTCTAGGAATGTTGTTAGATGAAGAGGGGGTTTCAGGATTTGAGACGGTAGGAACTTCAGTATGAAGAGTCGAAGAAGGTCTCGAATTTTGCTGATTGGGTGCAGCTTGCTGTATGTGCAACATCGAATGATGTGGCTTTTTGCAATGCATGCATGTAAATTTGCTCTTGCAATCCTTTTTTACATGAGACAGGGCTAAACAGTTTGGGCATATTTTATGTGCTGTTACAAACTTTGTTCTGTCGTGAACAGACATATTTTTGAATGTAGCGCACACTCGAATGAGATGCTGCTCCTTGCATAAAGGACAGCTCCATTTGGGGTTTTTGTTTTCTTGCGCATGGAAAGATTGTGCTCTTGAATTGGGTTTAGAAGTCGTGTTCGACTGTGCGGGGCGTTGCTGTCGCGTTGAAGCATTTGGATAACGGGTCTGTGGGGAATTGGAGGTTGAAGGTTGTCTATAATTGTTAACCGTTTCAACAATTTGAGCTCTGGAAATGAGGAAAGTTTCCATTTCTTTCCAAGAGGGTAAGTCTTTATGAGACGTCAAAGATTGTTCCCACAACGAAAGAGTAAATTTCGGTAGTTTCATTGCACATAAATGAACTACGAAAGGGTCCCAATTATCCACACTGATTCCTTGTGACGTCAGTGTCGCAAGACAGTCACTAATAGTGACTTGAATTTTTTGAATCGCTTCATAACTTTCGGTAGTTGCTGAAGGCAAATTCAATAAAAGATTTAATTGATTTGAAAGAAGAACACGCTTATTATCATAGCGGACACGAAGAGCTTCCCATGCTAAAACAAAATTTTCTGCACTGAGTGGGTAATGTTGGACAATTTTTCCTGCATTACCTTTTGTCTTTTGCCTTAAATAATATAATCTTTGTACCGGGTTAAGGCGTGGGTTCTCTATATAAATAGCAGTGAAAAGGTCTCTAAACGCTGGCCAAGTTTCGTAGGAGCCTTCGAAGGGCTCTGTGTCACAAGGTGGAAGGTTTATGCTAGTGTGCAAGGGGGCGTGGTCAAGGCAAATAGATGTTTCGTTAATTGTAGAGTGGGTGCCAACTTTGGCAGCAGTACTAAAGGTCTGCATCATCTCGTATATCTTTGCCTTGCAAGAGTGAAATGCTTCGGTGCATTTATCAAATTTCGCACTAGCAGATTTTTTAAATTTATCAGTGCTTGTTTCTTTATTAGAGACCATAGCGTCTTCGTAGGCGGTAGCCAAGATGTTCCATCTACGGTCTAGATCAGCTTTTTTAGACTCAAGAACGCCTTGGGTTAGGTCTTCTAATGGAGTTTGATCGAGTTTTGAACAAAATTTAATTAGGTCATCGGACCTAAAAATGAAAATCGAAGCAAGTTTCACCTTCGCAGAGTTTACGGCCTCGTTTTCGCTTTGAGACATTTTGAAAAAAGAGAGATTGAATAAATAAGAGTTTTAATCAATAAAAAACTGCAACAGTCTGATTTTTTGACAAATGACCTATAGAATTCGAGAAAGAGTAACGAAAAAAAAATTTTTTTTTCCTATATTTGAGGTTCCAAAAATTCTTGTTTACACCGACTGTAGGGTGTAAGACTTTTTCTCTTCAACGTGAGTTTGAACAAAAATGAAAAATAATTTTTTTAAATTTTTTATTTAGTATTTTGAGGTTAAAGAAAATTTGATCTTTTTTTTTCGTGAGGGTATTTAATTCGGTTTTCCTAATTAAATAATTGCAAATAAGAAAGCTGAAAAAGAGTTTATATGAATGTAATATAATATTTGCAATATAAATGTCGCAAGCCAACCGCCTATCGCCGACCGTAGGGTGCACTGTTCGATCGCAAATCAAAGTGCTTTGCCTATGCACAATTTGACTGCACCAAATGCAAAAGTAGAAAAAACAACCAAAAACAAATTTGATGTGTACCAAATGGTATAAGCGTTATATACGAATTCAACGAAAAAAAAGAGAGAAAGAACAAAAAGCCAAATTTTTTTTTTTTTTTCTTCGGGTGCTGCTAAATTTGCGTATTACAGCAAAGAATTGATCTTTCTATTTGATGTTAGGTTTGCTTTTTCTTCTTTTATGCGTGTACTAATTTTCAGTAAAGAGAGCGTGGGACAAAAAAAAAAAAAAAAGTTGGCAGTTATGGAACTGCCGTTGAAGTGAAAACATAGAATGTGTAATTGAAGTTTGAAATGCATAATATTATATTTGATTTAAAATTATTAAAATCAATCTGGATTTTTACATTTAATGAGACTCAGAGAAACAATTAAAGGCATGTGATATGTAAAGTATTATTATTTTATTATTGAAATATATTGCTGGCTGCACAAAGTTTTAACAATTAATTACACTGCTCAACGCTAAATTTTCCTTTGACTTGAAACCAACTTTTTTTTGTCGTATTTGTTTCGCTGAAGCAAAATATATGCATTGCTATAATGGCAAAGCTGCATTTCTGTCACATCTCAACTCTTTTATTATATACTTATCGCTGCTGCCTCAAATATAAGCTAATTCTCAAGGTCTGGTTTCATGAAAATTCTCAACTAAATTATTATTTTATTGTGCCGATTTATTAGCTGGTGCGATATGCTTTAAGTTTGAAAGTTACTCGCGTTTTTAAAATTCGCTAAGAAAGGTTTTGCGATTTTTTGTCAATATTTTAGTCGTAGTTTTATCGTTCGACCGTTTAAAAAATTTAATTCATATAAAAGAAGAGTAAATATACAGCATATCCCTCATACATATGGATGAAATCGGTTCAACAGCTTAGGAGCTATAGGGCGATAAAGGCAAAAATTTTAAGAAATTTTTAACAACTTTGTACAAAAACTTGATTTCAAGCCCATATAATTTCCGAAGAAGATTCGGTATTCAGGTTTAAGCTATCTTAAGTAAATGAGTGGATTTCTAAGAGCATTTCAAGACCCAGAAAAAGAAAATCCGATGAGTTGTTCATATTGATTGGGTTTTTAGAAAAAATGAGACGAGTTTTTTTCGCCAGAAAATATTTTATTAGGTTTTGTTATAGTGATTTTCATACAGTACGTCTCTATATTATCCGGGTAACGGGGTACAATTGTAACAATAAATATGTTGATGCAGGGGGGGGGTATCTAAAAGTAACACAGAGGAGTTTCGGGCTTATTTTTAGTACATGCGGCAAAATCTTTACCAGAAAGCGTTACGTCAGCGGCAAAAACAATGCTATGCCACAACGCTACATATGCTTCAAAAAATCAGTGCTTGAATTATGGCATAGAGGGAAAATAACGTGTCAAACACAAACATTCTAAAATTTCTCTTTTTCCTCTTCCAACCCTCCCCTTCCCCCCCCCCCTGGTGAAAAGTCCGTAATATTAAACCATATTTTCAAGTTTTTTTTTTTTTTTTAAAGGCTTGAACAAAGTTTTAAAAATAATTTTTTCTTGTTAAACTTAATTTAATTTAGGAAAAATAAAATTGGGAAAAAATTTTCCTTTCGTTTAATTTACGTTTAAATATTGGTAAAATGTTTTAAATTTTTTAATATTTTTTTTGTTTTAAACACGCCTTTGGGATTTATTTTAAATATAAATAACGTTTTCTATCTAATGAAACGTCCAACCAAAGCTAACCAAATGGAACTAGAAGAATGTTTAACAACTTTTAACTTGATTTCCTATAATTCCGTAATTTTAGGTTTAGGTATATTTTGAAGTAAAATTAATGAACTAAAGAATTAAAAAAAAATTAATTTCCGATATTGGTCATATGTTAATTTTTGAAAATACGTTTTTTTAAACCCAAATAAAGTTTTAGGTATTTTTAACATCTTTTCTAATTATTTTGATAGTTTCAAATTTAACTATTAAAGAGGGGGATTTAAATGTCCCATAATTTATCTTCATAGCTTAGGGCTTGGCAGAAAAAAATATTTTAAAGATAATGTTAAGTAAATAAAAATTTTAATGATTTGAAGAATTGTGATTAACATTTAAGTTTCTTGTCAAATAGTCATTGGTAAAATTTAAAGAAAAACTCCATTTGTTGTTTTCATTTGGGTTCAATGAAATGAACGGTTTTTTGCCAAATTATAATATTTTCTAAATTGCGTTACTTATTTTATCGTTATTAATTAACCGTTAAGTCAAACCAATAAGTGTTGCCTCAATATAAAATACACTCTGAGTTTCTTTTCATATAGTACTGTAAACGTTTCGTTGCATAATTAAAAAATTGCTTACTACAATTTGCAAATGTGCGACGGTAGTACTAAATTATCATGTAAATTAATGTCAGAGTACTGTAATCTTTCTTACTACTTGATTCTTTCAACCCTTTTTCTGTTGCCACGGGCTCACTCCCCTCCTCGTAAACCTAGAATATTAGGTGTAAGTCAGATGTGTGCCAATTTCACGATCCTCCAACTAACAAGTTATGTACAAGTCTTTCCTAAATTCTGAATTATAGCTCTTTAATCTGAATTTAATAATAAATAAATCACGTTGGAAAGTGATACCTTTTCTGGGTTAACGCTAACAAGGTTTGACAAATGTACCAACTTTTTAAAGGAAAATTTAACGTAGATTTGGGAAAAAAAATTGAAAAGTATGTGTAATACGACCCTTTTTCATACCAAATGGCTCTCAAAGTCGAAAAAATGAAAATTTTTTCAGAATTTTTGACTTGCCGTTTATTTTTCCCTTATGGCTCAAATTTTGCCGCAATTAATTTTTCTTAAAAAGCCCATCAATTAGTTTCAAATGCATTTCAGTTTTTTCCCTACGATAAACCATTACGTGGGAGAATTATTTTTTCGATCCTGCCTAAAAACTTTAAGGCCCTTAACCCTCAGGGTTCATTTTAGACCCCCCCCTCTCATACGATTTTTTGTTCAAATGACCCCTCTACCAACCCTATAAAGAAAAGCACGTTAGTAGGAACACCCTGTATATTTTAGTTTATTTGAATTTTTCATCGTTCGTTCTATCATTATGAGACACCGAAGATAAAACTGTCAATCAATAGTTGCATGCCCATGACAATACTAAGAATCACAACGTCGAGCTTTCGTTTTCTATTAGTACCCAGCGCCAAAGTCTTTACAGAAGCGATGAACCGCCCAGCGGCCAACAAGCCTACCGCCTAAAACCGCCTACACCGCCTACCACATGTTCAATTTCGGTGCTATGATTCGATGGTACATAAGGGAAACGGTCCAAACTACGTGAACCATTTTTTACTACTTATAGATATCCTGAGATATCCTGACATTTAAAAATTATATGTAAAACATTGGCATGACTATGTCGCTCCACCTCGCGACACTCTCAGCTGAGCATACCACCGAGGCGTCCGCAATGAAAGACGCTTGGACTTGTTAACCGCCGACACTATATTCTGCTGGGAACATACATACACGCATATTGAGCAGATATACCAGGCTGCCACAGTTGGCGTTTTAACGCAAAACTGAACTATATTTTACAGTCGGCGGTGTGGCTCGTTTCATTGTATTTGGCTCTTTTTTGGCTTTATTACGCCACGACAAAAATTACTCAGTGACCAATTCAAAGCAAAAAATTTTCGGTGCAAACACTCAAAATAATTAAGATTTAGCGGACCTAATCCACATCACAAAATTTTTGTTTTACAATATACATACATATATACATGTAATATAAGTGTTGGACCCTTTTAATTCCCATTGGCTCTTTTTGAATCGCTGTGGCACTTTTATATCTTTTTAAATGGCAACCGTTTGCATACTCTCTTTTGCGCTGTAGTGAGAAAGAAGATCGAATTGAACTGAGAGAACCGAAGTCAAAGTGAGAAACCAAGAGCGAGTTGAATCAATCCCAGTGGGAATATGCAATGTTTAGCTATTACTATTTTTGCAATAGTTTCTATGCGGAATTTGTCGTTCAAAATTATAATTGCGATGTCATAAAAATGAATGATAGCTATCGTAGAATTTGTTTTTAACCACTCACGAATTTTTAAGACGTAATATTTTTCCTTTGTCATCAATGAATTCCCAAAAGAAGATATTCATGGAATATCAAATTGCCTGACTGGGGTGTTACGTCGACGAATCACATAAAACTTTTTAGGAATGCTTCTCACTGAAAGCTACGCACACTAAAAATAGCCGAGATATATCGTACACGACGACCGTGACGGTTACAACATATACAAATGCATTTTGAACTTAAAGATTTGCTCCCTGCTCAACGCGCCTATAGAAGTTTTCACTTCAAAAAAAAAAAACAACCGTTTGTAATATGAGCTGTACTTACTGCTATTTAGCAGTCTAAGTACAGGTGCACTGTAAGTATGTATGTATATAGTTACGAAGTGCAACGACCGTTCTTTTTCTTCGTTCTTTTGTTATATATTAAGTTGGCGCGCTTTTTAGCGTGGTCAACTCTCTATATAACTTATGTAAATATAGATTTCCGTTATTTATGAAATTTATAGATATATATGGGTATATGTAGAGTTTCCGTTATTTTCCGTTAGAGTTCCTTTTCATTGATTTGCAATCGGCTTGAACAAATGAATTTTAGGAAGAATAATTTTTTTCTTAGTTAAGTGGACTGTAATTTAAATATTAGGAAAATAACGGAAATTCCAAATGGGAACAGAAGCGCTTTTCCGCTTATCCCGTTTAACTTTACGTGTATATGTGTGTATATATGTGTATGTTAAAATTTTTTATTTTTTTTTTTTTTTATAGTGAATTTTCGATACAGTACCTGGCCATAACGGGTATACTACCAATTTTTTGTTTTTTGTAAAAGAGGGGTCTTTTTTTCTCCTTATCTTTGGCGTAGCAGCGACAGCACCAACAGCAACTTCCAAAATCGTGTGACTAGCAACGGGGATGTTGCAACCACACTTCTTCCTTCTGGGTGGTTCCTTTTATTTTGTGTCCGTTTAATTTTTAGTTTTTAAGAATATATTTTATTGATATAAAATACGTAAAGGAATCGAACTGAAACTAAACAATAAAAATCTCTTTTATGTTAATTCGAATATTCAATACGGCTGGGTAACTAGATTATTGATTGATTTACTTTATATTTCAACACCCCCACTTAAAGTTATAAATCTAGTTTACACTTTGCATATACCCAGACGCATTAAACAATTATAATGTTTATTTGCTGTCAAGCCTTTTGTGAGAACATCTGCTGGCATTTCGGAAGTGGGCATATATTCCATCTCGATTTCTCCGTTAGCTATAGCCTCTCGTACAAAATGATGCCTTATATCAATATGCTTCGTACGAGGGTGAAATCCAAAATTCTTAATGAGCTTAAGGGTGCTTTGGTTGTCATTAAACATTTTAACACATTTACTTGCCACACCAATTTCTTTTAAAATTGCTGATATATACAAAGCCTCCTTTGTTGCTTCGCTTATAGCCAAATATTCTGATTCAGTACTTGAAAGTGCTACTGTTCGTTGCTTTCTTGCTTCCCAGCTTATTGCACTTCCAGCGAATAAAAACGCGAATCCTGAATATGATCGTCTGTCATTGAGATCTGAACCCCAGTCTGCGTCTACTACACCAATTAAGTCGTTGTCACCTTTCTGATATAAAATACCAATATCTGTTGTACCTTTTAGATATCGCAGTACTCGTTTAACCGCTTTCCAGTGCTCTGTGCTATAATTTGAATTAAATTGGCTTAAAAAATTAATGGCAAAAGAGATGTCAGGACGAGTAGTAACTGATAAATACATCAAAGCACCAATTAATTTCTGGTAAGGGTACTGCTTCATGATGTCTTCGTTGACTTGATTCGGTTTTATCAACTTAGTTTTTGTCTCGATAGGGGTTTGAGCGGGCTTACACTCCTCCATGCCAAATCGTTTTAAAATATTATTGATGTATTCAGGTTGGGATAAGAATACAGAATGTGTTGAAAGATCTTGTCGAAAACGTATCCCTAAGCAAGACTTTATGGGACCCAAGTCTTTCATCTCGAAATCGGCTTCTAGTGATTTTTTAAGGTACTCTATTTGCTCTGAACTGTTTGATGCTATCATCAAATCATCGACATAGATTGACACAAGAAGAATATTACCGGTTTCATACATTACAAACAAACACGGTTCTTGTGGTACTGGTTTTAAACCATAAATTAACAGTTTACCTGTTAATTTTCGATACCATTGAAGTCCAGATTGTCGAAGACCGTAAAGTGCCTTTTTCAGCGCACATACAGGATTGTGTAAGGTCTTTAAAGCATTTTGCCATCTTTCCGCTGTTGCTTTTATTCGTTGGTCTTCAATGATATTTTTTGTCGATCCTATAGGTTTCTTAGCAATTATTTTTTCCAAAATACTTCCAAGATGTTCAGGGATTTCCATATGCACACTTTCTTCAAGCTCGCCGTTGAGATAAGCTGTCACAACGTCCATTTGGTGAATTTCAAGATCAAATTGAGCTGCCATAGCTGCTAACAATCGTATTGTTGTTGATCGAGCCACCGGTGAAAATGAGTTATGATAATCCTCGCCTGGTCTTTGTGCGTATCCTTTTGCGACTAAACGCACTTTCTTTTTATTGTTCTCTTTTGTTCGTAGAACTAACCTGTTTCCAATGACCCTTCTATTCTGTGGACGTTCAATGATTTCCCATGTTGCATTTCGAATTTGAGCCACCATCTCGTCTTCCAAAGCCTGAAACCATCTTTCTGAATTTTCTTCTTTTAACGCTTCTTCCATTGTCAACGGGTCTACTGCTACTGAGTGAAATACCATTTCGCACTCTTCAACATCAGAGTTCTCTTCGGATTCTTGCCGGACTGCAGGTTGATACACCTTTCTTGGTCTACCTCTTGCCCCAGTTCTCAAAATTGTTGGTCGTCCTCTGCCACGTCTTTGTTGTTCTGGCTGCCTTACCTCTTCAGTAAATTCTAGTTCATCTTCGTTATTGTTTGGTTCCAAAATTTCGTCAATGCTCATCTCTCTTGAATTTTCTTCCTCTTGAAAATTGAATGTCTCTTTATATTGATATTTGAATCCAGGTTCGTCTATAAATCTTACATCTCGACTTATAACACAGCAACGTTTTCTGGGATTCCACAAGCGATAGGCCTTGGATTCGTTTGAGTATCCCAAGAAGATACATTCTTCAGATCTGGAGTCAAATTTACCCTTCGCAGTTTTATTCAATACATATGCTTTACTACCGAAAATTTTAAAATAATTCACGGTCGGCTTCTTATTTGTCCACACTTTGTATGGTAGTTGACCTAATAAGGTTGTTGTCGGACATCTATTGCGAATGTAGCAAGCTGTATTTACTGCTTCTGCCCAAAAAGATGGTGGAGATCCCGATTGTCGCATCATACAACGAGCCATCTCTACTAACGTACGATTTTTGCGTTCTGCTACCCCGTTTTGCTGTGGTGTGTAAGGTGCCGTCAATCTGCGCTTTATTCCATGCGTCTCAAGGTATAAATCAAATTCTTTGTTGCAATATTCGGTGCCATTGTCAGTCTGTAAGAGCTTGATCTTCTTGCCGGTAAATGTCTCTGCACTGTTTTTAAATTTCTTGAACATACTTAAAACGTCAGATTTATTTTTGATGAAGTGAACTTCACACCAACGTGACTTATCGTCAATAAAGGTCACAAAGTACCTTGCTTTAGAGTTTGAAGCAAAACGCATTGGGCCACAAACATCACTATGTATGATTTCTAGGAGTTCACATGTCCTCTCTTTTTCACTTTTCGGAAATTTTGTACGCACTTGTTTCTCCTTGATACATATTTTGCATACGGACAATTTATCGTTAAGATTGAAGTTCATCCCATGCACTACTTCATTTCTTATCATATCTTTCAGATTTTGTTCATTCAGATGTCCCATTTTAAAGTGCCACGAATCGATAGACGTCTTCAAGTTAACTTCCGAAATCCTTGCACAGTTCTTAATACCTTTTAAGTAATATAAATTTCCGATTCGTTCTGCGGTACAAACCACCGAATTTCCCTTGTCGGTGATAACTGCATTCTGTTTTCTAAAACGCACTTCGTAGCCTTTATCAGTAATTTTTGCCACTGACAAAAGGTTAGTACGTAAATCTGCAACATATTGCACATTTTTTAAATTGAATTGTTCATCATCGTCCTTGTTTCTTATAGTTATTTTCATATCCCCAACACCATTTATTTGAGTTGATTGATTGCACTGTCAAACAAAAAAAAAGCAACTGAATATTTGTACAATTTTCCTGTAGATCTCGGCCTCCTAAGCAAGAAAAAAAAATTTTTTAATTTTTTTATGGAAGAGTTTTTGAGAAAAAATTTTTTGAAATTTTTTTCAGTGCATTTCGTAGGTGCACTTGCTATTTCAAGCATATCTCAGGCCCCGATCTACCGATTTTAATAAATATATTTTCCAAATATAGATAATTAAGCTCCCTACAACTTTTAGAAACAAAGTTTTTGATTTGCATGAGTAGTTTTAGTGCTAGAGGTGCAATTATACAAGAAAATTGTGTTTTTTTTCAAAAAAATCAGGGTAAATTTTTCATATAAAAATTTGTAAAAAATAGAAATCGAAGTGGAAAACCCATTTTCAAATTTTTTGCGTATAGCTAAGTATTTCTTCTAAAAAATAAGCCCCGTTTGGCTAAAAGCGGTGAAAAATTTACGGAGCTATGATTTTTTTGCCAAAACACTAAAAAATCGATATTTCACAATTTTTGCTTTGTTCACAAAACTTGTTCATATGAGCCGAAATTATTTTATGAAGGTGCAATTGAGTAAATTTTCACATATATAAATGCATAAATGCTGCCTCTTTATTGATTAAAAATGAATGTCGTTTTGCCCTGCCTTTTAGAATATTGTGGTGGATTTGTTTACCTGCCGGTCTCAATGACCTGTACCAGATAAAAAAGGGTGCAGTGCTTTCCCTTAGTGGAAAAAAATATAAGGTATCATGAATACGTTTTGTGCGTTAACGTCAGTTTTTATACTAAACGTGTTTCTTTACTTTCAATTTTGCCTAATGAATTGAGCGTAGTATAAAATACCTGAGGTTTTGCATACTTTACATACATACTTACATACTTACATACATACACCGGGGCCGCTGTGATGCAGCCCACTTTAAGACAACATGAACTACCAAATTGGTACAACTCCTGTAAAACATTTGTGAAATAAGCTCTAATGCAAAAGTGTTAAAGAAATAAAAA